>JAVIWB010006095.1:600000-893942 GCA_031893035.1 Dermolepida albohirtum
ACGTCAAATACATGTCGATGAGACAGCAGGTGGTCATTATATAAACGATGTGCTATATCTAGTAGCGTTTCCATACATTCGTCGTGGTTCTCATCTGGTTTACAAAAACGGCCACATACGATCACACGAGGTTTGTGTAGTACAAATGTTTATGCAAGATCATAACATCTGAGTGCTTCACTGAACAGCTCACTCCTCGGATCTGATGTCTGTGACATAATCGGTCAAAGACTTTAGCAATATCTGCTTTCCCGTGCGCTTTCCCGTGCTGATGAGCTATGAAGACGAGCTAAGAGTGTATGTTCGCACGTGTTGCTGCGATACTTGCGGTTCGAGGATAATACCGCTGCTATTAATGCATTCTTTCCTAAGAGCGCTGCATCTCTCTTCTAGTGAGCATAAGCTATACTAGTTTAATATTACTCGTATGCCAAACCTAATTGCTGTTAAATTCCAGCAGTGTATTTCAATCTTGACTTTCATATCACAAGAAAATCCTTTAGAACAAAATAAATGTATTTATTGCCGAACAAACTACGCTAACTTTAAAATTATCTAGTATTGTAACAGTTGCAATTAATTTTCAAAAAACTGTATGATTCTCCAGTTGTGATGCTTACAAAGTCAAGAAGTAATCATATGCTAAAACCGACAGAAAATCATATTTCGATTAAATAAATATGATCCGGGAAACGACACGCGAAATAATGATGAAGCAACTTTTACTTATTCCGTAAAGGGCCGCAATTTAGGAACCAGTTCACTCGTGATCTACACATCACTACTATCCATTCCTTAACATCTCTGCTTCATCTCTGAATCTCTTACACCATCCAAATACATTCGATTTCATCACAGCTTTTTCAGCACAGGAATTATTTAATAATATATCAGTCATATGTCCGTCGAATTTCTCACAAAATTTAATACTAATACGGTGTTCCGAAGTAATCCAAATTTTTCGATAAAAACTGGGAAATTTCGCAATCATAACTAATATCTCTCTTCCATAATTGTTCTCTTTCACGCTATTTAACATTTAATTTTCTCTTTCATTTTCTACGTAAGCAATAAACAAGAAAAGACTGAATTCCATTGAAGGAAACTTTTCCAAAACAAAACTATAATTTCAGGTAATGATATATAAACTTTTTCATTTAATAACTGCTAATAAATGATATTGATCTTAAATGGTTCAGAAAATATAAATATTGAAACTGAATATTAAATAAATGATTAGATTACTTTGTCATTCGTTTTGCAAAATGAAATATGTAATTACCCAATTTTCCACAACAAGCAATAACATACATCTTAAATAAATAGATATTTGTACGAGACATCATTAAACACAGACAAGTTTCAAGGTTCGTAAAATACAGTTTATATAGGCGATAAAAGATTGCAAAGAATAAAGGCTCTTTACTCCAAAACTTTAATGAACTAAATTATTTAGTGGTTTAGTTGCTTAGATATAAAGGTTTTTTCAATAAGGACATAACAATTTTGTATTTATATAAAGAACAGAGTAATTGAGATATTGGGCTAAAAATTGTTCCAGATGCATACATATTACGCTTAACTATGGAATTTGATCTCGTTGATATGACCTCCGAGAGCACGTTTGCAGCGATCGACTCTTTGGAACCAATTTTCCGACATTCTTTCACACATATCGGACAGAAGGTTGGCAATATCGCGTTCGATATTATCCCTGAGCTCCTCTAACGTTATTGGCTTGTTGGCATAAACCAACAACTTAACGTAACCCCATAAAAAGAAATCCAACGGCGTATGAGCGAGATGGCCACTCGACCTGAACATTTTTCGAGATTACACGGTTACCGCTTCCTCTTCAATAGATCAATAGTTTGACCAACTGTGTGGCATATATCACTATCTTATTAGAACCATATATCATTGATGTCCAGTCCATCCAATTCTGACCAAAAATAGTCTTCCAACATGGTATGATAGCGAACTCCATTGACCATAACATGGCGATCATTTCCATCGACAAAAAATATGGTCCAATCACACCTCCGGTATGAAATCCACACCACTCAGTTACTTTTTGTGGCTGTAATGGAGTCTCTTAAAGTAATGGGTGTTTTTTAAGCTGCATGAGAACTATCGATATCGATAACTATGGTTTGACAGCTGATAATGTCAAGCTGTGTTGACATTTCTGTTCAGTATGGTTTGGCAAGTCATCATGAATCGTTTAATGTCAGAACAACGTTTCCAAATTGTGGAAATTTATTTTGAAAAAATAAATCCGTTCGCGAAGTTCACAGAGCACTTCGTCCATTTTACGGTCAACATAATCGGCCTAGTGAGCAAGCAATTCGTGCAGTTATTGATCGTTTTCGCACTAATTTTACTCTTCTCGATACAAAACCATCAACCGAAGAGAGTATTGCTGCTGTAGCGTGAAGTATTGAAGAAGACGCCGAAATGTCGATTCGTTGTCGTTTTCAACTTGTTGGCCTTTGTCCTTCCACTACGTGGAAAGCTCAAGCTCTTAAAAAAACACCCGATGCATGTGGATTTGCTGCTGTCCAATAACGCATATTTCGCTTATTGACAAAGTCATTAAGTCAATTGAACTTGTAAGGGTGTAAGCCAACACCTTTAGACAAAATTCGCCACAAAGTGGTTTGAGAGATTCTCAATTCTTGTGAACGGTGTGGAATCGACAGATTTGGCTCATTTTGAACTGAAGCACCTACGACTGTTATATTTTCGGTACTTCAACTGGTGCACTGTCTCACTGGTGAGACGATTATTACCTCTGTAAATTGGAGTAAACGGTCTTAAAGATGCGGCAACCGAATCATAATCGCGGTAGTAATTTTTAATAATTTCCAAACATTGTTCGTTTGTGAACGTTACCATGATAAAAATGTTAACCTTGATTGACGTTTTATCGTTGAGAGATGATGAAAAACGTCCAAAAGTGCGTTCGTATTAAAAGACAAAATTGTTATGTCTCTATTGGAAAACCCGATACATATAGTTTAATTATCATCTCAGGCCTAAACTCTATTTATAGCAGAATTATAGATACTGTAAATCGAGTATTGATTTAACACTACCCAATTGCTAAAAATAAATAAAGGTAATTACATGAATAATAAAAACCAATACAAAAAGAAGACGCCAGTGAAGTACTATATCACAAAGACTTTACGAAATATCACCACCACCTGAAATCATATTCCATCTGTATGCACTTAAGCACTTATATGTTCTTTACTTAAATCACATTCCAAATCTACTGGAAAAACATTTACAAATTACATTTCACTTAGGTGAACCGTATATAAGTCGATGCCGAAATCTCTTTGGCAACCATTCTGCATTCGTTATTAAGTTATCCTGCCAAGAAGAGAGAGCTTTTATTTTTTAAACAAGAGAGGTACTGTTGCGCTACACAGCACACGTAATGAGCTTGTTGCTTTCGCCTGTGCCTCTCTATACGCGATGCATTGTTACATTCTAATGTCTTCGGATTAGCAGATTATCAAATCAACGGATTAATATCAAATTGTCTATTAAACGTCGCAGCACAGATTTAGTTGTTTGGATTTACTAGACGTAAAATCAAATTAATCTAAGAAGCATATGTATATGTATACATCATCAACAAAGATGTGCCGCAGGATATGATATGCTCAATAGTAAAGTTAAGTTATAAATTTAATAGAAAATTACTGCATGAATTGAGTGCAATAGACCTCCTTTTCAATAAATGAGAAATTAGAATGTAATACGTTAATATTTCCATGCTTAGTCAATTCAACTCTACCCCCTCAGAATGAATTCTATAGAAGATTTACTTTGATAATAAAGATACTTCTCATTGATTACACAGGCTTATGATGGAAAAAATGTTTAAAATACAGCGCGTTTCAAAAAAATATACGTATTACAAAGTATTATTTTGTCCAAACTATCGATCGCTGCGCCTCGGCTCGGCTATTGGAGAAACGAATACATAGTCTAGTTTATTTAATAACCGCTAGATGTCAGTTGTCTTCTGTTTTTTTGGTAACCGTCATATGTTTAAAATGACTACTCCGCAGCAGAAATCATTTTGTGTCCTCGAGTTTGCGAAGTGCAATTCCGCGATTACAGTGCAAAGACGTTTCAGGTTGAGCTACCAAATTGATCCACCGAATGGGGAGAACATTCGCAGATGGTATCGAGAGTTTGTAGATACAAGATGTGTATATAAAGGAAAGAGGTCTGACCGCCCTCATGTTTCTGAAGAAAATGTTGCACGAATTCAAACTGCTTTCCACCGTAATCCTTCAAAATCAACTCGTCGTGCCAGTCAGGAGTTCAACTACCTATAACAACAATTTGGCGTGTTTTGAGACGTCAGTTGGTTATGAAGCCCTACAAGTTACAGTTGTTACAAGCTCTGCGGCCTGATGACAAACGGAAACGTGTGGCATTTTGTAACGAGATTCATGATGCTATTGACAATGATAACACTTTCGCACAATGCATCGTGTTCAATGATGAAGCGACTTTCCATGTTAGTAGTCTGGTAAATAAACAGAATGTTCGAATTTCGGGTCTACAGAACCCACATGCAGCATTGAACATGTACGAGATTCGCCTAAAATCAATGTGTTTTGTGCGATATCCCGATCATCTGTTTACGGCCCATTCTTCTTTGATGGAAACATGGTTAACGGTCAGCAGTATCTCGCTATGTTACAAAACTGGTTGTTTCCGAGGCTTCACGAAGACAACTTCATTTTTCAACAAGACGGGGCACCCTCTCACTGGAGTCGTCGAGTGCGTGAATATCTGAATAAAACTCTACCGAACCGTTGGATTGATCGTCAAGGAGCTGGCGACTTAACATGTCTCAGCTGGGCTCCACGATCACCGGATTTGGCACCCTATGACTTCTTCCTGTGGGGTTTCGTTAAAGACAACGTTTATGTACCACTACTATTCCCACAGAACCTGGAAGAGTTGAAGAACCGGATCCGTACTGCCATAACATCAGTGACGAAGGACATGCTTGCCCGAGTATGGGAGGAATTTAAGTATCGATGTGGTATTGTTCGTGTCGCTGATGGAGAACATATTGAACATCTGTAATCTGAACTTGAGAGGTTCGTAAATATGTGTGTAAAGTTTCATATTCGTATGTCTTAAAGTTTAATAAATATATGCATTCGAAATACGTATATTCTTTTTGAAACACTCTGTATAATTAATAACTTTTATAGGTTTTTGTACGCTGGTTACGGAAAAAATAAAAAAATTCCATCACGCGCAGTTTAGTAAGAAATTTCACTTTAAGTTATGGACAACTAGGCATTTTAAGCAAGTAAGCATCACAATGTATAATCTTAACATAATTAAAATTAGGCTTAGATTGATCGTGCGAAATATTAATTTGGTCGGGTGGCAACACTGAGTGACTGTCAAACCTTTGTTTGCTTTCTGCGTACAATGTGTCTCTTGACTCTCTACTGTACATATGTGTTTTTTGAGTTTTATTGAAGTGGCGAGTGTTTCATTTTATATTTCGTATTGTTAATTATAATCAACAACGTAAATTATAATTTACGATGGCTTCTAGAGTATGTGTTACTTCACCCGATTGTTTCTGCTACATTTGTGGTAATTGTGTTGTAAAAAAGCAACAAAGAAATATTTCCGATATCATTAAAACTGTTTGTTTTTCTTCATGCATCAGGTGTGCCAGTCTTTCACGCTTTCTGGGTGGTGATACTAAGTGTTTGCTAGAACCTTGGTGATCACTCATTTTATTTTTGTACTTAAAAGTACAGATCTTATTAAATAATACAGAAAAATATATTAAAACAATGCAAAAATGTAATTATACGTTTACAGCTTATGAAAAATGGCAGATATCTGGCATTCATTTATCCATATTAAACTTGCCCCGAGAACCAATGAAATCTCTTAAAAATATGGACTATTTTGGCGCAATATTTGAATCACATGGTATAGATACTGCACACCAAGAAGGAAATTTACAAAATTAAATAAATAAAACTTTATTTATATAAGATCTATGTATCAATTCACCGCTTTCAGTACTTTGGTAACTGTTTTGACCGCTCTCCATGTTTTGATGTTTTTTGAGGTTATAATTTTACTAACATAACATTGCATTTCATGATTGCACCCTAAGGGTGGGGAAACAATGTGAAAGAGGAATGTTCACATGTTCGCGTAGACAAAGCAGCTCTTATAAACACTCATTACTTATATTAATTTATATTTAGAATGTTATTTTGCACCCCACTTCTGTGGTAGAATTCTTAATATGGTAGTTGTCAATCTAATCGCTGCAACATGTCTTCAAGTGTTGGCTAATATTGTATTTATTCTATGATTGACGTTGCTATGGAAAGAAAATTATGCAGTAAACACATTAGTACGTACGTTTCTCATCATTAGATTGTATTCAAAATAACTTTTTAGTTTTATTGTATATACATTTTTATTCTAGTATTTGGTATTGTTAATGGATACTGTAGGCAATCAACAAATCAAATATGTTACAATAATTCAAAGGAATTTTCGTAAATATTTGAAGACAAAACGAACAAATTCTACTACGAAAAGTATTGACATAACTAAGAAACAAACACGATGTGCCCCTAACTTATTTCATAATATAATCGTAAAGGAAAATATGTATAAAAATGACACCTCTAGGTAAGTACAAATTTAATGTATATATTCACTTTTTACTGAAATTTTTAACAAAATAGGGAAGGCGAACGTATTAACGAAATGAAAAGGCATATTCATGAAATTTATGAAGGGTTAAGTACATTCTACAAAAATTTACCAGATACTTTCGAACGCGCAAAACACGTGAATAATATTATAGAAAATATTGATAAAACCGTCAATAAATTGCAAAACATTTCAAAATTAGAAGATTGTGTGACAATAAGCGCAACTTATATAGATCAAGAGGCAAGCTCGAGACATGAAAAGGCGTTAAAAAACTTGTCCATAAAATGGTGGCAAAGTTTAAATGCAGATGATTGATTTAAATTTCGCGCCTACGATAATAGCAATTGGTTCTAAAATACCCTTTTAATGATGATTACTAACAGGAATTCATTAACGGAATTTATATATATTATTTGACAAATAATTTTAAAAATTAACACAATTTTTGAAAATGCTAATAAAATATGTACATTGAAGTTAGTGACATTAGTTTGTCATTAGTCACCAAAACAAACATGGCGTTAAAATCAACAAAATAATCTAATTGGAAATCAAAAAAGTATATAAAATAGATGTGTTAGTAGTAACTATGTTCCTATTTTGTTAAAAATTCATTCAACACTAATGTCTCGACAAGGAAATAGCGAGCGAAAGCTCGCAGAGAAGCTTATTATTCTAAATGATAGGGGTGTGGGAATGTTAACAAGGATTTATAACATAAAGAAAGCATGTGGAGATGCAAAATCGAAGCCAGGATTTTTGTCAGATAAATCTCTTGAATCGTCAATCAAAACAATTGTACGGCGTTTCCCAAGTATCGACTCGAAGAATTTACAACCTTTGTTTCCAATTAGAAATGATATTATTAAATCATTGTCTTTATATTACTACACATTCGTTGATTTACTTGATTTTAAAGATAATGTGTGTGAATTACTTACAAGTATGGACGCATGGCAAATTCATCTGGATATTACAATTAATTTCGAACTTACAAAGAATTATTTAGATTTAGTTGTCACATTTGTTTCATTAATGATTTTATTATCTAAAGTAGAAGACCGAAAGGCAGTACTTGGTTTATTTAATGCTGCATATGAAATGATAAATAGCCAAATGGATCACAGCTTTCCAAGGTAATAACTTAATGAGAAATCATAATGTAGAAACATTTATTTTAAATTTTCAGATTAGGTAGCATGATCACAGATTATGATGCACCTTTAAAAAAATTATCAGAAGAATTTGTACCACATTCCAAACTTTTATTAAGTGCTATAAAATCACTTGAAACTATATATCCAATGAGAAATGTATCAGCTGATACATGGCGAACAGAATTAAAACTAAGTTTAGTTGGAAATCCAGGTCAATTATTAAAAGCAGTACAAAGCGAACGGATGTCTGCAGAATACTTATCTTTAGATACTATGGAACGTTGGGTAATATTTGGCTTAATGATGACACCCCATAATTTACAAAATGAATCATTTAATCGATTATGGACCAGTGCATTAGAATCCTCTTGGGTCATGCCACTATTTAGAGATGAAGTCATTCATATTCACCAGTTTGTTTGGACATATTTGGACACCATTAAAGGTTACAGCAAAAGAGTGTCTGAAGTAAAAGAATGTTGTAATCAGGCAGTACAAAAAGCAGGATACAAACACAGAGAAAGAAGAAAATTTTTAAGAACAGCACTAAAAGAATTGGGGCTAATACTTACTGATCAACCTGGCTTACTTGGACCTAAAGCTTTAATGGTATTTATGGGGCTTTGCTATGCTAGAGATGAAGTATTATGGCTACTTAGACATAATGATAATCCACCACAACAAAAAAGTAAGGGAAAATCACATGAAGACCTAGTTGACAGGCAATTACCTGAACTATTGTTTCATATGGAAGAATTAAGGGTGTTGGTGAGAAAATACAGGTAAATTCATTTATTACATTATTTATCCTCAATAAAACTCACCCAAACACTATTTGATAATCAATTTTTTTTGTATCTAAACTACCAAGAAAGAAAACAAAGACCATAAATTTATATTGCGAAAACTAGCTCTACTGTAAAAGTTTTGTTGTTCTCATATATTGAACACCATTGAAATATGTAAAGTTGAAGTTATAATTAACAAATCTATTTATAGTGTGTGTTTAAAATATTTTACATTTTTCTTTTTGCTTTTTCATTATGTACTTTAAATTTCAAATATACTAATTTCATTCAGTGTTAATGTTTGAAGTCAACAACAGAATGTTTTGTAAACCTATATATACTTATTTACTAAATTAATATTTTTCTATTTTTATTACAGCCAAGTAATGCAAAGATATTATGTACAATACTTATCTGGTTACGATGCTATCGCCTTAAAACACATGATACAAAACCTGCAAGTTTGTCCTGAAGATGAAAGTATTATCCTGTCTTCACTTTGTAACACAATATCAAATTTGTCAGTGAAACAAGTTGAGGACAATGAAATCTTTGATTTCATGCCTTTCCGCTTAGATTGGTTTCGTTTGCAGGCTTACATGTCTAGTGGAAAATCGCAAATGAATATTGTAGATAACAAGGAGTTGGCGCAATTTTTGGATACAGTGCAATTTCATACTCGTATGGTGGATCATTTAGATACGATTATAATAGAAACTGCTGATTTATCGATATTTTGTTTCTATAGCAAGATTTTTGAAGAACAATTCCATATGTGCTTGGAATTTCCCGCACAAAATCGATACATAACTGCCTTTCCTTTGATATGCAGCCATTTTCAAAATTGCACACATGAATTGTGCCCTGAAGAAAGACATCATATACGAGAAAGGTCTTTATCAGTGGTCAACATGTTCTTGGATGAGATGGCGAAGGAAGCTAAAAATATAATCACAGCAATTTGCGATGAACAATGTAAAATGAGTGACAAATTATTGCCAAAATCATGTGCAGTATTAATAGCAGCACAGCTTAATCGAAAGAAGAAAGATAAAAATAAAAAGAATATGATAGAATTAGAAAAACCAGGGAAAGAGAGTTACAGGAAAACTAGAGAAAACTTAACTACAATGGACAAACTTCACATGGCTTTGACGGAATTATGTTTCGCAATAAATTATTGTTCTACCATTAATGTTTGGGAATATACTTTTGCTCCAAGAGAATATCTACATCAACATTTAGAAACTCGCTTCGCTCGAGCTTTAGTCGGAATGGTTATGTACTGTCAGGAAACGAATGAAATTGCCAAACCATCCGAATTATTAGTTAGCGTTAAAGCTTACATGAATGTTCTACAAACTGTCGAAAATTACGTCCACATTGACATAACACGCGTCTTTAACAATTGCCTTCTTCAGCAAACACAACCTGTTGACTCCCACGGAGATAAAACTATCGCTTCTTTGTACACACAGTGGTATTCTGAAGTTCTTTTGCGACGAGTAAGTGCAGGTAATATTTGTTTCTCTTTGAATCAACGAGCTTTCGTCAGCTTGACACCGGAAGGATCAATACCTTTTAATGCAGAAGAGTATTCGGATATTAATGAACTGCGCGCTCTAGCCGAACTAATAGGCCCGTACGGAATGAAGCAATTAAATGAAACTTTGATGTGGCATATCGCGAGTCAAGTACAAGAGCTACGAAAATTAGCCGAATCAAACAAGGAAGTTTTAGTCATGTTAAGAACGAACTTCGACAAGCCAGATGTTATGAAAGAGCAATTTAAAAAGTTATCGAGCGTCGATAACGTCTTACAAAGAATGACCATAGTGGGAGTCATTTTAAGCTTTAGACAGTTGGCGCAATCTTCATTAACTGACGTTTTGGAAGAGAGAATTCCATTTTTGTTGAGTTCAATACTAGATTTTCGTCACCATCTACCCAGTGGTGATCCGTTAAAAGTCGTGAGTGAGATGACTTCAGCGGCTGGTTTACCTTGTAAAGTCGATCCGACTTTAATAAACGCGTTAAAAATGCAAAAACCCGAAATCGATGCTGAAGATCACCTTCTAGTTTGTCTCCTAATGGTTTTCGTGGCAGTCTCCATACCGAAACTTGCAAAAATGGAAACTTCGTTTTACAGAGCCTCACTCGAAGGACACGCGAACAATATACATTGCATGGCGATTGCCATAAATTACATATTCGGCGCATTATTTACTATCTGCGGTCAAGGAGACATCGAAGATCGTATGAAAGAATTTCTCGCATTAGCCTCGTCCAGTCTGTTACGTTTAGGACAGGAAGCGGATAAGGAAGCCATAAAGAATAGGGAATCGGTGTATTTGTTGTTGGATCAGATCGTGCAAGAATCACCATTTCTAACAATGGACTTGTTAGAGTCATGTTTTCCATACGCTTTGATACGTAACGCATATCATGCTGTGTACAAACAAGAACAGGCGATGGCATGATCGTTTTTATGTCGAACCCTCTTAAAGTAAGATATATACAATATTATATACACATATTAGTAATATTTATTACGTATTATATAGTAATTTATGCAATAATATTCCATTTTTTATTTCCTTTTATATAAGTACCAAAACAGCAAGTACAATATATGTTATTTAAGATGTTACTTATTTTTTTCATGTCCTTCCCTATGTGGTTAACTCTACGGAAACAGAAATATTACTTTAGATAGATACTTTCCAGGCTCTAAATCATTGCAAGAACGCCGGCTTATTTAGATGAGCATTTCATGTCGAGTTAAACACTGAAACTATTCTAAAATTTCTTCTCTCAATACACCTATTGAAATTTTGGAATTTGAAACTTGAGGAGGTGGGATTAACATTTTTGTATATTAGAGAAATACATAAAATAACCATAAATACAAAAGTAATCATAATCCTCGCCCAACAAGCTACACATTGCCTAAATTAGCGTTACAAGAAATGCAGTGTGAAGTCTGTGCTAAATATGAATACTATCTTCTATTCGAATATATAGATTCCGGTTTCTACTTTTCATATTACTAACGTTTTTGCTTTTAAATAGTTATACGCTAATAATCGTTTAAATGTTTAAAAGCAAATATATACGAATCCGCCTTTTAGAAAGTAATACAGAAGACTCCCATCAAAAACATTGCCGCTATTGTTTTCACTTAATGCGATTCCTCGTACAACGCGACAAATAATAAAACAGAAATTACCTGAATGAAATCTAGTTTAATTAAGGATTAAATTTTCTTTCTTCGTTATTACCGGCTTCTTACACGTCATCGTTATTTTGTCCTTTGACGCTGTCAGTCTTAACACTTACTCAACCGAATGGAGAGATCTCCCCGCTTTGAGAGTCGTATGTTTGGAGAGACGGTGGAAATTATAATTAGCTGTGACGTACGTGATTGGCTAAGCGTTAATTAGTATAATGCTATGAGCATAAATTAAATGTACACTGCTAGGTAACCCCCGCTTTTTCATATAAAATATAATAAAATCGACAAATTCAATCGTGGGCAGCTATTTACGAGTTTTCTGCGCATATACATTACTATTAGCATCTCTGCAAAATTAGAATGTTATACGTTTTACATGGGCATTTGAAAAGTTTGTTTTGTTTGTGATATTCGCTTATATTTCAAAAGAACAAGATGCCATTTGAGAATTCCAAGCTGTTCTAATATATCTACGTTTCTTGTAGCTTCAACTTATGTATTCTAATTTTTATAATTTTGTCGCTGATTTTTATTTTATTTTTTATACTTTTCCCAACAGAATTTCTTCCATTAATAAATAGGACAAAACCAAACATACATACATGACACAAATATGCTTAAAAAGCAACAAAAAGTATATATGAAATTTCATAAATCTTAACTAAACATAGCCTTAGAAGGTAATAATTCTTTACAATAAGTACATGATATAAAAGATATAAAAAAATATAAGAAACAGAAAGGTGAAAACTACTCCCCAACTGCCAGTCTGAGTAAAGCTCCCATGGAGTCATGATGAGTGTCTCCTGCACCAAATATTTTTTTTGACTTTAATACTATATTCGTTTTAGAAGGTAGACAGGAAAACGTAGTATGGTAACTAACCGACAATCGAGGAATGTGAAAATTTAATTCTTGAAGGAGTGAAGGCCAATCGACGTCATTATGTAGAAGTTTATATAGAAATATCAAAGTAGTAAAGCGTTAATCTTCTAGCAAAGTAACATCAAACCGTTTTAGCAGTTCGATTTCATATACCTTGCGTTCGATGAATGCCATAATATTGGAAGGATAGATATTTTAAAAACTGTCGGTCTACAGTTTTTAAAATGTTCTTATACACATGATAGTAGAGATACCATACCAACACCGTATATTCAAGTTTCCACTTAACCAGGGAAAAATACAGACTTCATTGCTTGTATAGAAGTACTCTCTACAATTACGTATAAGAAAACATGAGTTTTTCGCTGGTAAGGCGACGTTTTTGATGTGGCTGACAAACGTGTGCTTCTAATCAAATAAAATGCGGTCTTTGACTAGATTAGTCCGTGTTAATGAAATAGCATGCAATAAATATTCATGCCTAATTGAATTTAGCTTCTTCATATATGTCATAATCACGCATTTGGATAGATTTAAGATGTGTAACTGTAAACAGTTACTCTCGCACCAACTAATTATGTACATATATCTAGTAGATTTTTGCAAAAGGACGCAAACATTCATATCTTGGTTGAAGTACAAATTTTTAAACCATCAGTAAAAAGCAATTTCTTAGACGTAATAACTGATGCAACGTCATATATGCATACAGAAACGGTGCCCCGAGGCACATCCGAGGTTGCCGGAAAATGATAAGATGTATACCCATTATAGTATACAAATATATGCTAAAAAACTTCAACAGCACATCACTGGGCCCAACTGATTTTAATTTATTTAATATCAAATGAAAAATTTGTTCGATCGAAAGCTTTAGAAATAGTATATACAACATCGTCATGCCCAGTTGCCAATACGTTCGCAACATATTGGATGAAGTGCACTAAATTAGACACAGTTGATCGTTTTCCAATAAAATCATGATCTAGTGATATTATATTTCGAATTTTCGGAGACAGATAGGTACAAATGCACATTTCCAGAACCTTACTGAAATTTGAATGTATAGCTATAGGTCTGTAGTGGGTAATAACCGTTGGATCTCCATCCTTCAGCACAGGACATACTCTTGCTAATAAAATTGTTATATGATATGTAAAATCTTTTAACAGGAAACTTGGAACTTGATCTCCGTTGAAACATTTTTTAACGCGTCTTTAGTGTCCCTAATCATTTTAAGTAATCGATTTTTAATAGATTCAACATATGGACCTTCTGAAATTAAATTTTTCACTCTTTGAAAGTAATCACTTTTGTCCAAAACTGGAGTACATTTTAAATTATGTGAAAGAATCTACAGTGTATGTTTAGCTTTTGACAATCAATGTCTCATACGGATTTGTTTCTGTGCGATTTTTATCGCGGATCCACCTGCAACATTGTGATTAATTATCTGCTGGTGATGACAACTTAATTGTCGAAACACGTATACAGAATACGACCATTATTGTGGAAGGGGTTTTATTTACCTTTTTTGATTAATTCAATCAACCACAGTCTCCATTAAAATTTACCTGTTACTGAAATAGATAAAAAAATAAAACGAAATGTCCTTCTTGCACAGTTTTATTATTAAGTAATCCCAGCAATTGGACTACAGCTTGATGGAAAACGGAGAAATGAAATCTATTAAAAACTCAAAGCCTCTTATCCTTGTTTTTTTTTCTCAATATATAGTTGAAATAAAAGAAGAGATTAAAAGAAAAAAAATAGATATGCGCCTGTATTAAAAATAAATAAATAGGTCCTATAACAGCACAAATAAGTTATAAAATAACAATATAAAAAAATTGATTTGCATTTAAAATATTTACCTACTTACGTAAAAAATCCTATTCAAAAATAACAATAGAAAATAAATTAGCTATGTACACGCAAAAAAGTACATTCTCTTCTATATGTATACTTCTAAAGAAAAAAATTCACTGGAATTGATCGCTTAATAGTGGTTTTAAAGGGATACTTTGTTATAAATATATTATTATAATTTAGGTTAAAAAATATTTTTTTTCAAATTATTTAGAAGCACATTTATATAGATTTTTCTTTAACAATTATTACAGATTGGATGATGGTAAAGTTGCAAGAGGATGAGCACCAATGTAATTAAACTAAGGAACTGGCTTAAGTTCCCTAAGCCCATACCTCCATATTTATATATTTTCACAGATATACATGTATGCCTGGAACTATACATAAATGTCTTATTTAAAAAGACATATTATATATACTTCCGTAAATATTTCTATTTTAAAATAAATATTAGTACAGCTGCATAAATATACAGTTTAAATCTTCATTTCATTATAGTCTCTTTTATTCGTTTTCGATTTCAGAATGGAACGAGTCAAATTCAAATAATCGCCATTCAACGAACGTCGTACGAGAAAAAAAATTAACGCACGCGCAATACGGAAAACGTACGGTTAACATTCAACCTAGTCGAAATCAAAAACAAATAAAGTAGAATTAGTACCTAGTTTTTCATGAAGTACGAACTGT
This sequence comes from Dermolepida albohirtum, assembly GCA_031893035.1. Lineage (NCBI taxonomy): Eukaryota > Metazoa > Arthropoda > Insecta > Coleoptera > Scarabaeidae > Dermolepida > Dermolepida albohirtum. The sequence goes on from JAVIWB010006095.1 coordinate 615,375, forward strand.
GAACCGCAAATTAATAATATAACTATGTCTATCGTAGAGGTGTCGACGTTAAAGATGTCAGTGGCGTAGAACTAGATGATAGATTAAGGTTCTCCAATTCTTCATCTATTTGATTATTCCTAAGTTCTTGTATCGTATACAGGAACTTGTTCCATTCGTCGTGCCTAGGATGTGCAAAATTCTGGAAAAAAAAATTACTTCATTAACTTGATTAATAACACAACTTATGGATTTGGCCAGGGGTCGTTTTTATGTTTCTCGAAATTTACAATAATTTATTACTCATTCAAAACCACGTAAGCCCTTATCAAGACCTCCTTAAGTCAATAGTTTTCTTCATTAAAACAACACACATTGAACTTTCTTGAATGGGGACACTAGTAAGGCATTAAACATTTTATACTTAAAATTTCATTGGCATTTTGCATACAAATTCCTGCATTCAATTTAAAAAATTCTATTAGTTTGTCGGAAAAGGCATGATGTATCATTTTTATGTTTCGTAGGTGATTTATTAATTATAAAAAGAAGGCTAATCAATTACATATTGCCCGTTTTCTGAAGTAATCTTTTGCTATGTTTTGATGAACTTTGTTCTAGGAGAATCTACACCCAGCGAAACTTCTATTGAAAATTCTAATTGACATAGCGACCGTTCAATCACCAGCACTTGCTTCGAAGAAGTGCACAGATAGAGCAATATTACAGTCAGGGGACCGTCAATCAACTATCGTTCTTCGGGGCGAAGATATACATACCTCATTTGTGCGATAGTCTTTATTGTTTTAGGAATCCTAATACAGTAAAAACAATTGTATAAACGAGGGATATGCTCGGCCCAAAGAACAACAGCTAACTGACGATTTCCTGACTATAACATCTGCTAAATTTAACACTTCTTCGAAGCATACGCCGCTAACCGAATGGTCGCAGTGTGCCAAATCTAGACATTTCTACAGTTGCATATAATTCAAATAGTTGATTGTTGAGGTCGTTATTTTGGGAAATTCCATTACTCTAAGGAATAAATAAAATACTTTGTCTAAATTTCGTTTATCATTAAAATTATAGCGAAAAATAATAATTTCACAGAAACATTAATAGTTTAATCAATAAAAGAGAACGCAAACATAATCTTAACCTAATTTATCCACACATTAATAATAAAATTGAAAGAACTTTAACTCTTATCTGGAAAAGCAGCAATGTACCTTAATAAAAATCTGAGTAGCAATATAGTTTTCAAAACAGATATTAATTTAAGCAAATATTATTTAATACAAAAGATAAAAATGATCCTATGGAGAAATGCGGTGTTTATAAACTTCAATGCGCAGAATGTAATAGTGTGTACACTGGCCAATCAAGGAGATCATTCAAAATTATAACAGAACATCTACGAAACCTAAAATACCAAAGAAATGATTCTAACTTCAGCAAACATCTAATAGAAACGAATTATAATATAGATAAAGATTTTAAATCGAAAATACTTCACATGTGTGACAAAAGTATGATAATAAATTTTTTGGAATGCATAGAGATTAATAAGTGTAATAAACTCAATTATATTACCCTTTTTAATGATCAATTAGAATAAATAATTCACCTCCTCTAAATATATCTTAATTCTTGGTACTTACAATTATTATTTCAATCTCTTACACTTATTGTGCCTAATAATTTCAAGCTGTAACTATCAATGGTGATCGATATCGTGGAATGATAACCGAATTTCTGTGGCCTGAATTAATGAATGTTGATCTAGGGAATATGTGGCTCCAAAAGGATGGCGCTAGACCTCACTTTGCACACGAATCAATTGATTTATTGAGAGAAAAATTTCCTGGACGTGTAGTCTCAATAAACGTTAATTGGCCGCCAAGATCATGTGATTTGACACCGTTAGACTATTTTCTTCGGGGTTATGTGGAAAGTCAGGTTTATAAAAACAATCCACAATCAATTCCTGCTTTGAAAGATGAAATTATTTGTGTCACTGGTGAGATAGAGCCTCAATTATGTCGAAATGTCATTGAAAATTTTAACACAAAAGTGGACGTCTGTGGAGCTGCAAGAGAAGGCCAGATATTATATTTCGCATATGTCGTAACTGATGCTTCGCTTACCAATAAAAAGTTTTTAAAAGTGAATGCAAATTATGTGTTTTATTTATTCTTTAAAAAAACCGCGAAATTTGAAACAACCTTTATATTTTACCTTTACCCTTTTCTTGTAAGCGTATTTATTATTACTTTTCGTTTTCCTATATAAAGGAGATTGTAACCTAATATTGTACTTGCTCGATAATGTCCCAACAGACGAAACTAGTCCCAGTTAATATGTAATATAATGTGAAATTTAGACAAAGTGCCTTATTTATTCCTTAGTTACATATAATTAATTTTGTAGATCCTCTACGAACATTTTTTTTTAAGTTAATATTAGAAATTACCTATAATTCTAGTTCTCAGTGAAAAGAAACAATAATCATTACCATAACTATTGGATAAATAAATAGTGTCCGTAATATATTCATAAACGTAAGCGAAATTACTATAGCTGCACAGGGTTTTATAGGCATCCAACAAGATTTTTCGAATTATATTAACAAGGATTTAAACACCCATTATTATTAAGCATAAATACCGTTATAAATTTCTTGTTTATAATTGATTTTGTGTTTTGAGCATTTTAAAACTTTGTTATTTTAAATTAGCAACACTGGATATATTTTCCGTAAAAGGCCCAATAATTTTTTCTAATGTTACTTTCTTTTAAAGTTGCTTTTCTTTATACTTAAGTATTAACTTCAATTCACAATTTTCCGAAAATATTTAAAAAATAAACAATTTTATTCAACAGTCTATGTAAAATTATAGAAATTTTACTGGGTGTATATTTATCGACGCAAGATCTGACGAGAATGGTGGGTGTGGAAGCACATTCCATTCAAAATTGAATAATATTTGACGGATGGTCAACCTTGTGCACGTTGTTGCGATGAAATACTACTTCTGTACAATGGACTTGAATTAATTGCGTGTTCGAAAAACACGACACCTTTAAAATCGCACTACGCTGAGAGATTAACACTCCTCTGTTGAATATTTGCTTTCAATGATATTTGAGTTGAATCTTTAGGTCCGGACTCAGAGACCACTGTCGCGTATTACACTGCTGTAAACAGTTCTCATCACCATTTTCAATAACTTCAAAAAGCATCACTTTCCTCATGTTTTAAATGCATATCGCAGATATTTACAAACACCGTCAAGTAAACTAGTTTGACTTCACGAGGAATCCAAATGCAGACCTTACTGTCTTATCTACCTCTTTCGTGCGGTTATGAATGCTTGAAAGATGGATGTTTAACGTTCCTGCAACTTCTCAGGTGGTTTGCCGTAGATTTGAGATTTGGCTCAATCAACGCCTTTATTTTGTTGATGTCAACATTAATGAGCAACCATGACTGAGAAGCATCGTTAAGGTTAAAATAAGCAGCGTGGAATTTCGTATACCATCGTTAGCATTGATAGTCTTGTAGTCATTGTCGCCATAAATTTTACACAAACTTGACACGCGCCCTTTCCTTTACAAACGTAAAGAAGAAATGAATGATAAAAAAGCACACTTTGGTCTACGATTTTCAATCTTGATAAAAGTTCGAACACAACCAAATCGCCAATTTTCTGCCAAAATGATTTATAATCGTCAATCTAGTACAGCATAAAGATTAGATGCAACCAACTCGCTCTAACAGTGGAAAAAATAAACTAGCACCATCTGTTGCAAAAATGTATCATGACTTTCTCGACAACCAAATAGGAAAAGTTTCGAAGTGACATACCTCTGCTACATCATATACCCATAATTTTCCTTGATTATCTCCTACAGTAACATGTAAACCAGACGGTGTCCAAGACACTCTATTCAACGCTGGATAACCATCAACAACTACTCCAGCTGCCGGTACTTCCGTATCCTGGTTTAGATTCCATAAATCTAACCTGCCTCCGCCATCGACCGCAGCAAATAATGCAGGATGCGTTGGCGACCACGCGACATCTAATACGTAATCTCCATTATCTTCAAATGAGTATATTGGTTTGTTGTCCTAATTATTAAAATTACTCTTATTTACGAATTTATGTATTATTAGTAAAAACTACCTTCAAACTCCATAACTTGATCGTCCAGTCGATCGAAGAGGTAAGGAACATGTATGAGAAATCAATACCTCCTTGTACAGCATTAACACTAACCCCTGTGATAGGACCCTGATGACCGTCGTAAATTTCTGTTATACCGGCCTTGGCTCCGTGCCTACAAGCAGCATAGGCCGCACCATCTTCGCTGCCGACTACGAAATTATTAACATCGGAATGTGGAAAGTCGAGACAAGTCACAGCTACCGGCTTTGAAGGCATCTTGAGCAGTTCAAGCGTTTCTTGAGGTTGACTAAGCATATCCAAGGACCAGGAACATAACTTGCCATCAGTTGATATACTAATTAAATTATGAGCATTCTGAGTTCCTACGACGTTCATGCAATATACAGGATGCTGAAAAGAAATAAATGGTAATTAAAACAAATGATAATCAAAGCAAATTAAAAAAATATACTACAAAAGGAGAAACTCACAGTATGCGCACTAGCAGATAAGGGTGTTCGTTGGATAGGCGTCCTCTTCTGGACTCGATTGTCAAACAGGACAATCTGTCCAGAGTAGGTCCCTGCTAGAATCAAATTAGGGTGGAAACGGGCAAATGTAGCAGACATTATGGCGCTTTGACAGTGAAATATATACTCAGGAGTGGACTTTTTAAATTTCGTATTCCAAATAAGTGCAACTCCATCGGGTTCGTTGGGCATTTCTTCGTTATTATTGTATGAAGCCAATAAAAGTTCCGGATACTGCGGTGACCAATCCAGCGAGGTGACCGTACGGTTTTTTGACCACCTCTCATCATAGAACCATCGATTCAATGAAATACGCTGGTGTATCTTCTCATCTCTGACAATCAACCATAAAATCTTATTATTCTATAAAATACACAACCTGTATGCAATTAACATAATCTTTATAAGCAAAAAACCATTAGGTTGCAAATGCACTCTATATACTGCTTTTTTTCTATAAAATCGAATCGAAAGTTGAAAAATGTGCAAATAAACTAGGATCTAATTAAAAAAGCAAAACACTGATACTTAAAACAAATGAATTTCCACTTTAAACTTTACTTACAAAGCTTCTTCTCCATCTCCACCACTGTAATCCGTGTATATATCCACATTCTCTGACAAAGCTCTCTCTATAATCTTACCCGCCCTGTCAATAAACACTTGAAAGTTTTCTGAAAGGACAATTGTTTGCTTCTGTTCCTCACTTAATTCCTTAACTGAAATGTACACAATGTGATTCTCACTAAATAATGTAAAGCATAAACCGCACCTTCTTTTTTAGTTTCTTGCTTAGCCTGTTCTTGTTCTACAGCCGTCACAGCTGGTTGGACTTCCTTCACCTGCGGCAAACCATGGGGAAGAATTCCTGGTGGTAATTTGCTCCCGAAACCGCCAATATGCGGAAGACTGCCCTCTTCGTCTTCACCTTGTCCATCGTCATATGTCAAAACTGTGGTGAATAAGCTGTCCGTTCTATTTATCTTTCACACACATACACACACATCCAGCAATAACACTACCATTCTCAATTATATCTTACCATAACCTATTCTTAAATGAGGATTGTATTCTAAATAAACGTTTTGCGATAAAGTGTTGAATTGAAACAATATTTTTCTGGATTTATTTTACAATTGAAACCGTCCGATAATTTTCATCGAGCAATTTCTTTAACAATTCCATTTAATCATTTTATTCAAAAAGGTCAGTTTCTATCGGCATTTAAATAAAGTCTGATTCATGTATTATACATACTGTCACGAAACTTTTAGTGAGCACTGTATGTGCTGACGTTGTACAAGAAAACACCACGAAGAGAAATTAGGCCATTTCCGAATAAGAGAATTCCTGATTAGGCCTAAATAAACAGCAGAGATCGAATATCAATGATGACTAGTAGACTGACAATGATCCGTAGAGATCAACATTATTGATATAAGTAGTTAGCTCATCGAAATTGATAATTGGCATTTTATTTTATTGTCGCCAACGAATACGTAACAGTATAATTTTCGTAATAGGCTTTGAAATCCCTTCGAAGATGGAACAAGTAGAGCTGGAATTAAGAAGATGCGTAGATATTTCAAATACTAATAGGAATCGAAATTCAGAACGCCAACCCAATTTGCTATATTCACAAACAACACTAACACATGAAATTTAATCCACCATACTTGTAAACAGCTTCAATTTCATCTTAGATCTTTAAATTACCTTTTCAAGTTTACATAATAAGTATATTAAGTGCACTGGAACATTCTACCCGTTCCGGTTAAAACAAGTTTCAACAAGTATATTCATTTAACGCATGTCTGCCTCTCCCTTTTTATCGTTGAATGTATACATACTGACCTAGCAAATGAACTAAAACGAAGTTGATTTATGTTGGTATAAAGTGAGACGCTATCGTGTACCCATTGCTACTGATAGGGTTCATTTGCGCCACTGTATTTTGTATGAATTCCAACAAGAAAAAATGCTAGAAATTTATTGAAAGTGTTTGGTGAAGGTACAGTTTCTGATAGAGCATGCAGAACATGGTTCGAAAAATAGGTGATATCGACTTTTTTGATAAGTCACGCTCTGGGCGACCATCTTTGATTGACGACAATACTGTCAAGATCATGTTAGACCAAAATCCTTTTTTGACAACATTGGAGATTGCGGAAAGGCTTGATTCAGTTCACGAAACAATTTCTGACCATATTTGAAAACTGGGTTGGTGTGAAATATTCGAGATGGGTGCCACATGAGTTAAGTGGGAAGAATTTGAATAATCGAGTCATCATATGCCCATCTCTGCTTGCACGAAACAAAATCGAACCCTTCTTAGATCGGATAACTGGGGATGAAAAGTGGATTACCTATGAAAACATCGCAAGGAAAAGGGCATATTGTAAATCCGTAAAGCCTCAACCCGAAGTTGAGCCTGAGTAACAGAATGTTGTTCATATGATGGGACATTCGAGGAACTGTTGAACCCGAATGAAAAGCTAAATTCGGAAAGGTACTGTCAGTAATTGGATAATTTAAAAACACCACTCCAAGAAAAGAGGCATGCGATGTTCAATAGGAAGGACATCATATTGCTTCATGGCAATGCCAGACCACATCTTGCTTTGGGAACTCGTCAAAAACTCGCAGATCTAGGCTGGGAAATTCTGTCGCATCCACCATACTCCCCAGACTTAGCACCCTCCGATTATCACATGTTTTTTTTGTCTTTACAAAATTTTTTACAGGATAAAAAATTGAAAAACGAAGAAGATATCAGACAAGCATAGGTTCAATTTTTCACCTGTAAGGATAAGACATTTTTTATAAATTGGATATACAAATTGTCATCTCGCTGGCAAGAAGTCGAAAATAATGATGGAAATTATATTGTTCGATAAAGCTTATTCAAGATATGAAAAACTCATTATTTTGTCAGCAGTCATCATCTAATTATGCATAACCGGACATGGCACCAGAGCTCTGTATTTTGTAGAAAGAAATCAAGTGCAATATAAAGGAGTTGTTAAAACTGTATTTTTGCCTTTACTAAGCTCGCTAAATAAAGAAAAAAGAGATTATGCACCTTCATGCAAAATGAAGCAGCGCGCCACGGCGAAATTTATAAAAAAATCTGTTTCAAGACCATAATATAGCTCTTTTGTCCTGGCCTGGAAACCCACCCTAAATCGAAAATATATGGAGCATGCAGAAGAAGGGTACATACTCATCCCCAAACCCAATAATAGCAGTTCTAAAGAAAATATTCAGTGACATTGACAAAAGAACGTGAAACTGCAAGAAGTGGTAAGAACTTGTATTTCCAGTAGACCAGATGGAATTAGTGTGGTCATTGAAGGTAAAGGAGGATTAACAAAATGTTAATACATCTTCTATAAAGCAAAAATAAACATTTTGCATTAGCAATATATGTTTGTTTCATTTCTGATAAATTTCAAAAAATACCAAACTCAAAAAGTGACTCTAATTCAATTGCTAGATATCGTACTAGGTGTACCGGAGAGTCTTACCGGTTTTTTCGTAAAAAAAACTACATAATTTTCAAGAAAATGGAAAAATTTATTTGTTGACTGTACTGGCCATGTGATTCTACACATCTTGCCCATCTTTCAGGCAATTTATGGATGCCATCCCAGAAAAACTGTTTGTACTTTGAACGAAACCATTCATCGAGCCATTTTCAAACTTCTTCGAAATTGGCGAAGTGCTGCTCTACAAGCGCGTGTTCCATTGATGCGAAAAGGTGATAGTCGGACGGGGCAAGGTCTGGAAAGTACGACAGGTGCGATATTATGTCCCATCCAAGTGCTGTCAACACTTCCTTGCTGTATGCTATCGTGGTGTAAAATCACTTGACCGTGTCTTCGGGCGCATTTTAAAGGCTTTTCTATCAATGCATGGTTCAATTTGATACTTTGTTGTCGGCAGCGATCAGTATTAACTATTTCACCAGGTTTCAACAGTTCGTAATACATCACGCTACTCTGGTCCCACCAAACACAGAGCATCGTCTTGCGACCACAACGATTTGGCCTTGGAGTCCATAGGCCGGCTTCGCCAGGTGATAACTATGATTTTTTGCGCTTAAGATTTTCGAAATGAATCCATTTTTCATCACCCGTCTCTATTCGATGTAGAAATAACTTCCGCTCATACCTTTGAAGCAGCAAATCACAGACGATTTTTCGATTTTCCGTTTGGCTGTCATTCAATTGATGTTGGCACCCATTTTCCCATCTTTTAGATTTTTCCAATTGTTCGTAATCGGTCGCCAATCCTTTCTAGAGCCACATTTAACGCTTCTGCCAGTTGTTTTTGAGTTAGAGTTGGGTCTTCATCCAATAACTTCTGCAGATTCGCATCTTCAAACTTTTTTCGGTCTACCGGAACGTTCTCTGTCTTGCACATCGAAATCACCATTTTTGAATTGTCGAGACCACGCCCCGCATGTTTTTATGGTTGGGGCATGCTCACCGAAAGTTTCTACCAGCAAACGATGACTTACAGTAGCTTTTTTCCTTTGATTAAATAAGAAAAGTAATGCGGGCCGCAAATACACTTATTCGGACACGAAACTCGACATTTTCAAAGAGGTATAAATCTATGACCGAGTTACTTCCACAAAATATAACATGTATAGCTTTGAAGCTTGATATCACTAGAATAAAATGACATGTGTCAAATCATAACATTGCATACTTAAGCCTAGCGACATCGGAAAAACCGGTAATGACTTTCCGGTACACCTGGTATGTATTTGTGCCGTATAGTATGTGAGGCTTTATGTACAATATATTGAATAAAACATACAAAAATATTATCTTCAAAGTAGTTGTACTAGATAGTAAGAAATCTTTGTAAAATTTGTTTAAATAAATGAAATTTATTGACTCGATAAAACTATACCATTCTGTTTGAAATCAGGGCACTGATACAAATTTCCAATATTATCGATAGTGATTTGTAACAGCAATTAATACCTTAGACTACTGCCAGCTCTAAAATTTATATTATTGATGAAACTGCGACGGCATCTAATCAGCTACACATCGGGTACTTAAAACTGTCACATTCAATATCTAAAAAATAACAAATTATGATACTTATCGGAAAATAATGATCACATATTTGTTTAAAATACAATCCTCTGTCTATTTTTATAATGCAAAACAAAGAATTTCAATGCACGGTGAATAATAAAATAACAAACTACCAAATCTTACGTTAAAATTGTATTAAGTGAACACAAAATAAAAATATTTCCATTAAAAATCAACGATTTGGTAGCCATACAAATCAAAATTACAGTAAAAGAACGAATTATTTATAAAAGCACATTTGCAAAGCTATTATTAAAGTGTAACAACAGAGTCACAACGAATATAAATAAATGAAGAAAAAAGTGTACAGTTGTATGATCTATCGGAGATTTACTGCCCCCTCCCACCACCGATTAAAGCAAAAAAAATTAAATAAATCTATGTGGAGTACGCTCATAAACGTATAATTTTGAAAAGTTTTCGAAAATTGAATGACTACCAAAAAAATGAAATTAAAAAGGAAAAAATACATACGGTAAAAATATAAAAAAAAATAGGGGCGTTGGTTAGTGCAGTGACAGCCAGGGAAATAAGGGAAAGTGCAAGAAATTAGAAAGGACTTATTACACACGTTGAAGATTAAATATTGACTTTTCAAAATATGTAAATAAAAAAAATATACTGCTGTACATAACATAAACAAATATACGTAAATAAATATTTAATCTTCATATTTGCGAAGATATTTTGAAGATAAATTTAATTTACAAAAAACGATATACATAAAAAACATTCACGCATTCATCCAAAAAAAAAGATGCTCGCGAAATGTTATAAAACATGCAATTAGGAGGACAATAATATATATTACAGATTAATAATGGATTGGCCATTAAAAATTTCCGCTTTTGATTTCTTCAGTGCTTCTTGGATATGAGAGATATGTGTGTGTGAATACAGGTTTTGTATTTGTAAGATCTCTACAGGAGACTTCAATTCGATTGTACTTTACAAAAATTAATATTTAAACAAACACTTAACATTTAACACATATATTCCATTGAAATTTTACTTTCAAATTATATTTTATCTACATTTGTTGCATTACAGCGACTAAGGAATATGTACAATACAAAATAGCGGTGAATATTCGCATAAGGATATTTTTTAATATCTGCAAATATTTTACCCATCTCATACATAAAAATGACATACGAGGTACGGCAATTAAATAACGAGACTGCGCTCCTTCCATCGCGCAGCCGCATCGGGCGATGCTGTAATTGGAATGTCATTGACATTGATACTTCCCAAGCAACAACCCGTAATTTCGCCTATCTGTCTACTTCAGCTTACTTTCGAGCTTTAATTGTACAGGACACTGGTTGATATAAAAATCGAGCAGTGAATTAACCTGAAATTACTTGTCAAATTAAAAAAATCGCCAAGAAAATGTACAAATGTTAAAGGAGGTGTTAGCTGATAATGTTATGTCACGTGCGAGAGTTTTTGAATGGCACGAACGGTTTTCTAAAAGGCGGGAAGAGATCGAAGATGATGAACGTCGTAGTGGGCTTGTGACTGCAAAAACGTTCAGAAAATTAATGAAAATGTGTGGAAAGATCGACGTCTGAGCATTCAGATGATTGCCGATATCGTAAGTATTAACAAAGAAATAGTAAGACACATTTTTACATGATGAATCAAACATGACAAAAGTTTGCGCAAAAATGGTGCCCTGCCTGTGAAGCAATTATTAGCGGACAAGCGCATTGCTGTGCTTGAACATCCTTCGTATTCGCCAGATCTCGCACCATGTGACTTCTGTTGGTTCCCAAAAGTGAAAAGTGCATTAAAGGGAATACATTTATAGTCTGTTGAACATGTGAAAGCAAAAACGGCAGAGTTATTGAAGAGGCTGACAACTGATGAACTACAGCATTGTTTTGAACGATGGAAGATACGTATACAGCGGTGTATAGATAAAGGAGGAGATTATGTTGAAGGGGATAAATTAAATATAAATAATATTTCTCACAACAGTCTCGTTATTTAATTGCCACACTTCGTGGCCCAGATGCCCATTTTCTATATCCGTATACGAGTATCTTCGGTTAAATTAGCAAAGTTTCTCTAGAAATTCCAGGCGTATTTGATAATATTCTCAGATTTGCCATTTGCTGTCAATTTTTTGATATTAAAAAAAATTTTAAATTGTCGAAATTTTCGGTCTTACATATCTTCGTAACTACTGATGACAAAACAATACTAAAAATAGCATCTTGTAGATATTTTTACGTATAATTTAAGTATCTGAATTAAAAATTCATGGTACACTTGACTTTCAAAGTATAACACAAACTATTTCTTTAAATTGCAATCATAATTGGCTATGGCCATTAAAATGATTCTTTTTTTTCTGATTTCGTAAATATAAGGTTTGGTATGATTATCTTCTTCAAATTTATTATTCAATTGCTATTACTAATTGAGGCAATAATGGCATATTATACGGAAATAGAAAATTGGCATCTGATATATTGCACTCTACATTCTAAGTCGCTTTAAAAGCATGAAGAATGTTTGTTTTTGACATGCGTGATCCAAGCCAAATTACCAACTGTAGTTGTTTAGGTTTGATGATGTTGAAGGATTAACTAACATAGAATTTTGTCTACAACAACTGGGTTATTTGATCGATTTCATAACTCTTAAAAAAACATTAATAATGGAACAGCCTCGCCAATTAAGAACTCGAACAAATCATCAATATTATTCTTGTGAATGTTACATGCTAGAATTATATAATCTAAGTAGATTCTTTCATCTTCACATAAACACCCAAAGATACAATTAGATTTACTGTAGATAGACCGATATTTTCCTTGAAATAACATTAATTTTGACATTGTAATAAGGTAGCAACCTAAAAAGTTGTAATACATATATCCAGACTAGATGCCAATGTGAAGGTAAATATAGGAGTAACCCAGTCTTTCCTGCTATTAATATTTCGTTCCTATATCCACTATTGTTTGATCAGAATGAAGTTCTTTTCTAATATTTACCCTAACTAATAAGAGGTGATCTATTGATACATTTTCATTTCATCTTTTGAATGTTTTGGAGTTATAGGAATTTAAATCTAACAAGTGTATGAAGAACAACGAAATGTATACTAAGCATTGTTTATTAATCATAGTAAAATGCAAATATAATGCCTTTACATGCCTGAAAATAGTTTTCCCTATTATAGAAACAATACGATTGTATGCAAGATGAAAAATTGTCATGAGACTGTTTATTCGATTCAAGATATCCTTGAATCAATCAATCCTATATTGTACGATCACTTAGCTATGTAGAAAGCTCCTCTCGCCTAATTTCATGTTGAAAGTAACGAAGCCACGAAATAAAGCGCGCAGTCGACTATTTAGGTTGACATACAAGTCACTAAAAAAGATAATACCTAATATCTTCAGTATAACAGACCGCGATAAGCCTCATTATTGGAGAAGGCCTGCTTTGACGACGCACAGCGGCGCGCTTGGTACTAATTCGGCTGGTTCCGAGCGGAATGACTTTCTTTATAGCTACATCCGCAATTGTATTCACCCAAGTTGCTTCTGGGGTGTTTATCGCTAATTTACTTAAACTCTCAAATAGGTAATAAAAACTCGTTACTATCCTAGTATTTTAGAATCGTATTTTAATAAATAAGTTGTCATCTTCAATAGAAAGTAAACACTGTGTTGAATGTGGGCTTGCAATAAAAATACAATGTTTATATAGAGGTCTAGTAAAGTTTTTGATGTTTATTTTCAGTAGCTTTACGGTTGGCCAATGTTCAATACTGCTTTTACTTCCTACTAAAGATGACAACTTTGTTTTCAAAACACATATCTAGGATACAAATACTAGTGTGGTAAAAGGTTTATATTAGCTGTTTAAGTACAGTTAAAATGGTTTTCCTTTACTGATACATTATTAAGAATTTCGAAAAAAAAACTTGGAATATCAAGAAAAATAGAGCGCAAACTGCTTGCTCTGTTATGCGTAATACTGTAAATACGAAGGTAAAAAATAACCCATTTACAGCCGAATATATTTATATCGTCGTCATAGGCTGTCGTTATATCAGCGTGGAGCAAACTACTCTTGTATGAAATTGTATAACAGATTGCCAGGGAAGTAAAATCTATGGAAAATTATAGTATCGGGAAAAATAATAAATTATTTTGCAAAGTAAAACCATGGACATTAGAAGAATATAGATATCTAGTGGTATAGTAGATTTAGAAATGTTCGGTTGTTCATCATTCATTCATGTACTAACTTTAGAATTTAGAAGACTGTATTGTTGGTCCACTGAAAATGATTAAAAAATTATGACTATCCGTTATGTCGTCCAAACGTAGAATGAAATAAAAAAAAATGATTTTAAATATAAAAAATATTTAAACATCTATTAATTGCGACGTACTGATTAGATTCATCATACTAAAAACTAATAACGTATCGGCAAAAAGAAACGTTCCACCTATTATTCAACCATAGTCACCAACATTATTGTAACTCTACGCAGATAAGGGAAAATGTTACTTAAATTAAAAAATAGATGAAAGAAATGATAACTTTTCTTTGTGTTTCGTTGATTCCACGTGCCATTTGCAAATTTCGTTCTTCGTAAATCAATATGATCACATTACAAAGCATCATATTTTATTGTGACGTTATATTCAATCAGGATGACGGTGTATATATTTAATAATTGTATGTATCACGTATAACCTGTGTTTTCGTTTATTTAACATTTTTATTCACCTGTTGCTTGAACTAGCGATGCACACGCACACTCTAGAAGTGATTTGAGTGAACTAATACACAATTGAGCGATAGTTTGACAAGTAGTGAGAATGGAAAAGAAAAACGAATTTTTTAAATACGAAATAATTTTTATTTTTCAATATATTCTCCTAAAAGAGCAATGCATTTATTTCAACGGTGCTCCAATGCCCTTATGCCATCTCTAAAATGCGATTCCGGAAGGCTTGCAAAATACTCATTTACGAAGATGATAAGCTCGTCGTTTGACGAAAATTTCTTTCCACCTAGTGCCGTTTTCAATTTTGGAAAAAGGTGGAAGTCGAAAGGGGCTAGATCCGGCGAATAAGGCGCATGCGGCACTAATTGGAAATGCAACTCGTGGATTTTGGACATCGCAACTGTGCTGGTATGCGAGGGAGCGTTGTCTTGGTGAAACAGAATTTTTTCTTTGCCATTCCTGGCCGTTTAGCACGAATCTCAACATTTAATTTTTGTAGAAGTTCTGCATAATATTGTCCGTTTAATGTGGCACCTTTCTGAAGGTAATCAATGAGCAAAATGCCCTTTGAATCCTAAAAAATTGATGAATCACCTCGTTTGCCGATAAAGTGGTTTTCGCTTTCTTTGGAGGTGCAGAACCACGTTCTAACCATTATTTCGACTGTTGTTTAGTTTCGAGTGTACTGTAGTGTATCCAAGTTTCATCGCAAAATCAACCCGATTCCGCTTATAACCGTCCAAGCACTCATTGGAAATGTGCAAACAATTGAACTTTTGATCAGTCGTAAGCAATCGCGGCACCCATCTTGCCGAAAGCTTGGAAAGGCCCAATTCTTTCGTTAAAATGTGGTGTACGCGTTCTGTTGAAATGTTTACCATGTCTGCTATCCCTCTCACTTTGAGTCGTCGATCTTGCGTAATAATATTATGGATTTTTATAATAATTTCCTTAGAAGTCACGATTTTGGGTGCTCCAGAACGCCCTTCATCAACACAGCTTGTTCTACCACGTTAAAATCATTTAATTATTTACTTATTGTGGCGGATGATGGAACAGATTCATCTAATGTTTCCCGTAACTCATCTTTTATTTCGGTAGCTTTCATACCCTTAATTATGAAGTATTTAATCACCGCACGATACTCTGCTTTTTCCATTTTAACAAAACGACGTGTTGCTTCTTTTTCAATCAGCTGTCAAAAATAAACTAATCAACCGATTTATCTAAATATCGGAATGTAAACATATAAATAGACAACCTAAATTACAGTGCATTTGTTTAACCAATTAAAACGCCACCTATGTGTCATTCTCACTACTTGTCAAACTATCCTCGTAGTTATAAACAAAATCATATCACCCGACATCAACTAAATTCGTACCGGGCATACACTACTGTATACCAACAAAGCCGATCATCTTTATACATTATTAACCCTACCAACCCAATTCCCTTTAATCATCCTCCAATATATCTACAGTTTGTCGCAGAGAAACCGAGCTTTTTTAAAATAGTAATTCTTAGTGCCGCCATCTATCAAAAAAAAATATGCGTCGGTAAGGTAGATCTGTCAAAATTATGTCAAAATATCATGACATTTGCATCAATAGAAGCAGAGAAATTGCGCATAAAGTAACAGTGTGTATTTGGCATTGGTCGAAAAATGAATATTGAACAAAGAGCAAACATCAAGTTCTGTTTTAAACTCAATAAATCGTTTACTGAAGCGTTTAATTTAATGAAACTAGTGTGTGGTGATGCATGTTCATCACGTAAGGGTGTGTATAAGTGGTATAAACGACTTAAAGGCGGTCGTACGGACATAGATGACGACGAAAATCTTGTAAAAAAATCTGTGGTTACGAAAGTTAACTTCAAACTTGTGCGTGAATTTATCAGAAATGAGCCGAAATCCTCATTGCGATTCGTGGGAATGGAATTAAATATTTCCAAAGATTCAATTTATCGCATTTTGACACAGCATTTGGACTGAGAAAGGTTTGTACCATGCAAGCTAACTGAATTCAACATTGTACAGACTTGATTAATGACTCAAAAAAGGACGAAAGCTTCAGGTATTCTATTGTAACTAGTGATGAGACGTGGTGTTTTCAATATGATCCAGAGTCCAAGCGCCAAAGCTCTGATTGGAAACATCCAAGCGAAAAAAGACCGAAAAAAATCCGTTTGGAGAAGTCAAAAGTGAAGACAATATTGATTTGTTTCATGATTCGAAAGGCATGGTGCACAAAGAGTTTGTACCAACTAGTCAGTCAAAGCTGTATATTATCTTGGTGTTATGAGGCGTCTTTTGGCGACTATTCGTCACGTGCGCTCTCAATATCATGAAAATGGTAGCTGGCGTTTGGTACATGATAATGCACCATCTCATCGCTCGACGTTTATCACTGATTTTCTAACTACAAATGGCATTTTTATCATAAACTATTTACCGTATTCACCGAATTTGGCCACCTGTGATTTCTATCTATTCTCCAAACTACATTTGCCCATGAAAGAAGAGCGTTATACTGACGTCAAAGCCATTAAAAAGGCGTCGACAGTGATCTTGAAATACATCTATAAAGATAAACTTAAAAATTAATTTGACATGTTAGTTGACCGCGCAAAACGTTGTAGTGAAGCCGAAGGCGACTACTTTGAATAAATTAAATGAATTTTACCAAAATAGTAAGCTTTTGTTTTTATTTTAAAAAAGTTCGGTTTTCTCTGCGACAGACTATGTACTTACATCTTAAAACCATCTATTTTTAAGTCCAACTCTCAATACAACACAAAATTTATTAGATTTTTTAAATAAACGGGTTATTTTACATATACACATTCTATAAATGAAAAAATAAAATATATATTAATGAAGAAAAACAGAATTAGTGGAAATAGGTTACGAAGAAGTTGTAATACAAAATATCCGATGTTATACACAATGGTAGTCCACAGATTTTCCAGCGACAAAGCATACAATAGTGTCACAATCATCAAGTAAAGACACTAAGAAAGATCGTCAAATCTATTCATGATGCTAAATAACAAAAAGAAAAACAAAATCGCAATTATACTTTTATCCTTCACTAAAAAATTCCTCGCCATTTTGAGCACCAAAAAATTCATAGAAATTTAAATTTTTTAAGCAATCAAATACCATTAATTTTAAAATAAAATGTTTAGTAACCAAATTAATTTGAAAGTAAAATTTCCAGACATTGGCCAATCCGAATGTTCTAGTATAATTAATCAACTAAAGTCTAATCAAGCCGAACAACATTTAATAACAGCTATAGGGATAGGACTCCCGACGATTAATGATTAATCAATTAAAAAATAACAAAGCGGTGACGAGAAGCAGTACGATTTATTTGTATCTGTGCAAAATTATATCGTCAGATATAATGGAGACAAAAGTCGGAAAAGCCACCTACCTGTGAACTCGTCCTCCCATTCTAAACCCGGATTTAGATTGTACTCGTCTTGAGAGGAAAGAAACATGTATCAGTGGGGATTTTAATTCAGATTAGAGAAACAACAAGGTTGTCTGTATGTGGCTGCACGAAATAATTCATTACTTTCTACTCTTGTTTTTCTTTTTTTGTTTTCAAATTAAATCATTTTAAGTTACAAGATTTGTTAAAAATAAAAGAAAAAAAAAACACGTACAGATCCTTACGAATCTATAATGGACAATCACAAACCAGCTGTAAAGTCCTTTGAAACTGGTGAAAGTGAAGTTCGGAAAGTTATAGCTCTTCCGAAATTCGTATAGATTCCAATATATTTCTTTAACTGATGTGAAACTAAAAACACAGTCACAGTGCATGCATTGATTGAAAAAGGTTCCTTTACACCAGGTGTTTATCAAAGCTTTGTTCATATATCTTTGCTACAACTTTAACATGGAGAATTTGCAAAAATTTTCTTCAAATATAAATAGAACTAAATAGTCGTGTCTGCTCAACAGAAGCGAGGAGCATGTATATCCAATTCAATAGCAAGCATTTGCTCGTATCGATTATCGTTACACGACGGTCCCGCCCCTGTCTGGCAGATTCGACTATCCAGCACCAACAATAAACATGAGTTCAAAAACATTCTCTTCAGTGTTTATTAGTACCTCAATGTATTGTCTAAAGTGTTTCTAAGATCGTTGGTTTAATCTGTTATCTGGTACAACTCATCACATAAAGCAATCTTAATCGCATATAACATTAAAAGTCCAATTTTGATAAAACTTCGTGTAATTATGACTTGAAGTATCTTCTTTTAAGCTTTCGTATCTAAGCTGAAACTACGTTTCTGGCATTACTGCATCACTTGCCTTTGTTTCATTTGCTCTTACATGAGACATTCCCAGGACTGCTGTTAATCTTTCCGTTGCTGAACTGAAACTGAAAATTCACTAATTGGTTTCAATTCAGCAACAATATAAGATGAATAGTGGCCCTGAGGATGTCCCTTGCAAAAGCGTACGAAACAAAGACAAGTGAAGCGGAAGTGTCAGTTGAAATATAGCCCCTTCGCCACAATGTATTTTTATCTGAATACTTTAAGTTGTCATCATCAGCAGTAAACAAAATAATAACACTATACAACAATGACACAACCGTAAAGTAGTTATTTCTAGTAAACAAAAATAAATACATTGAGGTTATCTATAAATAAGAGACTTAAATAAGAATCGTTCACTTGTTTCGCTAGATTATTTATAGACAAGAAAGCCGTAAATTTATTCAACTGAATTTTTTTAAAAATTACTTCTAAATTTTACAGGAATTTTGACACTATTCACATAGCACAGCAACCAACCACTTAAATATTTGGAAAGCGTTCCAGAGTATAAATGTACGAGGGTGATTTAATGAAGAATTTTCAATAAGTGACAGCACTTTCGCAATGATGAGTATTGTTGAGTTCGGTCATGTTTTAAAAGCCCTCTTTACAATCGTTTCACTTAGTCAGGATAACGCGTCCTTTCGAATACGAATTGCTACATTATCTACCATATATACCAGATATGGTTTTGAGAGATTTTTTTGTTTCCAAACGTGAATAAATTGTTAGGTGGGAATAAATTCAGGACAAATGAGGAGGTGATAGCTGCAATGAACGCCTGCTTTGATGAGCTTCCGGATGATTGTGCTGAAAAATAAAATATAGTTTTTACCCTAAAACAAGTATTCCATTAAAAAATCAATCTCCCGTAAAATCACCCTTGTATTTTTCATAATTTTTTTTTGTGTCAATTCAATGTTTCATGCGGCCTTTTTTATATAATAAAGTTTAAGTTAATTCTGGTGAGAAGAGGAAGGGACGCCCAAAGAAGAGATGGCTCGATGCGGCAGTGCTGATGTGGGGAGAGTGGGAGCAAAAGATTGGAGAAACAGGGCAGAAGATTAGAGACAAATGGGGGAAAATTGTTGAAAGGGTTAAGAAAATGCAATAGATATATACTTTTTGAAATGTAATATGAGATAAGCCATGGGCTTAAAGGCCCATAGAGCGGAAATATATATTTACCAGGTGTACCCGAAAGTCGTTGCCGTTTTTTTCGTAAAAAAAACTACATAATTTTCAAAACAATCGAAAAATGTATTTATTCAAAGTATCGGCCATTTGATTCTACACATCTTGCCCATCCTTCAGGCAATTTATGGATGCCATCCCAAAAAAACTGTTTGTCTTTCGAGCAAAACCATTCATCGAGCCGTTTTCTAACTTCTTCGAAATTGGCAAAGTGCCGCTCTGCAAGCGCGTGTCCTATTGATGCGAAAATGTGATAGTCGGACGGCTTGACCCATTTTGCTGTATGAGACGGCACGTTATCGTGCTGTAAAATCACTTTACCGTGTCTCCGGCCCATTCTGGACGTTTTTCTATCAATGCATGGTTCAAATTGATAATTTGTTGTCGACAGCGATCAGTATTAACTGTTTCACCAGGTTTCAAGAATTCGTAATACACCACGCTACTCTGGTTCTACCAAACACAGAGCAATGTCATTAGACCATGATAACCATGACTTTTTGCGCTTAGGGTTTTCGAAATAAATCCATTTTTCATCACCCGTCACTATTCGATGTAGAAATGATTTCCGATCATACCTTGGAATCAGCATTTCACAGAGGATTTTTCGACTTTCCATTTGCCTGTCATTCAATTGATGTGGCGCCAATTTTCCCATCTTTTCGATTTTTCTCATTGCTCATAATCGGTCGCTAATCCTTTCTTGGGCCACATTTAAGGCTTCTGACAGTTGTTTTTGAGTTTTGGTTAAGTCTTCATCCAATAACTTCTGAAGTTTCGCATCTTCAAACTTTTTCGGTCTACCAGAACGTTCTCTGTCTTGCACATCGAAGTCACCACTTTTGAATTGTCGAAACCACGCCTCACATGTTTTTAATGTTGGAGCATGGTCACCGTAAATTTCTACCAGCAAACGATGGCCTCTTTCTTTTGATTAAATAAGAAAAGTAATGCATGTCGCAAATGCACTTTTTCAGGCACAAAACTCAGCACTCTCAAAGAGGTATAAATCTATGATGCCTTAGGTTCTAGCAATAACAACTAATATATCCAAGGTTTGTCTGATTTTTTGCAATAATAATTAATATTTCCCAAGATGCCACTTTAAATATTTAATGTTGTAGATATATATTGTTTTAGTTGCAGGAAAAATATTGCCATAAAAACATTTCCTCTAAAAACACTTTTTGTATATTCGCTTTTCGATAGTCGAATATATTCAGTAAATACAATTTATTTTCCCTTTTTTAATTTTCTCCACAATCGTTTTTGAAGTCATGTTTATTTAAATTGAAAACCAATACGTTTATAGTCAAATAACCTTAAACATGTAGCTAAATAAGAAAAAACATTGCCGGATATATAGCCAGCAAAAAGTGTTTAAAACTTACGATTTTCTAACTTTCATTATTATATTTTGTAGCAAAAATATTGCTAATTGAAAAACACCTTCAATAAATGCGTATAACAATACATAGAAAGAAAATTATTGCCCATAATTACACCCTTTTTTTTTAGTAAACCTGTACACTAAAAGGAAATGAGCGTGTTAGTTGTTAGTATGTGCGTTGGGCATGTGCAGTCCTCTCTTTAACCTTACTAAATGTGCTTTTTCCCACAGTGCCATAGAAGCTTCCTCTTAGAGTCACATACATCAATTCATCATGACAAAGTATCAATCGATTTCACTTAAAAACTTATAGACAGTTCTTATAAATATGTGTATTACACGATAGAAAATGAATAAAATAAAAAAAAAGTAAGTCATACAAAAAAAAACTCGTGTGTAAGCGATGAAACAATATACAGCTTCAAGAACGTGACGATAGTGAAAAGCATGAAGAAATTATATAGTAAGAAAAAGAACAGAGTGGAGAGGAAAGTTTCAGGACATGATTAAAAATCTGAGATAGGGATGGAGCAGTTGAAGCGAAAAGAAATGAAATAAAATTTTAAACTTACCGTAATAATCGGTTGCATGAGCTATTTGGAGGGCAGTAAGAAAAATATCATTTAGTCATGTACTCCTTCCAACTAACAAATCACTAACAAACTAGTAGACTAAATTACTTTTGTATTTCACAACGTTTTGAAACGTCGAGAAAAAATGTACTTTGCTATTCAAGGAAACATACATATTAAGTTAAAGTACTACATTAAAACAAAAATAGTATTAACTACGACGTGGCTGCTTTTAATCAAGCTTTAAAATAGATATCCATTTCCGTGAAATATAAAAAGTATCACGCTCGATGTTATAATGTTTAAATAATTAACAATTAGTAACTTTCGAACATTTCAATGATCACGAACGTGCTTTAAACCAAAGCGAAATTACGAAAGAAGAGAAAAACATAAGAACTACAGCATAGCTCTTCAAATTTCCCGTTTCATTTCCCAAATAAACTATTATATGATAAACTAAACCCGTTTTCATATTCGAAAACCGCAAAATGTCATGGGAATCGCACACGATTCCAGTACTTAAACTGATTACATTATTTGCATAATTTTTATTATTTATTCTATATCCTTTCTCGGAAATGTCTATTTTTATTCTTTTTAAAAGTTCAAAATGACCAAAAACTTATATTTTAGGGATAATTTCAACAGTGTGAGGGAGATTTTCTTTTATTTTCCGATATAATATATAATTTTTTAATGTATAACTTTTGCACTGTACTGTAAATTTTATAACGAAGTTAAAAATACAATTATCAAATATAGACTGTCAAATTTTCTAACGAAATTTCTGTTAAAACGCGAAATTTTCTTCAAAACTTAAGAAACGTAGTAAGATTATTGAATCTGTTTTGTGATAGAAAAACATTTAAAGAATAATGAATATTATATATCATATAAAAGGCATTTAATATTGTATTTATGTTAGAATTATATCAAGTAAATTCAAAATAAAGTCTGTAATTGCTATTTTACCCTAATAAGTAATGTTAAGCAAACCTCCCGAGTTCGTAAAAGGTTACAACCTTGCCGGGAAGGCTGGGTGAGTGCAATTATAAATAACATAAATAATATTTGTAATTCTAACGTGGGAAAACGATTTAGAAATTTATTTACACCCGTCGCAGTTAACAATCCACTTTTACAAGGTATCTTCGCGTCACTGACAACCTGTCGGTAATGTCTGTACGCGTTCGCTCCCATCGGTTCCTGTCGCTGGTTACCAGTAGGATTGTTCAACCTTACTTACAGGTGTCTATTAATAAACTTTTAATAGTCTATTTACGATAACAGACGAGGTAAGTCATAAATATACGTCATATAATTACGACACAGTGTTGCCAAATCTTATGTTTTTTCAAAGAATGCGAGAAAGTTATAACACGAATGAAGTTGTGATACATACCAAAAGATAAAAAACAACTACGCCGCGTTACCGATATATTAACCTTAAATAACATTATTATAATCCATGCCTTCACATCCTCAACAGCTTAATGCTAATTACAAAAGACACTGGCATGCCATGACTTATTATTACGCTTGCGTTCATAGTGCGACTTAAGATCTTTAGTCGCCACGTGGTTGCTTTGGAAATCCCAAAAGGCTCTCCCAGACAGCAGATCGCAGGTTAAATCCAGAGAGCGTCGACGTGATAAGCCGAGAGCTTATCACTAAATTTTTAGCATTGCTAAATATACTGTTAATACAATAGTAGTAGTTCAGTATATTTCTATTATTTCTCTTCTTTACAGTATTTAATTAAAGTAGCCAAAGTGGGACGTGGGTTCAATCCCGAGACCCCCGGCAATAATAAGCCGGAAACTTATCAGTAAATCTTTAGTATGGCTAAGTACAGTGTTAATTCAGTTATAGTAGTAGTAGCATGTTTTTATTATTTCTCTTCCTTACAGTATTTAATTAAATATTAACAGCTCTTTTCAAGACAATAAAACTTACATTTGGTTCATAATGTAGTTAATTTCATAGCATAACATTTTATACGATTATCACTTAAATTTTTTTGTGTAATTTTAAGATTGTTTTAATATAAATATTACCATCTGTGGAAGAGCAAGATAAATTTATTTTAGAAGCTTATTTCCATAACAGACTGCTGTTAAACTTTACTAGCATGTAGGCAGTAGACATCAATTTGACCTAATACAATAAATACATGTTAGTCTATATAATAAGAAACACAGACTAATATTTCTACAAAAAAACAATGTTAATGGGAGAAATCAATATATTGGTTACAGAGTACATCTTATATGCTAATACGTTAATATTTAATATGGCGTCAAGTTTCAATTATTTTTAAGAATACAATCACGATTTCCCATATTTTCGATCAAATTTTCCGCATAATTCCAGCATTTTCAATTAAATTGGCCTCTGGGGACTATGAAGACCAATCCATTGATGCGATACCGTATGCAGCTTTCCACTCCCTATACAGTTTGCTTCGTTGCCGTGACTCGTCTTCTTGTAGAATTGAAGCTACACTATTATCTTTAAACCATCCTTTTACCAATCTTACAAGTCCGTTTTAACACAATTTTACCATTCGTTTTGCTTTTAAAATACTACTCGCAAAGTTCCAAAATTCTGCATGCTAAAGCAACCCCAGATATGAATACGTTCTTTGCCCGTTGTTCGTGCCTTCCTTTCAAGTGACCATGTCTTCCTTTCAGATGATCACGCCCAGAAAGATGATTCATTTGTAAAGAAAACTTCGAACCACCAGAGGCTAGAATTTTCTTGTGCCCAAATCACGAGCGCCTATCGATGTTTATTAAACAGCAACGTTTCAATAATTGTGCTTCGATGAGATATATCGTGTTCGCGTAATCTATTTGTAATTGCCATTAAACTAATATTTTAGGTACCTCAGATTGTCCTTGATGAAGTGTTAATTGCGTTTCTTTCTTCAATAATTTCCTATCTTGTCGCATTGTTTCGCTCATTCATGTCCCTGTGGTGCGGCTTTCTCGGAGAATATCGACTTTTGGTTTATAGATAACGCTTTACCCATGGTCCAACAAAATTTTCAAAGTACCTAACTGCCGCTGCAATCATTTTAGGAGCCTTAGAGTACTCACACAAAAACATTGCTTCGAAATGTTTTGCATGCGCTGCACTCATTTTAACAAAAAAAGTTATCCGTGTCACATAAAATGAATAACTGAACCAAAACTGACTAGACTATTAGAAAGAAGATATTTCTACGTGTTTTTTCAAGTCCATGCCACCATTATGTTTTCTTTCATGGAATATTGCTCTGCGTTTCTTGTTATACAGACTGTACTTCAGTTACAAATGCAGCATAATATTGGGTCTGGGAAAAAGTTCGTGGCGTTTTTCCCGATAGATGGCATTGGTTGCCGATAACTAAAGAACAACAAGTCACAACGACACCACCGACGGCTCGTTTTTTAGATGACCTTCCGAACGTTAGTTTGAGCGTAGAAACATTGTAATCGGTGCAGTGGTTGGAAAGTTATTCGCACTTGAAAATGGAGAAGAATAATGAGAAATTTCGCTATATTCTGCAATATTATTATGATAAGGGGAAGAACGCTGCGCAGGCTTGTGATAAAATTTGTGCTGTGTACGGTGAAGGTACTTTATCGAAATCTGTTGCGCGGAAATGGTTCGCTCGCTTTCGTTCTGGAAATTTCAATGTGAAAGATGAGTCACGCTGCGGTCGTCCAATCACTGAAAAATCTGATGAAATTCTTGAAAAAGTCCAACAAAATAAGCATATCAGCAGTGTCGATATTGGCATGGAGCTAGGCATTGACCACAAAACTGTTTTGAACCATTTACACAAAGCTGGTTACAAAAAAAGCTTGACGTATGGGTTCCTCATGAGTTGAGCGTGAAAAACATGATTGACCGAATTAACATCTGCGATGCGCTACTGAAACGGAATGAAATCGAGCCGTTTCTGAAACGTTTAATAACCGGAGATGAAAAATGGATTACGTACGATAATCGGAAGCGTAAAAGATCGTGGATAAAGGATGGTGAGCCGTCACAAGCGTTCGCTAAGCCAACATTGACCCCAAAAAAAGTGATGCTGTGTGTATGGTGGGACTGGAGGGGAATCGTCCACTACGAGCTACTTCCAACTGGTCAGACGATTGATTCTCAACTCTACTGTGCACAACTAGAGAGATTACGCCAGGCGATTGAAAGAAAACGGCCCGAATTGATTAATAGGAAAGGTGTTGTCTTCCATCATGACAACGCCCGACCACACACTTCTTTGATGACCCGTCAAAAATTGAGAGAGTTTGGTTGGGAAGTTTTGATGCACCCACCTTACAGTCCGGATATAGCACCCTCTGACTATCATCTGTTTCGATCTCTGCAGAACTCTCTCAATGGAATTAAGTTGGTTTCAAAAGAAGCCTGTGAAAACTACTTGATTCAGTTTTTCGACCAGAAACCACAGAAGTTTTTCACCGATGGGATCATGGATCTACCAAAAAAATGGCGAAACATTGTCGATAATAACGGAGCATATTCGGTTTAAATGAATTCGTCCACGCGCCATGCGGGGACCAGTTGAATTTTACTGAAAAAACGCCACGAACTTTTTCCCAGACCCAATATATAATGCCAGTATAATAAATATTTTCAATTATTGAATATATTTCTTTAGTTATTAAAACATAAATTATGTAATTATGTTTAAGAATTCTTCATAAAAGGGAAATAGTTCATACCTAGATGTCGCACGGACGAAATACATTTCAGAACGTGACATAACTACTTAAGGTTGATTATATAACCCCTTTCCACATTAATTTTCGTATCCTGTATACGTATTTCGACAACTAAGTTATCATCAGCAGATAATTAGACAGTGTCGCACCTGGAAACCGCGGCAAAAACCCACACGAAACAAATTCCGCACACGATCTGTACCGTAGAAAGCCAAAACGCACACAAAACGCTTTCGACGGTACAGATCGTGTACGGAATTTGTTTCCTGCGCGCTTTTGCCGTGGTTTCCAGTTGCAAGACTGTTTAATTATCTGCTGGTGATGATAACTTAGTTGTCAACATTCTGACAACGTTATGACAGTAACATTGGGTCGTATGTTAGCAACTTATGCCCTTTATATTACTACGCTTAATATTATGTTTTGCCTCGTGTTGTCTTATCGCAAATAGAGTATAGTAACAATTATATCCGGCATTAAAGTATTTCCTATCCACTCTTATATTTCGGGAAATTATTTTATACACGATTATAAATGCCTATAATTTTCCTTATAGATTTGACAGAATATTAAAAATTAATTTAAACGCATACTTCCTTTTAAAATCACAACATTAAACTTTGAGGAATTGAATATCTATTTTCCTTTATTTTTATATATTTTTTATAAACCGAACATTATATATAGCATTAATCATTAGACATCTTCACACAGTAACGGTTAGCACAATTATATTGCAATTTTTAGTTTTATTACCACTGACAGCATATTTCAAAGATGTCCAAGGATTAATGTTATTTAATAAAAGGGGCTATTATACTTATACATATACATACATATATACACATGTATGTATAGATATATACGTATATATATATATATATATATATATATATATATATATATATATATATATATATATATATATATATATATATATAAATCAAGTAAAAGATAAAGAAAGAAGAGAAAGAAGTAGTGTAAGCATGATCGGTGTAAAAAATGTGCATTGGTGACCTTGAAGTTTTCTGTCAGCATAAATATTTATTGATTGCATTTGAATAATCAATAATATTTAGAATTAAAATTTCGTTTAATAGATTATTTACAATTGTTTTAATAATTCATATTATTCCTTCATAAATTTACTTCAAATAGTAATAATATGATGAACAAATTATACGAGAAGAGATTTCTTTCAAAATAATGTCCGTCTCGAAATAAATTTGGAGTCAAGTTTGTTTATTGATCTAACACTATATATTCATAAACACTAACCCAAATATATACTTTAGTATCAAAAAATTAAGAGTAACATCTTAGATAACTTGTAAAATTAGATTAAATTGCTTAAAAACCTGTCACATTATATAAAATTCTTCCAAAATTGTAATTACATATGTATCTTCAAATAAAGTAAATTTCTTTGAAGACTGTGGTTAAGTGAATATCCAAAAAGGTTAATAAAAACCTTGCCACAATATTATTTGTATCCTAAATACGTATTTCGACAACCAAGTTGTCATCTTCAACAGAAACTAAATACAGTGTTGAACATGGGTTCGCCGTAAAGCTACACAGAAACAACTCGCGAAATATTCTACTCAAACACTCACTACAGAGTGTCTGCAGATTTGCTTGATAACGATTGGTTTTAATATGCTGATTGAATACATTACTTCTTACATTATGCACATAGCTAGTAGAAATTGTTTGTCTACATTTGTTAATATCCATTATAAGAAGAATTATTCGTCATTTACGCATCACTGTTACATACAATCACATTCAACAACGTTAGACAAGAAATGGCTTGCCAAGCGGCTCGCCTATACCGATGTATTTCCGAGAACCCACCTCTCGGCTTCGTATACAAAAATCACATGCTTTTAACCATAACACATTCTCTAATAATAAAGTTTAGTTTATTCGTCCTCCATGATAATCAAAGTTAGACGTTATACCTTCCTGAACACGAATACAGGAATTCTTGAACCTCTCCACAACGAACGACATCGAGATGTTGTTCGGGCTGGTGATCATATTATGCTAAATGCTGAAAGTGATCAAAAACTCATCTTTCAAGTATCATTTAATGGAAAGGGGAAAGAAATCGAGAGGACAAAACGATCAAACTAGTCATAAAAGAGAAATCAAAATCTTCTGAGAACACCATGGAACTATGGTATGGTCGACGAATACATTACTGTAAACTTTGCTTGAATTTATTCTTCTTTAAACAATTGAAATTAACGTGCAAAAGTAAAACAGTTTTCTGACATTTCCAACTTAAAAGTAACATAACTAGGAAACTGTACACCTCCGGAGAGCTTACATCGGTACAATAAACCGGTTTTCTCCATTCGACCACGATCATAAATTTTATATATAGTTTACATACTTATTGTTTGCTGATAGAAATAATTTAAATCTCAATCGTCTGAAACGATGTGCGATCTACTCAGTCGTCGTCACATTACACAGCAAGATAACAGGCTTTCGGAGAAATAAAACGTTTGGAAAATCTTCCAGTGGTTGGTTAACTTACTCCCATAGTAGGTTTGTATATTCTTTCCTTAAGCTTAAAAAATCGAATTATTCTGATCAGTGAATTAATGTGCACTAATAAATTTTATCAGTTTGCTTACTCTTAAAAAATGTGAAATTAACCAATGGTATTTATGAAATCTTTATAGCTCTAACTCGTATAATGTGCCCGCAAAATTAACAATCATATGACATAATTTAAAGTAAAAAAAAAACACAGTGGAATTGCATATTTTGATCCTTTCCCCACGTGTAAATATATGCATAATGTATATGTGCTTGGTGGTGTGGCATGCGTTTTCTTTTTCATTATTAATTTTAATTATTGCAGACACCTAATAAAATTTACATCAACTGTACCTTTGCGCGGCCTCCACCAGTCCTCCATGTAGCCTTTAAGAGGGGAAGAAGATGAAGAAGATCCTTGTTAGCAACACATATAATAACATGTCACTAACGTAACTAAGCATTCAAAGTGAAACGTGCGCATTTTAAATTGTCAAACGTTTCCGAATCGACGTTTTTCTGGACAAAATTACTCGACTTAAAACACACATTTTGCACAGTGAACGCTTCAAATTTTAACGATATTGATATTTCTATTGTTTAATTTGTTTCTTTTATATTATAATATTATTGGCATGCCAACTACTTGGATGAATTGAAAAATGCAAAGATTTTTGAACATTCATCTATATTTAATACATTTCCATTTATTCCTTTCAATTTCGTAATTTTCTCCGTAAAAAATTCCTTTAGGTAAAAACAACAATTCGTATTATCTCGACATTTACTTGCATTGATAATTCATAATACGTGATAACAATGGCAATGATACTCTTTACAATGTTTTATTATCGTTAGTACAGAATACAATAATATTAAAAAGATATTTCTAATCCTAAATCGAAAATATTTTTTAAATAGATTTGATATCTGCCGCTTATAATAGAATTTTTCAGGTACAATACAAGATTAGTAACGGGTCTTCTAATAGGGTCTTTCGAACTTTGACAGTTGATAGCGGCCATATTGTTGAAGCTACATCTGTCGAATTGGCTGTCATTTATTCAGTCTGTTTTGCCAAATCACCATGGACGGATATAGCGTTCAACACCACGTGCAAATGATAAAATTGTTTTTTCACAATGGGTGTTCTGTTCGGCCAACGTTCCGCGCGCTTCACACATTTTATGATCGCCATAAAAATAAATAAGAGGACTGTTTATAGTGTGGTGGATAAATTTAAGTCCACTGGTTCAGTAAACATCGCCGCTGTTCGTGAAAGTGTGCAGGAGAATCCAAGGCAGTCGATTTCGCGAAGCTCACAAGAACTTGGTCTTTCTTTTGGCCTGAATTGGATGATATGGACACTAACGACATGTAGTTTCAACAGGTTGGCGCTACGTGCCACATTGGACATTCTGCACGAACGATTTAAAGGCATGGTCATCTCACGTGGAGGTGATGTGGACTGGCCACCGAGATCGTGCCATTTGACCCCGTTAGACTTTTTCTTGAGGGGTTTTCTTAAGTCGCAGGTCTATGCGAATAAGCCGAAAACCACAGCAGTCCTCAAAGCCACCATAACCCATGCCATCGATCAAATTCATCCTGATTTATACGCCAGTCATGGAAAATTGGATATTTCGGATGCCACCCAGCGAAACCGCGGCGGACATTTACACGATGTTATATTCCATACATAATGGCATCGATAAGTCTTTCAGACGAATTAAGAATTTCGATGATATCTCCCACACACTTAAATTTAAAGATAAGAAGCGCTTAATGAAAGACCCATTACATCGTGTATATAATGCAGAAATTTCTTGAAAAACTTTCTGTTCTCAGCGTGGGGCTTGAATCCGAAGACCTTGTTACGATTCACTTCTGACTTAAGTTTCTTTTGTTGAAAACACCGTGACACGTGAAAACGAACAAAAGGCGAAAACTAGATGGAATTAATTCAACGCAATATTAGTACCATGTTCGACCTTCTCCACTCTAATTACCTCATTCATACATCCTAGAATACGAGAGATTAAATATTCAATAAATTCAAGAATATTCTTCAATTTTGCAATTTACAGCATTTAGCAGTTGATTGTGATTGGCGGGTGAGGATATACATACAACTTCAGATCTTTTTTTAGAGCGTCCCATGGGTGCTCTATTGAATTTAAATCTGGATTCTTTGATGGTCATTGCATAAACGGAATATCAACAGCATTCATGTAGTCGATAACTTTCCTAACCACATGGGCCACCTGCGCCACGTGCATTTGCTTAAAATTGGGTTCCGCAAAAGAGCAAATAGCATTACATATTCAACTATAATTTTTTCCAGATAATAATCTGCATTCATAGATCGCGACCTTCCTCCACGAAACATTACAAAATCGCCATCAAGCGAAAGCGCTGGAAAAATATTGCAACTTAAAAATTGCTCTCCTACCCTTTGCCAGACACCTTCATTAGGAGATTGTAGGTTAATCTTCGTTTCATCTGAGAATAATGTCTTCGTCCAATAATTAATGGGCCAATGTTGATGATTTCTGACAAAGCGCGGTTTTTTAATTTCGTATTCAATGGTGAGTAATGGTCTTTCGCCGATATTCTGCTACTTAATTCAGCATTCTTTAAACATCTTCCAGTATTATATTGCAACATTCCTAACTGTTGAAAACTCTTTTGTAGCATATTGCTAGTGACTATTCAGATTCTTAGAACTAAGTGTCTGAGAAAACGTTCATCTTACGCTCTTGTCTTTGTCTCTCGTTTAACACACACTCTTACTACTTCCTCCAACGATAAATTTTTTGAGAGATCCATTTTTCAATTTCAAAATGCTCGTCAGCAATAAACTCGATAACAAAAATAACTCTTTTGGTTAAAGATAACTGTCTTAATGAACAGTTTTCGAATAGAAAAGTGCACTTGATTTACAACTGTGGTTTTAATACAAAGATTTTTTTGACAGAAATTGTTTAAAATAATGGATGAACCAAAGCCAACTTACAATAAAATTACTAAATTAAAAGTTATCGTTATCTTAGAGTAAACAAAAAACCATTGCTGCGTTCATTTTGTTCAAGATTTATTTGATCCAAATATAATTTTTGAATTTTTTTAAATTCTTAAACACAACGGATCATGTAAGA
The DNA here is from genome assembly GCA_031893035.1 of Dermolepida albohirtum. Classification (NCBI taxonomy): domain Eukaryota; kingdom Metazoa; phylum Arthropoda; class Insecta; order Coleoptera; family Scarabaeidae; genus Dermolepida; species Dermolepida albohirtum. The sequence continues at coordinate 647,891 of JAVIWB010006095.1, forward strand.
AACTACATTGTTAAAATGTAAAATGGAAGCAATTTAAAAACATTTCAGTTTGCAAACAGAATATTTAGATTGATATCAATGTATGATTCACTCTGGTGCTGTTTACATTTGAAATTTATCATTTATAACAACAATGTAACTGTTTGAAATGTTCATTTCACAGATAACACAAGATTGTTGTGCTATAAGCAACTACAGAAACATCAAATTATTCATGGTATAGTAGTTAAAATCTAAATGAATAGTATTGAATCCATTACAAAGAGTGAAAAAACATTATCGACAATCAATTTTTGCATTGCTTTCTTTTTATTTTTTATTGAAATTTATATCTGTAAATAAAAAAACTAATCAAATTGGAATAAATTTATATATTTCTTCGAACCTCAATTTGAGCTTTTATATAAACATTTTTTTATAAATACTGCAATATGATGATGAAAAACACCTTATACTAAATAAAATTTAAAAAGCCATATACTCTAGTAACACCTAATTTCTTTTTTTAAAGGTAAATCGAAGCATTCACAGATTTTGCCTTCGATAAATAGGCCCAACTTTGAGTAAAATTGTTCTTTCTCTTCATGCACTTTGCTAAAATTCCTATTAAGAAAAAACTTTCACAACGCAAGTAAGAAATACAATTAAATAATAAAACATTTAATCAAACCTCTCCATAAAAATTATGTCAAATAATTTTGACCGTCATTGTACAATCTACATCTTCTAAATGAATTAACATATTTAACATATGCGTCATGTATGTCAATATTGACACGCAATATTAAGTGTTTAGAATATTTAGAACAATTAATATTCACGTAATCAATGCAAATGTATACAATATATATGTGCAATGTAAATTTGCATCTAATTTTATTATTACATTAATTTCTTTTAAATATCTTTGCATTTTTCCTTGTTTCTAAAGTCATAATGGTTTTAATCATATGTAAACTGAATATGCAATTTCTATAAATAAATTATTTGAAAAAATACTACGATGAAATGAAAATTTAAAAATATGGGAGTTCTCGAATATAAAAATGAAATATGTTGGTGCACTAAATCTGGAAATTAAAAAAATCTACTTCGCCTGATTAAAAATAAAACTATGTTTGGCGACCTAGTACTCACACTTTCTCCAAGAAGAATATCCAAAATAATCTGTCAGGAAAATGAAAAATCAATAGTTACTGTTAACATTTAATAAAAATGAATATATTTCCTGAAGTTTGCATGCCCATTTAACAAAAATTTGAAATAAATTTTACCTTTAATCAGGCAAAAAGCAAGAAAAATAATATCTAATGAATGTAAACAATGGCATAAGTAAAAAAAAATTAATTTCAAGACTACATATTTAAAACAAAATATAAGCAGATATTACGTGCAGCCAACATAAGACAAAAAAAATATAATTTATGCTTTTTTAAATATGTAAGTTTCCTTCTTTAAAAACCAAATATAACTAAAATTAAAAATTGAAATACAAGGAAAAATATTTAAAATTGAGAAACTTACCATCTCGTTCATGACCAGTTGCATTAGTTTGGGTCTGTTTTGTGTAAACGACAACTTCTTTGGGTGGAATATTTGTTGACTGGACAGCTACCAAGGTTAACGTAGGTGTTCGTCTCTTAGAATGACTAATACTAATGTCAACATGATATATTTTTAAACATGAAAATTACAGTCATTTAAACATACTTATTAGTCAAGCTAGTTGGTTGAAGAGATGTATCAGGCGTGTTATTTCGACTTAATTCAGGAGTAAGAGAATTTGCACTTGATATACTAGATAATACTTCAGAAACAGTTGCCACACCAAAAGAACTTAACATTTCATCCAGGTCTTTTCGATCTCCACTAATTCCTGCCAATGTTCTGGAAGTAGCCTCCTCGACATCTTTCAATTCTTTCTCTTTGCGTCTACGATCCTTTTCCTCCCTTAAGGCCTGTAATTTTGCCTTTTTTCGCTCAAGTTCAGCCTTTCTATCTGACATTGTGGACTTCATTGATGCTGTGCATAAAAAATATAATGATATTAGTCATACATAAATGAGTAGTTTTCATTAAAGGATAAGAAATGTGACAAATAAAAGTAAGTAGGGTGTAATCGTTAAATTATAAAGGACAATTTAGAATTTAAAACAACGATCACAAGATTTACATCGGCTAAATATTTAAATGAATTTCATACAAAAAACACCGTTTTATCGTGTTTCAATGTCATTACCACTATATAGCGGCAAATTCTAACAAATGTTCTGTGTGACACATAGAGAATCTCGTAATGATTGTTATTTACGTGAGTTACCTATTTGTTCTTAATAATCCAAACAGCAAAAATTACACTTTTATAAATTAAATCACTTACAAATTACGTACTAAAACATAAAGAAAAGACTTATTCACAACGCCCGACAACCTCAACCACCATTACATTCCTACTTTGATGACGTAATTTTCACACTGGCCTAATCCGGCATCCTCTTCTTATTATTCTTTACTCGTAATATGTTTATTAAATATATTTTCTATGAATATTTATCACAGTAAAATATATAACCTTAACACAAATTACACTAAAAGCAATTAAATACAAAAATTATATGGGACATTATATCTAATCAGTCCACTGTGTTGATTTTGTATATTGTCCTATGTAAAACAAGATTAAATCACAAAAAAATACGCAGGCTCTATAACATCTGAAAAGAACCTTTAAACTACCAACATAACGAAGACACGCTAAAGTGCCAAAATGTTTAAACGTAATTTATTATTTTCGTTGTTTAATACTGCAGCAAGAACTTATTCTTCAAAATTAATAAGATTAAATAATCGGAACTTTCTCATTAACTGTATGTGAATTTTATTTTATAGAAAGGAATCTGACATGCGAATTGGTTTCTTAATAATTTTGTACGTGATTGTTTTTAATTAACCACCTGCTATCTAGTTTTTTATGCAAATTGAAAGGATTTTAATGTCTAATGATTATTAAAATAAATGGTTGATTTTTGTACCCCCATTAATCATTTAACCTATCAGTTGCTATGTCAGCTCACTTTTAACAACATGAAAGTTAAATAACATTATGAAAATTAGTTTTATAATTATTATTTGCGCTTCATATTCAATATTTGCAGATCCTATTATCACAAGAAAAACACCATTGAATACATTTGCCACTGCAAATATGTCAAGCGGTGATACAAAAAGTATAACCTATGAAGAATTGCAGACATTAAAGGATAACAAAAGCGTTTTAGTAATAGATGTAAGAGAACCAGTAGAATTGAAAGAAACTGGTGCAATACCTGGTTCTATAAATATACCTTGTAAGTGAATATCTAAATCATTTACAAATTGTTTTAATAATATTTTTTCAAGTAAATGATCTAGAATCAACATTAAAGATCACTTCCTCTGATAAATTTTACTCAAAATATAATCGAAATAAACCAGATATTGATACTCCTTTAGTTTTTTCATGTAAAGCTGGTATCAGAAGTGAAAAAGCTCAATATATAGCAGTAAAATTAGGATATGCTAAGTATGTTAAATTTTTTCAAATTTTCATTTGCGTTAATTCAATAAAAAATTCTGTTTTAGTGTTCGCAATTACAAAGGAGGTTGGCTGGACTGGGAAAAACACATGAAGAACCAGTAGAACCGTACAATTAATTGAATAGATATATGTATATTGATATAAAAACAAATTATTAAGTTATAAATATATATACAATATTAATCTTTCTTTTCTGCTAATTTTGACTTAACCATATCCTTAAACTGTCCCAAAATAAGATTTTCACGCTTATGTCTTTCTTCTTTACTGAACATTGCAAGGGCTCTCTTTTCATCAGCTGAATATATTTGGTTTTCTTTCCGAATACGTACTGCCTCCATTCGTCTATGCCGACTTCCAGACATTACATAGCCAACACATTCAAATGAAGCTATCTGATCTGAAGTAAGGCCAATTTCACCTCTCCGTGGAATTCGCTTTCCTTCTGCTACATATGCAGCCATTGCTGCACCTTCACCAGGTAGTAGAGCTTTACCCATTTCTCGGTGTGTAAGTGTAGTATGGGCTTTTTGTTGTGGACCTATAACTTCTTCTTCTTCATTATCTGTATGACTTTTAAATTGCAATTCAGCTGTAAATAAGAAATAATTATTTAATTTTTTTTCTCATATATGACCATATTTGCTATTGTGAATATTCAGAAAAAATAAAAGCTAATTGGAAAAGTTCCAAAACAAAAAAAAATTGCTGTTAATAAACAAATAAGGAAGTGAAATAACTATAAATGACAAAATTTGAAAATATATATGAATTTAAAATACATACTCCCTTTTTCGACCCATTCATCTTCAGTAGTAAAGTCATCACTTGACTGATGTTTTCTTTTCTTCTTCTTTTCTTTTTTGTGTTTTTTACTTTTGGACTTCTTGCTTTTTTTCTCTTTTCTTTTCTTCTTTTTCTCTCTTTTCTCCTTTAACACTTCATTCTTTTCATCGTCTTCACTGGTAGATCTACACAAACAAAATGACAAATTAAACATCCGAAATCATAATAAATAAATATTTTCATACCCACTATTAATTATAATTTAGATAAATAATTACTAACTCATCAGGCCGTTCGGGAGTTCTTCCCCAAATGTGTGGACATTCTTGAACACCAATCAATTCTCTTTCTTGTCTTCTTGCCTCCATGAATTCTTCTTCCTGATTTTTGTGCGAATGATTTCTTCTTCCATGAGATTTTCTGTCATAAAAATCCTTTCGATCAATAGAGGTTTCTCTATGTCTTGAACTAACATCTTTACTTCTTCTGTCTTTACTGGTGTCTCTTCTATCATGATCTTTATGCCTTGTTCTTGATCTAGATCTAGATCTATTTCGCTTTATAGAAGGTGATCGCCTTGAATGTTCTGGTGACCGCGAATTATGATAATAACTTACTTTACTCATAGCAGTAGCTAAATTAAATCAACATCTACAATATGAAGTTAATTACAAGTTAGATGAAACATACATTAACCTCAATTTATTATTGACGTATACATCAGACTTCAAAATTTTTGCGTTCAATTTGTCAGAAAGTAGTTTATCGTAATTAACTTTTCTATTAATTATACGCTAATGTAAATCGAACTTTTCAATATCACTTCAGAACGACGTTGGTACTACATCTATTGAGTGATTCAACTACGTATACAATTATGTATATGTGGGACACTATAATTTGCAGTAATCCACTTCTACTTAAAACAACTTACTGAATATTTATATATTTTAATTAAATATATTCAAACTAGTACTCGATTTCAACTATATAGTGTAGTATGTAATGATTCAAAATTTATTTCATTTAAGACGACAATACAACTGTATACATACATACATGCATATTTAACCAAAGATAAAATATTAAAATTGTACAAATCGATAGATATGTGAATTGTACAAACTTATTCAATAAACCATTGTAACTATCATCAACAAAAATAAAATTTTGCTTTACGATTTCCTTTTTAAGATTTTGGAAGTAATTGGAGAAGAATTAATAATTACTGCTTATTGATTAATGCAGCAAATTATTCATGTCCATTAATCAATAAACAAGGTCAAATTGAGACAAAAACGAAGGTATATATACAATATATACAATAAGTACGTCCGTGAAAATTATTGTTGCTAAATAAAGTAAGTAAATTTATGCTCTTTAGATATTTTTAATGCTTTATAAATCATGCTCGTTTAAATTTATGAGACACGTAATTAACAAAAACAATAAAAACTAAGTACGGATTAATAATAGTAAAAAATCCTTTCATATAATGAAAAAGAGGTATTCATTTTTAAGTGTCGTGTTGTTTACTTAATCTAAGTTCATGTACATATCATATGAAACTGCATGTGTGTTTTTCCTTGTTAATACATTAGAAAAATAAATATTTAGTTTTGCAATTTTATGCATAAAAGCCAAAGTATACAAATATAACTATTTATATAAACACATGTCTATGCTATCTTCGTTTTTATCACGTAAGTGTTAATAAAATTAAAATGGTCCCCTCTACTAAATATATTTATTACTTTCATAAATCAATGATTTACAAGATCATTTTCTATTATTTCGTCGAAAATACCAGTATCATCATCATACATTACTATAGCTTGTTTATGGTTAATAATATTAACGATTAATTAATAATAATATATAATTTTACGTCTCCAGGGCGATTTTCTATTTTGAAATACCTAAATATGAGTTCAGCGGATACCGTTAACTGGGAAGAAGTTAAAGGACTAAAAGGCAATAGTAGAGTTTTACTAGTGGATGTTCGAGAACCTCATGAATTGGAAGAAACAGGTGTAATACCAGGCTCCATAAATATTCCTTGTAAGTTTATTTAAAGTGAGAGAATCTCTTAAAGCATATGTGGGCAACAACCGGCCCGTGAGACATTGTCGTATTATTTCATATCTGATATCTATCGCTAAAAATTATGAAGTCTACTTTAAAACGCACTACTTTTAAATGCGGCCCGCGAACGTATTTGCACATTAAAGTTTGGCCCACAACATGTCAAAGGTTGCCCATACTTGTCTTCAAGGGAACTTGACTACAATTCTGTGTTTATTTTTAAAGGTTATGTGTACTAGTTACTACCTACCTACTACGACTGTAGATGTTCCATTCATAATTGTTAATTGTGAAATATAACTAATTAATTTTTTAAAATTTTTGAAATCAAAATGAAATACTGCCTTCACGTTATCAATTGAATTTTTTTAACACTATTTTATTATTAATGTATGCAACTTAATATACAGCGTAAGTTAGTTGGAGGTATGATTAAGAAAATTTTGTTCCGTAAAATGCTATACTGCAATATTAAAATGTTACAGTAAATACTTTAGAGGAAACTTTAAAAACTCTGCCAGCAGAAGAATTTGCAGCAAAATATCGAAAAGAGAAACCCGAAAGCAATACCCTTATCGTATTCCATTGCCGCTCTGGAAACAGAAGCGCTAAAGCCCAGGGCATTGCCTTGAATCTGGGTTACACAAAGTGAGTACCTACTTCCGTCTCATTTATATGACTTACACGTATGTGAATTTTTTAGTGTTAAAAATTATAAAGGAGGTTGGACAGATTGGGAAAAACACGTGGAAGAATCTGAATAAAAAGTATATGTTGTACAATTCATATTCTTGTTATAATATTTACTTGGTATGATATAATTTCAATAAAATTATAGAGAAAATCCTATTTTTAATTGAACAACATAATAATAATAATAATAACCTTTATTTCCAGCAGGCTTGTAGCCCAATAACTGGAAATTACGAATTATCTAACTGAGTTTAGACTTATGTGCGGCAGATATAATAAAAATTAGAGCTAATTCAAACTAAAGTCAATCAGAAAAGTAAACTGAAACAAAAAGTATTAAAAATACATATATGGTATGCATGCTAAGCAAACAAGTCAGCAAATTCGTTGGCATTTTTACTCAAATCGTAGACCGGTGTTCTCCTTAGAGCATTAGTCCGCGCCCTTGGCGTCACAAAGGACACATTGCACCTAGAGTTCAAACGGGGCACTAAAAAACACAAACGGTGCAGTAACGAAGGACAGTCAACACTGTTACCAAGGATGCCATGCAACATTCTACCACAAAGATCAACCCTCCTGTCATGCAAAGAGGACATATTATGCTCAAGAAGCAACTCCCTCTGCGATACACCTCTTTGTGGGTAAGCCCCACTAATCTTGAAGGTAAGAAATTTTAGAAACCTTCGATAAATGCGCTCCAACTTTAAGCAATCACAAGCATATATCGGAGACCAGACCAGTTTATTAGTCCAGTTTGCTTACAACATAAGCATAATAAAGGGATTTTAATACAACTGGGTCATATAAGTATTTGGAGATGTGGGATACAAACCTCAGTGATTTGCAGGCTTCTGAACACACACTAGTGTACTGTGGCCGAAAGGTGAAGCAAGAGTCAAAAATTACTCCAAGATCCCTAAACTCACTCACCCTCCCCAAACTGTCAACCCCGATGTGATACACGGACTCAAAAAGCAAAGTTGACCGTGAGAAGGTTATGGTACAGCATTTGTCAATGTTTAATCTTAATCCATACCATCTACACCACCCCTCCAGGAAGCCCAGATTCCGCTGCAGGTTACTAACATCCTCAGGGGAACGAATTTCGGAAAAAAATCTTGGTCTCTTCGACGTACTCGAGCACCGGGCAATCAACGCGATAAAGAAGGTCGTTTATAAATAATATAAACAGCAGAGGACCCAAATTAGACCCCTGCGACACGCCAGAAAGAAGTCATAGGAGGAATACCCATTGTACGTCGTGTAACATTGTTTCTCGGTTAGGTGCGATTGTAATAGATCAGTTGAAGCAGGAACCAAACCGAAGGAGGCCAGTTTATGCAGCAATATTCGATGGTCTATGGTATCAAAGGCCTTTGAAAGGTCAGTATAAATAACATCGACCCGAGCACGCCCATCCAGAACTTCACCCACATACTGTACAAGAGCTGCCAAATTGGTGACCGGTGATCGACCAACAACAAAGCCATGCTGATGAGGAGATATCAAGGAACGTGTGCTACTGAAGAGCCTGGAGTGGAGAACCTTTTCAAGGACAGCCCTGCAGTCCCGCACCAAGAAAGCAGGAATCGCATCATCACCAGCCGAAAACTTGTCGGGAACCGAGCCCATTATACCTATTAATTCACACTCAGTCGTCAGTGAGAAGGAGTGAGGCAAGGAATTAGTATATGAATCACCATGCGTTAAGTCCAAAAGCGATGAAAATACAGAAGCAAAAACATCTGCAAAGGCGTTTACGATTTGGTCGGGGTCAACGATGGTGGTCCCGTTATTATCCTAAAGCCGGTATCCTTGAATAGTGCCTCCTCGATCGCAGGAAATTCCAAAGATTAGAAATATCAGCCCTCACTGAATGCTCCATCACGGCCAGATATGAAACATAGCTATCTTCTATTAGTTTCGTAATTTAAATTAATTGCGATATTAAATGTCAAAGAAAAATTTAAACCTAAGACAGTGAACAACTTGAATCGCGTGCCCAGAATTCAGGAACTGGTGAAAGAGAAAGAATTGGAAAAAGTTTTGCAAAGCAGAATCCTCGAGTGAAAAACGCTGCCTTCACGATAATTCTTTAGTTTAAAGATTTTTACACTCCTGTGCGGGTTGTAGAGGGGTGAGTAGGCGCATTGGGGGCGTGGCCTGTGCAGCGACTCATGATTAGTATAAATACGAAGTTTCATTGTTATTAGACAGTTAGTCTTTGAGCTATCGTCAACCAAGTAACATAATCAGGAGTGAAAAGTGAAATATGGAAAAAATCGAATATCGTGCCGTTATAAAGTTCCTTATCAGGCAAGGAAAATCAGTCGCGACCATAATGAATGAGATGTCATTGGTTTACGGCGACCCTTGTCCAGGAAAAACCATGGTGTACAAGTGGCATAGTTTATTTAAACAAGGAAGGGAATCCCTTGAAGACGACCCGAGGCCGGGCAGGAGCATTGAGGTGACCACGCCAGCACTTATCCAAAAGGTTGAACAAATTGTACTCGAAGATGCTCGACTAAAGAAGAAACAACTCGCAGAAATGGTTGGAATATCCGATACAACAATTTTTAAAATCCTACACGATCATCTCGGCATGTCTAAGGTCAGCGCAAGATGGGTGCCGAGAATGCTCACGCCGCCGCAAAAACAACAGCGCGTAGAGTGTTCGCGTGCATATTTGGACCTCTGTAATGAAGACAAGGATGGTGTATTGAGTGGAATTGTTACTGGAGACGAAACTTGAGTTCATCATTATGAACTTGAGTCCAAACAAGACTCCATGCAGTGGCATAAAAAGGGCACAGCACCTCCCAAGAAATTTAAAGTGTCACAATCAGCTGGGAAACTCATGGCAACGGTATTTTGGGACTCGGAAGGAATATTGTTGATTGATTATAAAGATAAAGGTGTTTCTATAACCGGAGAATATTACGCTTCAATATTAGAGCGACTAAAAGAAGCCGTTAAAGAGAAAAGACGGGGAAAATTGACAAAAGGTGTTCTGCTTTTGCACGACAACGCGCCCGTCCACAAGAGTCGCGTTGCGTTAGCTGCCCTGCATAAGGTGGGCTTGGAAATTGTGAATCACCCACCCTACAGCCCGGACCTGGCCCCGAGTGATTATTACCTGTTTTCGAAAATGAAAAAAGAGCTGCGGGGTAAAAAATTTACTGCCGATGATGAAGTCAAGGAGGCAGTTTCGGCGTATTTTGCAGATAAAGAGAAATCATTTTTTTATGAGGGTATAAATAAATTAATTGAAAGATGTGAAAAATGTATCCGTCTTGCAGGTGAATATATTGAAAAAGAAAAATAATTTGGTTTTTTTATTTCCACCCCTTGTCTCCCATTCCGCGAATATAAAAACGCTCCCTCGTATTTTTCGCGAAATCAAATCATGATATTTACCGATATTAAAAAGTTAAGTATTTACTTAATTAACCAGATTTTGACAATACTAAGTGACTTTATTTTGTTAAAATGCGTACAACTGATGTTGATTGAATATTTTTTAACAAATTAATAGTTATGCGTTCAAATTTTTACAAAATGTAATAAAATTTATAGATGTTTGTGTGACTACACACATTAATAAATCGTGATTTCGACTAGTTTTCAACTTAAAATGCAGTTCTTTCGAATTATAACACGCTTATAATATGGTATATTTCCATTTTTTTTTCTTTACCAATAAATAGCGTTAACGACAGCTGCGATCTCAATATTTGTTAAAAGGCACGTGGTAAATACAATACATATATACTTTAGATATGTTTAGCTATGTTCACGATACTTCTATCACGTATGTAGTTATCTTCGTCACGTACTAAATTGTTGTCAATTTTTAAAACTGGATTGGCCACCTCATTGTTTTTTAACTTTGAATTTATATGGATATTTTTCTCAAACTTTATCTAACCTACGCGCACCCATATATATATATAGCACTTCCTGTTAAATAACAACATTATATACCTAGCAAAGATGGCATTCGCAAAATTTTTGATCTTAGTAGCTTTAGTTACAATAACCCAAGCTTATATTCTACTGGATGAAAGACCAATAGCGGAAGAAGTCACCTATACAGTTGTGAGAAGATTGTTACACAAATCTAATGTTTTGATAGTGGACCTCCGAGAACGTGACGAAGTAGACCAAACAGGCAAAATACCTGGAGCGGTAAACATTCCACGTAAATATAACAAAATATTGTTTTCGAAAAAATTGATTCGTTTTATACGATTCTTTTTACAGTACTCGAACTAGAGGATGCACTAACGTCATCAAAAGCAGCTTTCTTAGAGAAATACTACAAACACAAGCCATCAAAAGATACAATTCTTATTTTCTATTGCAATGATGGAATTATGAGTACCGAGGGTAGCATCATTGCTTTACAATTAGGTTTCATTAAGTATGTTGCACAATTTTCTAGTCTTCTTAATTTATTAATGACTCGTTTTGTTTTCTAGCGTCAAGAATTACATAGGAGGTTGGCCAGACTGGAAAGAACATTACCAATATTATTAGACTATTTTCTTTACTACTCTAACGACAATGTCGACTTTGTAAAAATAAATTGATATTTAGCAAGCAAGAAAAATTTTGTTTTATTGTTTTCAAATAAAAACAAATTTATTTTTTTTCATACACACACACACACACACGCACACACACACACACACGCGCATTCACGCGCGCGCACACACACACACACATACATATATATATATATATATATATAGGGTAGAATTAATGTAAATTGAACTAAACGCTTTTTGGGGAATCTGTCGGTCGTTCAGTGAACTGATTGAAAATGAAATATAGTCTTGAATTGATCATCAAAAAATGTACTTATTTGAATTTTGTTGCACATAGCAATTGTTTGGCCGCAATGTGCAATAATTAAAGAACAAAATAAGTGAAAATTTTAACAACGAAATAGGAAACTGACAGCACCCGAAATCGCCGCAGAAATGAATCGCGACCATGCAAGAAAAATTTCTGTCATTGAGGTGAAAAAAAGATTAAAAGCTGCTAATCTTCACGGCCCCTTTGCGGCTGTTTTTGTTACGCCAGCACAGGGGACTGGAAGCGAATCGAGGGTATTTTGCGAAAGGAGAGTTATTTAGAAATATTGCATGAAAATGCAATAAGATCAGGGCTACGTTTAGTGGGCGAAAATTTTGTGTTTATGTAGGACAACGAACCCACACACTCAGCACTAATATGTAAGAATTTCTTAAATAGCGAACCAAACAATAATACCTTACAAAGAATGACATGGCCACCGCAAAGCCCCGACCTAAACCTATAGAATTGTTATGGGATGAATTGGACAGGAGGGTCCGCTTGTGGAACATATTGCAAGAAGAATGGAATAGCATACCGAATAGAGTTCATGAAAACCTCGTTAAACGGATGCCTTGAATTGTACGGGCTGCTTTTCGCTCAAAAGGGGGTTTCTTCGATGAGCGGAATGTTTAAGATATCTTTGTTTACTTAACGTTAGAATTACCTTAATTTTTATTATTACACTTTATAAACTTCTACAAACAATAACGCAATAAAAATTTTAAGTTTCGACATAAATTGCTTTAACTCTTTTCCCTTTTTTTAAAATTTATTTGAGTGTCCGAACTAATATGGACGGTAATGTACATATCTACATATTCGTTACGTGCTCTCTAAGAAATTTTAATTTATAAGTGATAAAGAAAAGAGAATAAAAGAAATATAAACAATATAAACGTGCTTTATATACTGGATTGTAATTCATCATGTTTTCTTAACATGTGGTTTACACGTCCATAAATTTGATAATATTAAAGAAACATTGGTTTTACATATCAGAATACCATATTATATGTATGGAAAAATGAGGAATGTTTTATATTGCCCTTTATATATATATATATATATATATATATATATATATATATATAAAGGGTTTTCCAATTAGGACTTGACAACTTTTTTTCAAAATATAATGCAGACCATTTGAGATATTTCAAAAACTTTATTATCGGGTTGAAGTACAATCAAAACATTTATGAATGGAACTCGACTTCGTTCATATGGCCACCGCGAGCACGTTTGCAGCGGTCGATTCGTTGGACCCAATTTTCGATGACTCGGCCACACAATTCGGCCGAAACGGCTGCTATTTCGCGTTCAATGTTGGCTCTGAGCTCTTCCAACGTTGTCGGCTTGTTGGCATAGACCAATGACTTGACGTAGCCCCAAAGAAAAAAGTCTAGAGGCGTTAAATCGCACGAACGAGGCGGTCAATCGACTGGTCCATTTCTTGAGATAACACACTCATCAAACTTACTCTTCAATAAATCGATTGTAACGTGTGCTGTGTGGCTTGTGGCATCGTCCTGCTGAAACCACATGTTGTCCAAGTCCATATCTTCCAATTTGGGCAAAAAATAATCAGTAATCATGGCGCGATAACGATTACCATTCACAGTAACGTGACGATCATTATCGTCGACGAAAAAATATGGCCCTATGACGCCGCCGGCAAGCAAACCGCATCAAACAGTTATTTTTTGTGGATGAAGTGGTGTTTCATGAAGCACATGTGGATTTTCACTCGGCCAATAACGCATATTTTGCTTATTGACGAACCCATTGAGCCAAAAATGAGCTTCGTCACTGAAAATGATTTTGCGATGAAATTGATCATCTTGGCGCATCTTTCCCAGAGCCAAATCGGAGAACGTACGTCGTTTCAAATGGTCCATCGGCTTCAATTCTTGAGTCAGCTTGATCTTGTATGGGTGTGAACCAAGATCCTTACGCAAAATTCGCCATAAAGTGGTCTGGGCTATGCCCAACTCTTGAGAACGACGTGGAATTGACTGATTTGGATCATTTGCTACGGACGTTTCAACGGCAGCGATATTTTCGACACTTCGACCAACCCGTTATCTCACTGGCACGGCAACATCACACAACGAATATGTAGACTCAAATTTTTGCACTAAACTTGTTATTTCCTGTCTACTAGGGTGAGAATTACGAGTTAACGCTCTTAAAGTAGCGGTCACCGACTTCGAACTTCTGTAGTAAATTTTTATAATTTGCAGACGTTGTTCTTTCGTGTACTTTACCATGATGAAAATGTTAAGTTTACTGAATAAATTGACAGTGACAGTTCGATGATTAGTGAAAGGGTGCGTTCACAAATTGAATTAAAATTTGTCAAGTCCTTATTGGAAAACCCTTTAGTAAGGACTGTATAATCGACCGTACTCTTAACGTCTTAAACGTAACTATTATCAGGTGTGTCGGTCTCTTGTTATTTGAGTCTTTGTTCAATAGACCGATACACCTGATAATAGTTACGTTTAAGATATATATATTTATATATATATTGAGTAAAGCTGTAATAGTGTAAAATTAGTGTAAATTGAACTAAACGCATAGCAATTGTTTGGCCGCAATGTGCAATAATTAAAAAATAAAATAAGTGAAAATTTTATCAATTTGGTTTGTATTAATCCACCCAGTAATTACTACACAAACTTTTAAACGGTAAATTATTGTGTCGAACACAAATCTTGCTTGTACGTAAAAAGTTTGAACAACCCATTCGAGACGACTTAATATTTTAAATAATAGTTTATATTATTTTTATAAATACACTGTAATATATTATGCGTATTTTTTAATTAATACTTTATAAAATATGTCATTAAATTAATATATTACGTGTTCTAAATAAACTACAAAAATGTATAATCTATCATTTATTACTGTATTAAATTAAATTTAAATGTTTCATTTGAATTGTGGCGCCATCTAATAACTATTGTACAAACTGTGAAGCATCGATATTCCAGATTCAAACCCAAGTATGTCTCTACTGAATACGCTGGTAACCGTTCTAGGTCTATACTTAAGATGGCGCCACATTTATTATCTTTTAATTAATACTTTATAAAATATGTCTTTAAATTAATATATTACGTGTTATAAATAAAGTAAAAAAATGTATAATCTATCATTTATTACTGTATTATTAAATTAAATTTAAATTTGTTTTATTTTAATTATGGCGCCATCTAATAATTATTGTACAAACTGTGAAGGATCGTTATTCCAGATTCAACCCAAGTATGTCTCTACCGAGTACGCCAGTAACCGTTCAAAGTCTATATTTAAGATGGCGCCACGATAGTTATTTTTTAATTAATACATTATAAAATATATGGTGATATTAATATATTATTATTACAAAAAATAATGGTCATAAATTTTAATTATTTTTTACAATTTGTTCCTGAATCATAAAAATAAATTTAAATCTTTATACATATCTAGAAAATAGTTTCAATTTTAATTTGTAAATTTAGATTCTAATTTTAAACCCATAATAAGCCGAAAGGCACAAATAGGAGTCTAAGCACTCTATCAGAGATGGCACAACATAATATTAATTAATTTACATTTTATACTTTTCAGTTAGTACAATCAAAAAAGACAAAAAAAGCCTCTCACCACATCAATATCAATGTTCGGACTCTGTATACGTATTTGGACAACCAAGTTACCAAATTAGTACAAATTGAATTTAACGAATCTTTTTAAACTTGTTTCTTCCACCTGATTTGATGGAATGTTTCTTCCGTTTGGTTAGAGGTATTTCTCTTATATATTAAATAAAACAACCCTGGTAACTTTACACTGAATTAATTTTATTAATATATAACAGATACAACTTGACTACAACTCGAATGTGTATGCAAATCATTCAGTGAGTCGATTGCAAAAATAAATCGAAGTGACAATTGCTTTTGCTTTTATTCAAATCAAATGAGAATTTTGGAACTTTAGTCGTTTTGTGCATTTTCACTGTTCTTGTTCTAGAATGATGTCTTATAGAACGTAGCATCTTACCGTGTATTACGTAATATTCATCTGAAGCATGTCCATTCATACCGGTAGATTTACCAGGCAACACGTAATTTTCAAGAAAATGGAAAAATTTATTTATTCAGAGTATTGGTCATTTGATTCTACACATCTTGCTCATCTTTCAGGCAATTTATGGATGTCATCTCAAAAAAACTGTTTGTCCTTTGAGCAAAATCATTCATCGAACCATTTTCTAACTTCGTCGAAATTGGCTAAGAGTTGCTCTGCAAACACATGTCCCATTGATGTTATCGTTCTGTAAAATCACTTTACCGTGTCTTCGGACCTATTTTGGACGTTTTTCTATCAGTATATGGTTCAAATTGATAATTTGTTGTCTGTAGCGTTCAGTTTTAACTGTTTCACCAGGTTTCAACAATTCGTAATACACCAGGCTACTCTGGTCCCACCAAAGACAGATTGTCTCGCGACCGAAACGATTTGATTTTGGAGTTAATTGGCAGATGGTAACCTTGATTTTTGCGCTTAGGGTTTTCGAAATAAATCCATTTTTCATCCCCCGTCACTGTTAGATACAGAAATGACTTCGATCATGCCTTCGAAACAGCATTTCACAGACGATTTTTCAGTTTTCCATTTGCCTGTCATTCAATTGATGTGGCGCCCATTTTCCTATTTTTTGGATTTTTCCATTACTCGTAATCGGTCGCTAATCATTTCTTGGGCCACTTCTGCAGTTTCTCAACTTCAAACTTTTTCAATCTACCAGAACGTTCTTTATCTTGCACATCGAAATCACCACTTTTGAATTGTCGAAACCGCGCCTCAGATGTTTTTATGGTTGGAGCATGCTTACCATAAGTTTCTACCACTTTACTTTCAGCCGCTTTTTTCTATTGATTAAATAAGAAAAGTAATGCGTCCCGCAAATGCACTTTTTCAGGCACGAAACTCAACATTTTCAAGGAGGTATAAATATATGACAGTGTTACTTTCGCAAAATGTAACATGTATGGTTTCGAAGCTTGATGTCAGTAGAATAAAATGACACATGTGTGAAAGCATAACATTGCATATTTAAGCCTAGCGATATCCGTTAGAAAAACCGGTAATGACTTTCCGATACACCTGATATATCAAGTCAACTTTGTGCATTCTAGACTTTGAACAACAGATATCCGGATCAGTTTTTAAAAATAAACTAAATCGTTCTTTTGGGAAATTAGTAATTCGGTCAGCTTGATAAATTATAATTTTGTCATTATTATATCATTGTTTATTATGTCTTACTCTCATTTCTTAGACTCGTACAATATTTTACTAATACTGTCATTGTTAATTAATTAATTTGAATCCGGTATTTCAATATTTCAAATACGATACAAATTTGCGCCATGTAGATATTGTTGAGAACTGGAAAAAGCTGTTGCGATTCTCAAGTCGTTGCTGCTACTATTGGCGTCCTTCGAGGGATCACTCAGCAGCAGCAGCACGAGTTAGGAATGTTGCCAACAGCGAGATTGCCGAAACCTCGTGTAGAGAATAGCTGCTTCCAGAGCTCAACGATGTATACACGGTGCAATATTTCTTTATTAAAGGACACGTCATCTATTTTTGTCCTGATGAAAGAAATTAATACTTTATGGTCAAACTATTACCATTAAAGGGTAATATATAACATCCCTCATTCTTGTGCCTACATATAATATGGTATTCTGATTGTGAAATCAATGTTTCTTTAATATTTTTTAAACAAAATTAATACTATTTTTTAATTCCTTGTTGGTTTAAATTTTTATAAAATATTATCAAATTTATGGACGTTTTGTATAAACCACATAGTAAGAAAACATGATTTTGATAAGTATTTAAATTACAATACGGTATATACAGCACTCTTTATAATGTTTATATTTATATTATTCTCTTTTCTTTATAAGTTATAGATTAAAATTTCTCAGAAAGCACGTAACAAATATGTACATATGTACACTACCGTTCATGTTAGTTCGGACACTCAAATAAATTTAAAAAAAGGGAAAACAATTAAACTAATTTATGTAAAAACTTAAAATTCTTATTGCATTATTGTTTATAGATGTTTATAAAGTATAATAATAAAAATTAAAGTAATTCTAACGTTAAATAAACAAAGATATCTTAAGCATTCCGCTCATCGAAGAAACCCCCTTTTGCGCGAAGAGCCCGTACAATTCGAGGCATCCGTTTCACGAGTTTTTCAAAGACTCTATTCGGTATACTATTTCATTCTTCTTGTAATATGTTCCGCAAGTAATTTGTTGAGGTAGGACACACTTTTCGGATCCTTCTGTCCAATTCATCCCATAACAATTCTATGGGGTTTAGGTCGGGGCTTTACGATGGTCATGTCATTATTTGTAAGGTATTATTGTTTTGTTCGTTATTTAGGAAATTCTTACATATTAGTGCTGACTGTTTGGGGTCGTCGTATTGCATAAACACAAAATTTTTTCCCATTAAACGTAGCCCTGATCTTATTGCATTTTCATGCAATATTTCTAAATAATTCTCCTTTCGCAAAATATCCTCGATTCGCTTCAGGGGACTGGAAGCGAATCGAGGATATGCCGGCGTATTAAAAACAGCTCCAAACGCACAGAACTTTCTTGTTTGGCGGTTGATACTATACAATCCCGTACCATTTTTCGACTACTCGCTCTTCTTACAAAAACACGTCTTAATCGCCAAACACTTCAAACTTCGATTCATCAGTTCATAACGTCCTTTTCCAGTCATCCAGCGTCTAATCTCTGTGTGTTTCTGCCCATTGTTTTTGCCGTCGAGGCAACGGCGACCGTGAAGATTAGTATTTTTTAATCTTTTTTTCACCGTAGTAACAGAAATTTTTCTTGCACGGTCGCGATTCATTTCTGCGGCGATTTCAGTTGTTGTCAGTTTCCTCTTTCGTTTATTCAGCAATTTTATACGCTCATCGTCGGCGTGAGATGTTATTCGCTTACGACCTGAACGTGCCGGATCTCTAAAACTGCCCGTGCGTTGATGTCGCCGAATGATGTCACTAACAGTCGATTTATTAACATCTATCTTTTCGGATATTTGGTGCACTGAATAATCTTCTTGATGAAAAGCAATAATTACAGAACGTTTTTCTAAACTTGTTGGTTTTCCTTTCGCCATTTTAAGAAGTTCACATAAAAAATACGGTCTTATTCGCACGCTAACAAATTTATTTGAAAGCTAATGCATATTTCGGTACACAAGAATCTTTAGGATGAGGGCACGTAAGTTTCACAGTTTTTTGCTTGCAATATCATCTCAAAAATAATCGTATTTATGGCGGTACGAATTATTCCAGGAATTACCGCAGTGAGTGATGAAATATAATAGTTGTTTGTAGGTGCTCCAATAGATATATTTACCTGCAGTTGGCTATAAATTTCGTAAAGGATCTAATGTAAATATATTATAATATTTAAACGCAATTATATTAGTTTTTTAGAAGAGTTTACTAAATTTCAATAGCTTTCCGAACTCATATGGACTGTAGTGTATATATCGTGGTCAGAAATTCACGGATAATTGTCAGTTAAGACGGTTCTATGATTAATTCTCAGTCGACAATTCTAGTACAGAAATGTTGTATTGACAATCGTTAAGGCACACGAGACCATCAGTGTTGAAAATACGCAACAAACAATATTTCCAATTTTTTGAAATTTTCTTCTAAGAAACATGTATTTTACTGTCAAATAAAATTATGCAACACAACGTTGGTGTAATTAATCGTTTTACACCAATATTTCGCATTAGTAAACATTTCTGTAATTGCTTTTCTACATTAACGTACGAGGGAGCGTTTTTATATTCGCGGAATGAGCGGGTTGTAGAGGGGTGAGTAGGCGCATTGGGGGCGTGGCCTGTGCAGCGACTCATGATTAGTATAAATACGAAGTTTCATTGTTATTAGACAGTTAGTCTTTGAGCTATCGTCAACCAAGTAACATAATCAGGAGTGAAAAGTGAAATATGGAAAAAATCGAATATCGTGCCGTTATAAAGTTCCTTACCAGGCAAGGAAAATCAGTCGCGACCATAATGAATGAGATGTCATTGGTTTACGGCGACTCTTGTCCAGGAAAAACCATGGTGTACAAGTGGCATAGTTTATTTAAACAAGGAAGGGAATCCCTTGAAGACGACCCGAGGCCGGGCAGGAGCATTGAGGTGACCACGCCAGCACTTATCCAAAAAGTTGAACAAATTGTACTCGAAGATGCTCGACTAAAGAAGAAACAACTCGCAGAAATGGTTGGAGTATCCGATACAACAATTTTTAAAATCCTACACGATCATCTCGGCATGTCTAAGGTCAGCGCAAGATGGGTGGCGAGAATGCTCACGCCGCCGCAAAAACAACAGCGCGTAGAGTGTTCGCGTGCATTTTTGGACCTCTGTAATGAAGACAAGGATGGTGTATTGAGTGGAATTGTTACTGGAGACGAAACTTGGGTTCATCATTATGAACCTGAGTCCAAACAAGACTCGATGCAGTGGCATAAAAAGGGCACAGCACCTCCCAAGAAATTTAAAGTGTCACAATCAGCTGGGAAACTCATGGCAACGATATTTTGGGACTCGGAAGGAATATTGTTGATTGATTATAATGATAAAGGTGTTTCTATAACCGGAGAATATTACGCTTCAATATTAGAGCGACTAAAAGAAGCCATTAAAGAGAAAAGACGGGGAAAATTGACAAAAGGTGTTCTGCTTTTGCACGACAACGCGCCCGTCCACAAGAGCCGCGTTGCGTTAGCTGCCCTGCATAAGGTGGGCTTCGAAATTGTAAATCACCCACCCTACAGTCCAGACCTGGCCCCGATTGATTATTACCTGTTTCCGAAAATGAAAAAAGAGCTGCGGGGTAAAAAATTTACTGCCGATGATGAAGTCAAGGAGGCAGTTTCGGCGTATTTTGCAGATAAAGAGAAATCATTTTTTTATGATGGTATAAATAAATTAATTGAAAGATGTGAAAAATGTATCCGTCTTGCAGGTGAATATATTGAAAAAGAAAAATAATTTGTTTTTTTTATTTCCACCCCTTGTCCCCCATTCCGCGAATATAAAAACGCTCCCTCGTACATATGACAACATTAGCCCAGAATAAGTATCTATAATTTAAAAATAAATATGTGTAAAATTTCGACGTTTATCGACGTTATTTTCGCTTCCATTACTTAGCTCATTTTTGTGATATTCCAAGTCAATTTGTAATGTACACTTTCAACGAATACGCTGATATGTTTATTTGGGTTTTGGAATGGAAATGCGCACTTGGCAAAAGATGAATATATAATAGGACACCGACAGCTTCCATCTACCAATAGATTTTGAAGTTTAGATCGGAGACTTCGCGAAACAAGAACATAATCAATGTAATGCAGGTAGATGAAGATATCGTCGTATGATCCAAGTTAAAGACGAAACTTTGAATATCCTTCCGTAGGAAGCCCAGAAAAAGAGTATACCAAGTAAGACAATTCTTTCAGTGCTTACGGAAACACTTTCAAGACCGTTTTGTTTTGCAAAAATACAATCATTATACGAAAATGATAATTTGCAAAGAATAATGTTTTGCAATTTTAAATAAAATTCAAGAAGATCCAAACATTTTATCACTTACTTTACGGACTGATGTATGCATGATAGTGTCTTCAACAGTCAAAATTTACATTTTTGGGCGAGTAAAAATCCCTATGCTATTGGAAAATTTGGACTTTCTTCTGTGAATGTGTGTCTAGACATATTAAACTTTCAAATTACAGGATCAATAATCCTTCCAAATTTACTAAATGCAAATAAATACATAAATGTGTCGGAGGAAGTATTGAATAATGTTGAATAAAATATATATTAGAGCTAACATCTATTGTGCACCAGCTCAGAATGTAAGAATTACAAGGGCATGATTGAACGAACGTTTTTTCGGATAGGTGGATTGGGCGAAATGGACCAATATCATAGCCTGCTAGATCACCAAATATGAATCCTCTTGACTACTTTGTTTAGGGCTTTTCGAAGGAAAATGTTTATGCCTCGCCTTCAGTCAATGAATAAGAAGTAATAAATAGAATTAACGCTTAAATATCATACAATTAATTACCCCACATACGTTACAACGCCTAATTTAATTCCACAAAGGCTACAGCTTTGTTTTCAAACCAACGGCTACTTACTTAAGTAGAAATCGTATTTTATTTCATATTATTCACATTAATTTATTAATGGTTTTATACCATGTTACCAAATCTATACTTTTTTAAAGCAATTCATATGGCTTAACTAGTGACAATATGACATTTCTATATTAGGATTGTCGGCTCAGAATTAATCACAGAATTGCTCTATCTGACGATTATCCGTGGATTTCTGACTAATCTATAATATATAAATAAGTATTTTATTTCTATACGCCTAGATCCATTATCATCTTAATCGGCTACTAGACAACCTGCAGTTTTGAAAACAGGATTCTCTTCCTCATTTTAAGTTGCAAATTTAACTCTTTTCTGGAAACTCGTTAAACCTACGCGTATGTATATACAGGAAATTCCCTGCTAAGTAACAACAGTACATGCCTAGCAAAGATGTTACAAATGGCGAAACTTTTGATTTTGTTGGCTTTAATTTAGTAAAATCTATACGAGGGTGGTCTCAGAAGTACCCGACCCAACAAAGAAAACACAAAAGTTTTGGAAACAAATATATTTATTTTTCAATATAATCTCCTTTCAGTACACTTTTCCCAGCGATGTTCAGTAAGTTCGATACCCTTTTTATAATAAGAACTGTCTTGCTCCTAAAAATAGCCATTAACTGCCGACATCACTTCTTCATCGTTGGAAAATCTTTGACTACCGAGGCATTTTTTCCAGTTTGGGAACAAAAAATAATCTGCAGATGAAACGGTCATCGCCTTCTTTGGAGCCGATTCTTCCTTTTGAGTTCATTGTTTTGATTGTTCTTTTGTCGCGGGTGTAAAGTGATGACACATGTTTCATCCATGGTTAAAAAACGGCTCAAAAATTCTGCTTTGTTGCTGTGAAACTTCGCCAAACACTCAATTGCGACATCTTCATGACACTGTTTCTGCTCGAGTGGGAGCAAACACGGCATCCTTTTCGCACACAGCTTTCTCATGTCCAAATTTTCAGATAATATGCGATGCATCACACTTTTTGAAATGCCTACTAAGTCTGCTAGCTCGTGCACTCTCAGTCGACGATCATCCAGTACCACATTGTGGATTTTCTTCACCATTTCTGGAGTCATCGCCTCATTTGCTTGATCACTGCGATGCTCGTCTTGGCAGCTCGTACGGTCTCGTTTAAATTCTGCTACCCAATATTTCACTTTTGTAAACGAAGGAGCAGACTCACCCAGAGTAGAATCTAGTTCAGCTTTTGTATCGGCTGGGCTGAAGCGTTTCAAATGAAAGTATTGTATCCCCATTTTTACAAATTCACTGAAAACCTTCACATTGATGGCTGCCAAACAAGTACTAAACTATTTTTAGGGTGGCGGTGATGTACGATTACAATGAAATAAGTTTAACTGTATTTAAACCTACTTGGTCATTTAATTACAATTTTTTGTATTTGTTTAATTCCATAGCTTCAAGTAATGATAACTTTATTCTCTGAATTAAAATAATGATGAAGTATTTAAATATACTGCATAATTGAAATCATTTTTGTAATAATTAAAACTTCTTTTGTGTTCTGACATTTTTGTTTCCGTAGATCTTCCAGTTTGACCGATATATATCTTAGAACAATCACCACAACAAACCTTGTAGACTTCTGATTTATTGAATTTATTTATTTCATGCTTGTTATTTTGAAAAGCAACGTCTACATCATGTTTCTTACGTAACTTACTTATTTGCTTAGATTGTACTGGTTCGGCTTTTGTGTAGTCGAGTATATTACTCGTAAGGCTTTTTTATGTTGTTGTTTAGAAAGCTGTCAATTAAATCACTCTTGTAAACCTTATTAAAAGCAATTTGTTTAATGATATTTAATTGTTTCTGAAAATTGCATGTAGTCAGGGGAATGGTTAACAATCTGTGTGCTATACACTGCTATTTTTTGGTTAAACGGACGGGTGACAGAAAGAATTATGTATGCAAAATTCTTTCTGTCACCCATTTAAATCGTCACTTTACGGTTATTACATTGTCACTTGAAATTCCAGAGGTTTCTAAGACAACTGTGTGCACAATGGGTGCCGAAAATGCTGCACGTGCTTCTCTAGGTCGCTTTAAGCACGATGGAGGCGAATTTATTTAATTCAATTCAGACAAATTCAGTGTCAAAGGAAAATCATGGCAATTGTTTTCCAGGGCCAAAAGGACGTGCTTCTGATTAATTTTATAGAATTTAGAAAAACCAATACATGAGTTTATTGCGAAATATATTCTAAACTTCGCCGTGTCATTAATAATAGATGAGGACGAATATCGATCTCATTAATTGTTTTTCTTTAAGCACAAAGCTTCATGCTACGGAAACAATTCAAAAATTGAGATGGAAGATTTTTGATCCTCCTTATAGTCCTAATCTCGTACCTAGTAACTACTACCTTTGTGAAAGTCTCAGTGCAAAACTGAATTCTCAGTGACGAAAATTTATTTCCTTATTCCACGATATCGAAAGTGTTTGGAGCGACATGCTGAATCTGTAAAGTTTTGAAAGGAATTTGTCATTTTTTAAATTTTTTTTATTCACGATCGGTCCTTAATTTTTAACGTCTCGTAATTGTACGTTCAAATTTTTCCACTATGTGAGCAAATTTTCCAAAGTTTGTATAAATTACACATTGGGAAATGATTTTTACAAGTTTTTAGTTTTAGAATACATTCGATCTTTTTTCTTTAGAAGTAATTACCGTTAGCGCTTATTCAAACTTAGATATTTTAAAAATGGACGTGACAAATGTATAAATATATATTTTATTAGCATATTTTGTATACATTTAGCTATATCTAAGATACCTACATCACGTATGTGATTATCTTAATCGCATACTACGGTACTTGCAGTCTCCGAAACCGAATTATCGGCTAATTTCTGTCAGCTGGAAATTTATGTGAATACTTTTTCAGAATCTTATCCAACTTACGCATATATATATATATATATATATAAGCCGACGTTTGTTAAACAGTAGCACTATACCCAACGAAGATGTTGAATATTGCAAGATTTCTGGTCCTGGTGACTTTAGTCACAATAACAACTCAAAGCTACCTTAAACCAATTCGACGACGACCAGTACTAACTTTCGAAGTAGTTACCTATATGCAAGTGAAAATTTTGGTCAATGATCCTGATGTGTTTGTAGTGGATGTTAGACCAAATTACATAGTGGACAAAACTGGTAAAATACCAGTAGCAGTAAACATACCATGTAAATATAGCAAAATAATGTTTTTGAAAAAAATTGATTCAGTATGTACAATGCTTTTCAGTGAATGAATTGGAGGCATTCCTAATGTTACCAAGCGAAGAATTCTATTTAAGATGCCGTAAGCGCATGCCACGAAAAGACCAGATTATAGTTTTCTATGGTGGTAACGAAGTTAGCAGTACAAAAGCATCCAAAATTGCTTTAAGATTAGGTTACATCAGGTACGACAACCCAATTTTATATTTACTTCATTAAATGATCTACTTATGCTTTTTGAAATTTATAGGGTCAAGAATTACGTAGGAGGTTGGTCAGATTGGGAAGAAAACTCTGGTTATTAATCAACACATTGGACTTGCTATACGTAAATATGAATTTGAAATACCTACATTACTTATTTTTATAGTTAAAGAAATCTATTTCGACTTTCAAATGTAAAATAATTTTTTGGTAGAAGAATAAATTTATATTTCCTGCAAACAATTGGAAAATTTTATTCAATCATTTTCAATTATAAAATTTACCTTTTCTTTTATATTTTATTTATTTATTTTTAACTAGAACAATCAATGAAGTAATATACACATCGAATAAAACTAGTTATAAAAATAATAAGCACTTCTGCTCGTATATCTTACTTGGCGGTAAAAAAATGCGCTGTTTCCTCTAGATATCTACTAATTGAATGTGCAATGTCTACCATAGCAGCTTAAAAGGACAGGGTAGTTTTCTTATTATTATTTGATCTTTGTAGCAGTAATAGGGTGTACGAATGAGCGGGATTAAAATTTTAAATTACAGTGTCCACATTAAGTAATAAGAAACTCTTTCATGAAATTATTTTTACTATGTAAATGTATTCAAAAAGTAAGGACAGTGAAGGACAATACGTATTAGAAGACAAAGTTCGTCCTATTAGTAAAGAACCCATGCCAAACATATTCTACAGTTCTTGATTATTAAAACCTTGAGAAAGGTGCATGTCGGTGTATTTGAAATAGAGACATTTCAGAAATTCTCTCTGGATAACTCTATGGAATGTATTTGGTTGGTATGCAAGTACAGAAGACTAAACCAAGGAAGCATTCTCAGATATGTGGCGAATTAAACTTACGCGTACTTCTGTTTATATATAACCCAAAGTTACTAGACTAGTAAAGTACTTAACTGTTCATTTTTTTTTGTTAAATCTGCTTGTCTTAAAAGTACAATAATTGCCACTATTTACAACAAAAGATTTAGTGAACAGTATCCTTTTAATATTTCACATTCGAGGCTATTTTTTAACTAAAGTTTAATAATAAACAAACAAGCGAAATTGCGCTGCGTGTCATAGGCGTGGGCTTGTTATTATATCCATAAAATAAAATAAATAGTAAGCAGTAATTTACAAAACGTAATGAAGTACTGACCGTTTTAAGCGTTTTCAGTGAAGTCACAAACTTGATATGATCTGTTAAATATTTGAAGTATTAGATATCTATCTATCTATATATTTATACAGTCATATGCACGAAAATAGCGGTGGTCTTAAATTTGCCGAAATATCAAGTTTTAATTCCAATATGTTACATAACTATAACAATATAGGATTGCACTCATGCCCACATACTAACCAATGTCATTTTTACTTAATTGGATTGAAACACTTAATATTTTCTTGCTTGACCTTTATTGTTTATCACTTCTTGACACTTGCGGGACAACGAGTTCACCAGCTGCCTAAATGTCTCTGCTGAAATTGATTGCCATTCGGTTTGGCATATTCTCCACAGATCGCCAATATTTTGTGGCTTAGCAGCAGATAGAATATCTTTCAACTCTACCCATAAATTTTCAATGGGATTTAAGTCTGACGATTGTGTTGACCAAGCCAAAACGCGCAAGTTATTATCTGGAAACTATGTTTTTGCTCTATAAGAAACATGCTTCGGATCGTTATCCTGCATATAAAACCATCTTAGTGGCACTTCTTCCTCTGAATATGATAGAAGTACAGTTTGCAATACGTTCACATAGACATCAGCATTCATTATGTCTATTTTGTGTAAAGAGCCTATAACACACCATGAAAAGCACCCCTATAGCATAATAGTCGAGCCTTCGAAATATAAAACGACCCAGACTATTGAATAAAGGCATCATTCTTCTCCATAGTAATACCCATCCACGTGTCGTCCGTTTAACACAAGGAATGCTCGAACAGTTGCGATTGAAAATGTTACCTCACCCACCATGTAGTTCAAACTAATCACTCTGCGACTACTCCCTGTTTTGGACTCCTTGAGTAGAAATTCGGAAGCTTGAGCTTCCGAATTTTACAGTCTTTTAGTGTACTGGAGCTGAAATGCTGTCAATGGTGATTTTCGTACGTGTTGTTGGTAAACACCGGGATTAAATAAAACTATTTTCGATTCATCGAACCGCAATACATCACCCCACTTTTCTACATCTCATTGTACGTGTTCACGAGTAAACGATAATTTACTTTGTATTTGACTTTTATTTAATAAGGGTACCTTCTTAGGTCTTCTTACACGCAACTTTCCTCGAATCAAGCTTTGTCTAATAGTAGAGGTGCCTATACAAAGATGTAACTCACCTTTAATTGCAGTTGAATTTACGAACGGTGTCATCTTTGCACAAGTTATAATGTTTGTGTCATCCCTAGGGCTAGTTTTCCTTTTTCCATCACGATTTTCTTCCACTTTTCACAAGTTCTTAGCGTTTGAAATCATTTTTGCAGAACCTGAGAGGTTATTTTGCATAAACTGGTAACTTCTGCCTCTATTAAGTAGATGGAGAATAATTGCTCTTTTTTCCGATGAACAATGCTTTGCTCGGCCTATATTACAACAGAAATGGATGATTAAGAAATTGTTGAATTATTCTGCAACAGACAAAGTTTTATATTTCTGCGTTTAGTAACGCCAGCTATGGTACTGCTACTTTAATGCATAGGCAAATAACAGTGCATAACTAGAAAACTCAGTAATTGCCCCTCATATTCCTACTTTACCGGAAATCATGTATATTCAGGGATTTTAAATAATTTCAATATCGCTTCATCAAAATTGTCCATCGTAAATGTTATTTATAAGTATTTATTAAGGATTGCTATTTTCGTGCACATGACTGTATATATACTTAACATATATATATTAGGTGCGTCACTAAGTTCTCGCTGTTTTTCAAGAGATAGCTTCAGTAGTAAGTGCTGGTCGATTGTGACATAACCAAAACATCATGAACCAAGCTTAGACATATGGTAAACAAACCGCTTTGACACATTAGTGATTTTGTTTTTGCGTCATATGCTTTTGGTTGTGTGAAAATGTCTGATTTTGTGCCAAATAATCGTCATTTGCGGGAAGTGTTGGTTTTCTTCTTTCATTCGAAGAAAACGGCAGCTGAAGCGCATCGAGAACTCCAAAAAGTTTACGGAGATGCTGCTCTAAGTGAAACAACGTGCCGTCATTGGTTCCGTCACTTCGAAGACATTGATTTCGATGTTGACGACCGTTCGCGTGAAGGAAAACCAAAAACCGCTGAATTGGAGGCATTGCTCGATGACGATCCGTGCCAAACGCAAAAAGAGCCCGCTTTTGCATTAGGAATTACCCGCCAAGCTATTTCCTAGCGATTGCATGCGTTGGGAATGATTCAAAAACAAGGAACTTGAGTTCCTTATGATTTGAAACCAAGAGACGTTGAGCGTCGTTTTTTCGCCTGTGAACAACTGCTCCAGCGGCAAAAAAGGAAGGATTTTCTTCATTACATCCTTACGGGGGATGAAAAATGGATTCATTACAGCAACCCAAAGAAAACAAAATCATTGGGACTGCTCGGTCATGCTTCTACGTCGTCGGTTCTGTCGAATATTCACGCTGCGAAGGTTTTGCTGTGTATTTGGTGGGACCAGGGCGGTGTTATTTATTATGAGCTGTTGAAACCGAACGAAACCATCACTGGAGAACGGTATCGAACTCAATTGATGCGATTGAGTCGAACACTGCGCGAAAAGCGGCCACAATACGAGCAGAGGCACGAAAAAGTGATTCTACAGCATTACAACGCTCGGCCTCACGTTGCCAAACCCGTTAAAACCTACTTAGAAACGGTCAAATGGGAGGTCCTACCCCACCCGCCACATTCCCCAGATATTGTACCGTCCAATTATTACTTGTTCCGGTCGATGGCACATGGTCTGGCTAATCAGCAGTTCCGCTCATGTAAAGACATCTCAAAATAGCTTGATTCGTGGATAGCCTTAAAAGACGAACACTTCTACCGTGACGGTATTCGAGCTCTGCCAGAAAGATGGGAAAAGGTTGTCGTTAACGATGGGCAATATTTTGAACGATTCATTTGTAAACATTTTTTCACAATAAAGTTGCATTTTCATCAAAAAAAACAGCGAGAACTTAGTTGCGCACCTGATATATATATACACATTTTATTGGAAGTCGAACCAAGAGTTGAAATAGTGACTTTGTAAAAAAAAGATACACATTTAATGTTTTAATAGCATACATCCGAATATTACGAAGTAGAACAAATTGTGAAAATTCCAGAAGCGGTAAACGTACCACGTAAATACATATAATACAATATTGCTTTCTTAAAAAATGGGATTCGTTATACATATAGTACTTCTTCTATAATGAACGAATTAGAAAATGAATTAACATTATCAAGAGAAGAATTCTTCCGGAGATACCATAGGCACAAGCCACGAAAAGACACAATTATAGTTTTAAGTACTGAAGGAATAGTATTGCTTTAGATTTAGGTTTCACATTATACATATGTCAAGCTATCTCTTTGCTTATCTTGCCAACTTAGTTTATGTTTTTTCTTAATTTCTAGGGTCAAGAACTATGTAGGAGGTCTGCCAATTTTTTGGTTGAAAAATAAATTTGTATTGCACGAATAAGTGAAAAATAAATTATATTATTTTCAAACAAAAGCATTTTTGAATGTTTCTGTTTATTTACATTTAATAAAAAAAATAAACAAAAACCCAATTGTGTGATTTTTACAAAATATTTTTATTAAAGATGGTAGCGATTATTTTGC
Source organism: Dermolepida albohirtum (assembly GCA_031893035.1). NCBI lineage: Eukaryota > Metazoa > Arthropoda > Insecta > Coleoptera > Scarabaeidae > Dermolepida > Dermolepida albohirtum. The sequence continues at coordinate 678,492 of JAVIWB010006095.1, forward strand.
TAGCACTGAGCTTCTACGGACTAAAAAGTAAATCTAACACCAACGAAATATATTCTAGTCAACTAAACTATTTTCAGGGTGGGGGGTGATGTACAATTATATAGAAATAAGTTTGACCGTGAGGAATTATTCATACTGGCTTGGTCATTTAATTGCATTTTTTGTGTTTACTTAATTCCATAACTTCAAGAAATAACTTTATTCTATTTCTGGGCTTCCGGGCTGGAACAGCGTCACTCGTATATCTGCCGACGTTTCGTACACATTTGTATGGGACATTTTCAGGGTTGAACTACTGCACTGAAACTGAGTTTCAGTGCAGTAGTTCAGCCCGGAAGCCCAGAAGCAGATAGCATGGACCACGACTGCGGAAGTCTACGTACCAGATTGATAACTTTATTCCTTTATTTTCCGAATGTAGAATGGTGACTCCTGCATTAATGAATTGGATGGTTTCAAGTATCATGTATTGTACTGCATAATTGAAATTATTTTTGTTATAATTAAAACTTCTTTCGTGTTTTGATATTTTTGTTTCCGTAGATCTTCCAGTTTGACAGATATATACCTCAGAACAATCCCCACAACGAAACTTACAGACTCGGGATTTGTTGAATTTATTTATTTTGTCTTTGTTATTTTTAATTAATTCTCCTAGGGTATTGTTAGTTTGAAAAGCAATGTCTACATCATGTTTATTACGTAACTTACTTATTTGTTTAGATTGTAGGCTTATGTAACTTAACAGATTATACTCGTTCGCTTTTGTGTAGTCGGATATATTATTCGTAGGGCTTTTTAATGTTGTTTATCAAGTTGTCAATTAAATTACCCTTATAATCGTTATCAAGAACAATTTGTTTGATGATATTTAGTTCATTCCGAAAGCTGCATGTATCGGGTATTTTTTTAAGAGCTTGAGAACTTAAAATGATAGTACAAGAAATATTGTTGGAATGAAATTTTTTTTATTATAATCTGGTAGATAATTTCATGTCAATTATTTTTTAAATATGATTTCCGGCATGTGCCCGCCGCGGCTACGAGTTACATGGTCCATTCGATCAGTCTAATTTTTGACTACTTTTTCCAATAAATCTGGCCGTATGACGCCAATGATGGCTTTAATATTGGCTTCCAATGCTTCAAGAGTTACTGGTTTGTCGGCATAAACCAATGACTTAACGTTGCCCCATAAAAAGTAATCCAGAGGCGTTAAATAGCACGAAAGAGGGGCCAGTGAACAGGACCAGTTCTGGAAATAAAGTTGTCACCAAATTGATTTTGGAATCAATCGATTGTTAAGTGCGCTGTATGCCAAGTTGCGCCGTCTTGTTGGAACCAAATGTCGTCGATGTTTAGCTGATTAATTTTTGGAAACAAAATTCAGTCATTGCTCGATAGCGCTCGCCATTTACCGTAACGGCAGCTCCTTCCTCATTTCGAAAGAAATAAGGACCGATAATACTGCCAGCGTGTAAACCGCATCAAACAGTCAATTTTAATGGATATAATGGTGATTGACTTAGCCATTTAACCAGAAATGAGCTTCATCAATAAACGCAATTCTTTGATAAACACGCTCATATTCGGCTAGTTTCAAATGAGCCCAATCAGCAAAAATGCGACGCAGACAATGGTCGTTTGGCTTCAATTCTTGCACGAGATGTATTTTATAGGCACGTAGGCTGAGATCTTTATGTAAAATTTTCCACGAAGTTGAAGGACAAAGGCCAACAAGTTGAGAACGACGAAGAATCGACATTTCGGCATCTTCTTCAATACTTCGCGCTACGACAGCAATATTCTCTTCCGTACGCACATTTTTTTGTCTTGCTGATGGTTTTGAATCGAGAAGAGTAAAATTAGTGCGAAAACGATCAATAACTGCACGAATTGCTTGCTCACTAGGCCGATTATGTTGACCGTAAAATGGACCAAGGGCTCTATGAACTTCGCTAACAGATTTATTTTTTTCAAATTAAATTTTCACAATTTGGAAGCGTTGTTCTGGCGTTAAACTATTCATGATGACTTGCCAAACCTTACCGAACAGAAATGCCAACACGGTTTGACAGTATCAGTTGTCAAGCCATAGTTATCGATATCGATAGTTCTCATGCAGCTTAAAAACACCCAGTAGTTAGGGGAATGGTTAACAATCTGTGTCTCATATACTACTATTTTTTGATTAAACGGACGGGTGATAGAAAGAATTATACAAAGATAATTCTGGGTGATAGAAAGAATTATCTTTGCATAATTCTTCCTATAAACCATTTAAATCATCGGTTTACGATTATTATATTTTCACTTGAATTTCCAGAAGTTTTTAAAACAACTGTGTGCATAATAGGTACCAAAAATGGTCACAAATTTTCACAAAGATAATAGAATAGCATCTGCACGTACTTTTCTCGGTCATTATAAGCACGAAGGAGATGAATATCTCGAATTCAATTCAAACCATTCAAGTCTCAAAGGAAAATCATAACAATTGCATTCGTGGATCAAGAGGGTGTGCTTCTGATTAATTTTAAGGAATTTGGAAGTACTGTTACATAAGAAGTTTATTGGGTAATACTTTCTAAATTTAGCTGTGTCATAAAAACTACACGACGAAGAATACTAGGCTCAGTATTTGTTTTTCTTCACGATAATACGGCCCACACAGGGCTTCATGCACTACGGAAAGAATTCAAAAATTTTTATGAATCATTCCTCTTATAGAATATTGGCAATACTAGAGGAACGTAAATATGCTTGTGGTATATTTCTAGACCTAAGTAAAGCCTTCGACAGCGTCGACCACAAAATACTATTGACAAAACTCGAGCTTTACGGTGTACTTGGAGTGGCTAATGAGTTATCGTTCTATTTGTCAGGCAGATAACAAATAATTAGTATTGCTTGTAATGGCGGGACGACTTTTTCGCGTTCCTATTTTCTTGATGGGGGAATACCTCAAGGAAGTGTACTTGGACCTTTGCTTTTTAACATTTACCTAAATGATATCCATAACATATTTCAGAATGAGCAACACTTACTAATAAATTATGCCGACGATACTAAACTCCTATTACGAGGAGACAATTTACTTCATTTAGCGAGTGAATGTCAATACTAGTTCGATGCTATGAATAATTGGTTCGATGCAAATAACTTGTTATTAAATGTGTCTAAAACGGTCTGCATGATATTTAGAACAATCAATAGCACTCGTGTATCATCAGATTTGGAGCTTAACAATAAGGTATAACACTGCTAACTCTACCAAATTTCTCGGTGTACATATTGATCAAAATTTAAACTGGCGCAGTCACATTGAATCTTTGGCTAAACAACTAAATACTTTTTGTTATGGCATTAAGAACTTAATACCTGTTTTAGATTTCGCCACTCTAATGAGCATTTATTATGCCCTTTTTTATGCCAGATTGAAGTATGGCATTGTGCTATGAGGCCGTAGCAGCGACATAAATAGGATATTTATAGCACAAAAACGAATGATTAGATTGATTCTTGGTCTTAATTTTAATCAAAGTTGTCGAACTATATTTAGGAAAAATAATATCCTGACTGTGCATGGTGTTTATATCTATGTATGTGTAATGTTTCTCATAAAAAACAAAGAATATTTTGAAAATTCTGAGATTGCACATCATTATAACACACGTTCAAGCAACATAAATTATTCGTATCCCATCCACAGACACACTCTCACAGAAAAGGGCCTGCATTACTCTAGTTCGCAAGTATACAATAAACTTCCAATATTTCTTAAATCCACACAACCTATTAGTTTGCTGAAGCACAGATTACATTATTTCCTAGTTAATCTTGAACCACATTCTTTAAATGACTATTTAAACTTGTAGCATTTTGTATAAATAATTCGTTCTTTATTATTAGTAATATGTTATTATTTATTATTTATTATTAATCTAGATTAATGCCTGATTTTTGTTTTTCTAAAAATTTACAAATACAATAAATATTATTATTATTATAGCACTGATCTGGCACCTAGTAGCTACCATTTCTTTCGTTTTTGCAAAAACTGATTACAAGGAGAGTGTGAAATTGAAAGTTTTATGCAAAACTGGCTTAAATAACAAGTGACGAATTTTCGTTTTTTGTTTCACGATCCCAAATGTGTTTGGAACGATATGGTGAATATGTAAAAAAGTAAATATGTAATTTTTGAAACGAATTTTTAATTTTCTCAATTTCTTTCATTAATTCCTAATTTTCAACAACGCCTCGAAAGTATGCGTTCAAATTCTTCCACTGCGTGACCAAATTAAGAACGTTTGTGTAAATTACACATTGGGAAATGATTTTAACAAGTTTTTAGTTTTAGAATAAATTCGTTCTTTTTTCTTTAGAAGTAATTACCATTAATGATTACTGAAACCTAAATATTTTTAAAATGGACATGACAAAATGTATAAATATATACTTTATTGTCATATTTTGCATATATTCAGCTATACCTATGATACTTATATCACGTATTTGATTATCTTAATCGCATACTACGGTATTTGCAACACTTTTTCAGAATCTTATCCAACTTACGCATATATAAATAGGTCGAAGTTTGTTAAACAGCAACAGTACATACCCAACAAAGATGTTGAATATTGCAAAATTTCTGTTCCTGGTGACTTTAGTCACAATAACAACTCAAAGCTACGTTGATCCAGTTCAAAAACGACCTGTAATAACTTTCGAAGTAGTTGTCTTTAAACAAGTGAAAATTTTGGTCGCTGATCCTGAAGTGTTTGTAGTGGACGTTCGACCAAATTACGTAGTAGCGAAAACTGGTAAAATACCAGTAGCAGTAAACATACCATGTAAATATAGCAAAATAATGTTTTTGAAAAAAATTTATTCAGTATGTACAATGCTTTTCAGTGAAAGATTTAAAGGCATACCTACTGTTACCAAGCGAAGAATTCTACCGAAAATGCGGTAAGCGCTTGCCACGAAAAGACCAGATTATAGTTTTCTATGGCGCTGACGAAGATAGCAGTACAAAAGCTTCCAACATTGCTATAAGTTTAGATTACATCAGGTAAGACAACCCAATTTAATATATATCTCATTCAGTGTTCTACTTATGCTTTTTGAAATTTATAGGGTCAAGAATTACGTAGGAGGTTGGCCAGATTGGCAAAAACACACTCAATATTAATCAACAGATTGGACTTCTATACACAAATATCTATTTGAAATACCATTGTATGTACCTATATTACTTATTTGTATTGTTAAAGAAATCTATTTCGACTTTCAAATGTAAAACAATTTTTTGGTAGAAGAACAAATTTATATTTCCAGCAAACAACTGGAAAATTTTATTCAATCATTTTCATTTATAAAATTTACCTTTTCTTTTATATTTTTTTATTTATTTTTAACTAGAACAATCAATGAAATAATATACACATCGAATAAAACTAATTATAAAGATAATAAGCACTACTGCTCGGATACTATATGTACTTGGCGGAAAAAAGGTGCACTGTTTCCTCTAGACATTTACTAGTTGAATGCGCAAATCTACTGCAACAGCTTAAGAGACCGGGTAATTTTCTTATTATTATTTAATCTGTGTAGCAGTAACAGTGTGTTCAAGTGAGCGTGATTAACAATTTTAAATTACAATGTCCACATTAAGTAATAACAAAGTCGTTCATGAAATTATTTTTAATAAATAAATGTATTCAAAAAGTAAGATAATACGTTAAAAAGCGTTACAGAAGTTTTAAAAGCTACCGGTATTTCGTTTAGAAGAGTGACAATACGTATTAGAAAATAAAGTTCGTCCTTGTAGTAAAGAACCTATGCCAAACATATTCGACAATTCTTAACGATTAAAACCTTGAGCTAAGGTGCATGCCGGTGTACTTGAAATAGAAATATTCTCGAAATTCTCTCTGGATAACTCTATGGAATGTATTTGATATGCATGTACACGAGACCAAACCAAGGAAGCATTCTCAAGCACGTAGCGAATTAAAGTTACGCGTACATCTAATTACAAAACTCAAAGTTTTTGGACTAGAAAAGAACAATCTAGAATCGAATCTAACGGTATATGGGGGTAAATAAAAAATGCTACTTAACATTAATTAAAAACTTTATAGGCCATGAAACGTGGACTACTTGTATATTTAGATTTATTAAGCATTGAGTACGTACAAAAACAAAGAGCTACGTAAAGTAAAATTAGAAATGTTTAAAATATGTATATGCTATAATAAATAAAAAGATAATTAGAAAATAAAGATTAACGAAATCAATATTTTATTTTAAAAATAAACAAATTGTTACATTGGACAAAAATGACTTACTTCTATACTCAGAATCTGAACAACCTGAATCGAGGATGATTGGTCTAGAAGAGTAAAGTACTTAACTGAACATTTTTTTTTGTTAAATCTGCTTATGTATTTTAAAAGTACAATAATCGCCACTATTTGCAACAAAAGATTTAGTGAAGAGTATCCTTCTAATGTTTCCTATTTGAGACTATTGTTAACTAAAGCTTAATAATAAATAAGGAAGTGAAATTGAACTGCGCGCCATAGGCGTGCGCTTGATATTATATCCATAAAATAAAATGGTAAGTAGTAATTTACAAGAGGTGCTGAAACACTAACCGTTTTAAGCGTCTTCAGTGAAGTCACAAACTGGATGGGATCTCTTAAATATTTGAAGTATTAGATATATATGTATACATATGTAGATATATATATAGAACATATATACAGCCTCTTTTGGTCTTCCACTGCGTTCGCCGTCTTCGGTGCTCATTTCACCACGTTTAAACTTAGCATACCAATCAATTATGGTTGATTTTCCTGGCGCAGAGTCCGGAAACTCCTCATCAAGCCATGCTTTTGCTTCAACGGTATTTTTTCCCTTCAAAAAGCAGTACTTTATCAGCACACGAAATTCTTTTTTTTCCATTTTTTTTAAATAACAATAAGTAACTAATGGTTGGAGCAAATTTTCACTCTTAACTATCTAAAAAACATATGGATTTAATAACAGTAACGCCATCTATGTGTAGCTTCACTCTTAACGCAATATCTCAGTAACTAATGGTTGGATTGCTGTCAAATTTTGACACGTTTCGTTTGAAGGTTAGTACTATCTAAAAAACATATGGATTTAATAACAGTAACGCCATCTATGTGTCAGACCGGGGACTTTTCAGCCGACCTGGTATATATATATAGTCATGTGAACGAAAATAGTGGTGGTCTTATGTTTGCCGAAATATTAATTATACGTTAAATGAAAGAAATTCAAATTTATTGAAATCTTAAAACTAAAATGTTACGTAACTATAACAATAAATAAATAGGTGTGTTAATATCAAAGGGAAAATAAACTGTTTATATTTTAAGGAAAACGAAATAATTGTCCATTAAAATTTCAGTCATGCCAAAATAGTAACCAATGTAATTTTTACTTAATTAATTGGATTGAAGCACTTAATATTTTGTTGCTTGACCTTTATTTTTTAACACTTCTTGACACATATGCCGAACAACGAGTTCACCAGTTGCCTAAATGTCTCTGCTGAAATTGATTACCATTCGGATTCGCATATTCTCCATGGATTGTTAATATTTTGCGACTTAGCAGCAGATAAAGCCTTTTTCTACTCTACTCATAAATTTTCAGTGGTGTTTAGGTTTGACGGTTGTGCCGAAATCGTGTTTTCGCTTTACAAGAAACATACTTCGGATCGTTATCCTGTACATTCAACCATTTTAGTTGCATTTCTTCCTCTGCATATGGTAGAATTGGTAATACGTTCAGTGTCAGCATTCATTATGTCTCCTATCTTATGTAAAGGGCCTATGCCACACCACGAAAAATACCTCCACAGCATAATGCTTGAGCCTTCGCATTTAATCGTCTTTAGGTGTACTGGGGTTGAAATGCTGTCAATGGTGATCTTCGTACGTGTTGTTGGTAAACACCGGGATTAAATAAAACTATTCTCGTTTCATCGAACAGCAATACATTACGCCACTTTTCTTCATCTCATTATACGCGTTCATGAGCAAACGACAACATATTTTGTATTTGAATTTTATTTAATAATGGTACCTTCTTAGGCCTTCTTGCACACAGTTTTCCTTGAATCAACCTTCATCTAATAGTAGAGGTGCTTATACAAAGTTTTAACTCACTTTTAATTGCAGTTGAACTTATGAACGGTGTCATCTTTGCACAAGTTATAATGCTTCTGTCATCTCAAGGGCTGGTCTTCCCTTTTCTACTATGGTTTTTTTTAATTTTTCTCCAGTTCTTAGCGTTTGGAATCATTTTCGCAGAACGTGAGAGCTTATTTTGTATAAACTAGTAGCGTTTACATCTACTAAGTAGATCGAGTATAATTGCCCTTTTTTCCGACGAACAATGTCTTGCTCGGCCCATATTAAAACTGAAATGAATGATTAAAAAATTGTTGAATTATTCTGCAACAGACAAAACTTTATACGTCTGCGTTTAGTGTCGCCAGCTATGGTAGTGCTACTTTAATGCATAAGCAAATAACAGCGCATGTCTAGAAAACTTAGTAATTCTCCATCATAAATATAATACAATATTGCTTACTATCTCCTTCTGGGCTTCCGGTTTGGAACTGCGTCACTGGTATAACTGCCGACGTTTCGTACCCACTCGTATGGGATATCTTTAGGAAACTGTGTGCCAGTGGAACAAACAGTAGCAGTAGTTGAGCCCTGAAGATGTCTCATACGAGTGGGTACGAAACGTCGGCAGTTATACCAGTGACGCGGTCCAGCCCGGGAGCCCAAAAGACGATAGTATGGACAACGACTGCGGAAGTCTACGTACCAGATTACAATATTGCTTTCTTAAAAAAACGAATTCGTTATATACTACTTCTTTTACAGTGAACCAAATAGGGGATGAATGACATCATCAAGAGGATAATTTTTCGCAAGATACCACAGATACTGTACAAGTCACGATAAAACACAATTATTGTTTTCTACTGTGGTGATGGCGATAGATGTGCTTAAGGGAGCAATATTGCTTTGGATTTAGGCTTCATAACATATCTCAAGATAACTTTTTGTTCATCATATTAATTTATTTTATGTCTTTTCTTAATTTTTAACGTCAAGAACTACGTATTAGGTCTGCTAATTTTTTTGATGAAGAATAAATTATATTATTTTCAAACAAAGGCATTTTTTAATTTTTCTGTTTATTTACATTTAATAAAAAAATTAAACAAAAACCCAATTGTTTGATCTTTACAAAATATTTTGATTAAAGATGGTAGCGATTATTTTGCTAGCACTGTGGCTTTTTCGGGACAAAAAGTAAAATCGGATACAAACGAAATATACGAGGGTAGTTTGACAAGTAGTGAGAATGGAAAAGAAAACCGAATTTTTTAAATACAAAATAATTTTTATTTTTCAATATCAATCCAATGTCCTTATGCCATCTCTAAAATGCGATTTCGGAAGGCTTGCAAAATACTCATTTACGAAGATGATAAGCTCGTCGTTAGACGAAAATTTCTTTCCACCTAGTGCCGTCTTCAATTTTGGAGAAAGGTGGAAGTCGGAAGGGGCTAGATCCGACGAATAAGGCGCATGCGGTACTAATTGGAAATGCAACTCGTGGATTTTGGACATCGCGACAGTGCTAGTATGCGAGGGAGCGTTGTCTTGGTGAAACAGAATCTTTTTCTTTGCCATTCCTGGCCGTTTAGCACGAATCTCAACATTTAATTTATGTAGAAGTTCTGCATAATATTGTCCGTTTATTGTGGAACCTTTCTGAAGGTAATCAATGAGCAAAATGCCCTTTGAATCCCAAAAAATTGATGCCATCACCTTGTTTGCCGATAAAGTGGTTTTCGCTTTCTTTGGAGTTGCCGAACCATGTTCTAACCATTGTTTCGACTGTTGTTTAGTTTCGGGTGTACTGTAGTGTATCCGAGTTTCATCGCAAGTAACAAATCTCCTACAAAAATCAACCGGATTCCGCTTATAAAGGTCCAAACACTCATTGGAAATACGCAAACGAGTGAATTTTTGATTAGTCGTAACCAATCGCGGCACCCATCTTGCCGAAAGCTTGGAAAGGCCCAAATCTTTCGTTATAATGTGTTGTACGCGTTTTGTTGAAATGTTTACCATTTCTGCTATCTCTCTCACTTTGAGTCGTCGATCTTGCGTAATAATATTATGGATTTTTATAATCATTCTTTTAGAAGTCACGATTTTGGGTGCTCCAGAGCGCGCTTCATCAACACCGGTTGTTCTACCACGTTTAAATTAATTTACTCATCTACTTATTGTGGCGGATGATGGAGCAGATTCACCTAATGTTTCCCGTAACTCAGCTTTTATTTCGGTAGCTTTCACACCCATAATTACGAAGTATTTAGTCACCGCACGATACTCTGCTTTCTCCATTTTAACAAAACGACGTTGCTTCTTTTTCAATCAGCTGTCAAAATTAAGCTAATCAACCGATTTATCTAAATATTGGAATGTAAACATATAAATAGGCAAGCTAAATTACAGTGCATTTATTTTACCAATTAGAGCGCGACCTGTGTGTCATTCGCACTACTAAACAAACTATCTTCGTACATACGAACACGGAAGCGTAAGTGTTCTTGCTTGAAATATGTTCTACAACTTTCTCGTTTTTAAGTTGTAAAAAGCTCTGATGGTACTGTTTTTAAAACCAAATGTTTATACGATGAAACACGAAGGATATTCACGGATGAACAAGATAAGATGGAAGAGCTTGGAGTCATAACTAAAACCCAAGAGTTAAATTGGTTAGCTTCGGCGTCATTAGTCTATTCTTTAACATAGCAATCTCACCAACACTAGCAATGGACGAACAGATTTTCCGATTTATCTAAATATCGGAATGTAAACATATAAATAGGCAACCTAAATTACAGTGCATTTGTTTTACCAATTAGAGCGCCATTTTCACTACTTGTCAAAGTATCTTCGTATTCTAGTCAACTAAACTATGTTCAGTGTTGAGGTGATCTACAATTACAAAGAAATATGGTAATTTTGACAGTGGAGAATTATTCATAGTTGCTTGGTCATTTAATTGCATATTTTATGTTTACTTAATTCTATAACTGCAAGTAATGACTTTATTTCTTTATTTTTCGAATGTAGAATGGTGACCTCTGCAATAATGAAAGGAATGGTTACAAGTATTTAAATGTACTGCATAATTGAAATCATTTTTGTTATAATTAAAACTTCTTTTGTGTTCTGACATTTTTGTTTCCATAGGTCTTCCAGTTTGACCGATATATATCTCAGAACAATCACCACAATAAAACTTATGGACTCCTGATTCGTTGAATTCATTTATTTTGTGTCTATTATTTTTAATTAATTCTCTTAGTGTATTGTTAGTTTGAAAAGCAATGTCTACATCATGTTTCTTACGTAACTTACTTTGCTTAGATTTTAGGCTTATGCAAATTATCAGATTGTACTTGTTCGGTTTTTTTGTAGTCGAATATATTATTCGTAGGGCTTTTTTATGTTGTTGTTTAGCAAGCTGTCAATTAAATCACTCTAGTAACCGTTATTTAAAGCAATTTGTTTGATGATATGTAATTCTTTCTGAAAATTGCATGTAGTCAGGGGAATGGTTAACAATTTGTGTGTCATACACTGGTATTTTTTGATTAAACGGACGGATGACAGAAAGAATTATGTATGTATAATTCCTGTCACCCATTTAAATCGTCGCTTTACGAATATTGCATTGTCACTTGAAATTCCAGAACTGTTTGCATGATAGGTGTCAAAAATGGTCACAAATTCTCACAAAGATAATAGAATATATGCACGAAGGAGGCGAATATCTCGAATTCAATTCAAGTCTCAAAGGAAAATCATAACAATTGCATTCGTGGATCAAAAGGGTGTACTTCTGATTAATTTTAAGGAATTTGAAAATACTGTTACATCAGAAGTTTATTGGGAACTACTTTATAAATTTCGCCGTGTCATAAAAAGTACACGACGAAGAATACTCAAAAATTGTTTTTCTTCACGATAATACGGCCCACACAGAGCTTCATGCACTACGTGAAGAATTCAAAAATTTGGATTAAATATTTTTGATCATTCCCTTTATAGTTCTGATCTCACACCTATTAACTGCCATCTCTTTCTTTTTTGCAAAAACTGATTACAAAGAAAGTGTGAAATTGAAAGTCTTAATGAGAAACTGGCTTAAACCACAGGAGATGAATTTTCGTTCTTTGTTTCACGATTCTAAAAATGTTTGGAATGATATGGTGAATATGTAAGAAATAAATATTTAATTTTTTGACATGAATTTGCCATTTTTTCAATTTCTTTCGTTAATTCTCAATTTTTAATAACGCCTCGAAATTATGCGTTCAAATTTTCCACTACGTGACCAAATTAAGAACGTTTGTGTAAGTTACACATTGGGAAATGATTTTAACAAGTTTTTAGTTTGTTTATTTGTTCTCTTTTCTTTAGAAGTAATTACCGTTAGCGCTTATTCAAACTTAGATATTTTAAAAATGGACGTGACAAATGTATAAATATATATTTTATTAGCATATTTTGCATACATTTAGCTATATCTAAGATACTTACATCACGTACGTGATTATCGTAATCGCATACTACGGTATTTGCTGTCTCCGAAATCGAATTATCGGCTAACTTCTGTCAGCTGGAAATTTATGTGAACACTTTTTCAGAATCTTATCAAACTTACAAATATATATATATAAGCCGACGTTTGTTAAACAGTAACAGTATACCCAACAAAGATGTTGAATATTGCAAGATTTCTGGTCCTGGTGACTTTAGTCACAATTACAACTCAAAGCTACCTTAAACCAATTCGACGACGACCAGTACTAACTTTCGAAGTAGTTGTCTGGAAACAAGTGAAAATTTTGGTCGATGATCCTGATGTGTTTGTAGTGGACGTTCGACCAAATTACATGGTGGACAAGACTGGTAAAATACCAGTAGCAGTAAACATACCATGTAAATATAGCAAAATAATGTTTTTGAAAAAAATTGATTCAGTATGTACAATGCTTTTCAGTAAATGAATTAGAGGAATTCCTAATGTTACCAAGCGAAGAATTCTACTTAAGATGCCGTAAGCGCATGCCACGAAAAGACCAGATTATAGTTTTCTATGGTGATGACGAAGCTAGCAGTACAAAAGCATCTAACATTGCTTTAAGATTAGGTTACATCAGGTACGACAACCAAATTTTATATTTATCTCGTTCAGTGTTCTACTTATGTTTTTTGAAATTTATAGGGTCAAGAATTACTTAGGAGGATGGTCAGATTGGGAAAAACACTCTTATTATTAATCAACAGATTGAACTTTTATACACAAATATGAATTCAATATATCAATGTATGGACCTATATTACTTATTTGTATAGTTAAAAAAATTTATTTCGATTTACAAATGTAAAACAATTCTTTGGTAGAAAAATAAATTTATTTTTCTACCAAAGAATTAAAAAATTTTATTTAATCATTTTCAATTATAAAATTTACCTTTTCCTTTATATTTTATTTATTTATTTTTAACCAGAACAATCAATGAAACAATATACACATCGAGAAAAACTAGTTATAAAGATAATAATAGTTGTAAAGATAATACAGCTCGGATACTTTACTTGGTGGTAAAAAGATGAGATGTTTCCACTAGACATTTACTAGTTGAATGCGCGTCTACCATAACAGCTTAGACCGGATAATTTTTCGTTATTATTTGATGTGTGTAGCAGTAATAGTGTGTTCAAATGAGTGTGATTAACAATTCTAAATTACAATGTCCACAATAAGTAGTAACAAAGTAATTAATGAAATAATCTTTAATACGTAAATTTATTCGAAAAGTAAGATGATACGTTAAAAAGCATTAAAGAAGTTTCGAAAGCCACCGATATTTAGTTTAGAACAGTGTAACTTTTTGTTAGTGAAGGACAGTACGTATTAGGAAATAAAATTCGTCCTTACTAGGGCGAATTTTATTTTATGTTTGGCATGGATGCTGTAAGGAATTCATGCCAAACATATTCGACAGTTCTTGATGATTAAAATTTTGTGCGGGTGTATGCCGGTGTACTTCGAATAGAGACACTTTAGAAATTATCTCTAGATAACTCCAAAGAATGCATTTGATACTACTTAACATTAACATTAATTAAAAATTTTATAGGCTATAAAACGTGGAATGCTTGTATATTTAGATTTACTAAACATTGAGTACGTACTAAAACAAAGAGCTACATAAAGTAAAATTAGAAACGTTTAAAATATGTACATGCTACAATAAATAAAAAGGTGATTAGAAAATAAATATTAACGAAATAAATATTTCATTTTAAAAATAAACAAATGGTTACATTGAACAAAAACGACTTGATTGTACACTCAGAATCTGACAACCTGAATCGAGGATGGTTGGTCTAGAAGGGTAAAGCAGGTAACTATTCATTTTTTTTTTGTTAAATCTGCTTATTTTAAAAGTACAATAACTGACACTATTTGCAACAAAAGATTTAGTGAACAGTATCTTTCTAATGTTTCATATTAGAGGCTATCTTTAACTAAAGTTTATTAATAAATAAAGAAGCGAAATAGAGCTGCGCGCCATAGACGTGCGCTTGTTATCATATCCATAAAAGAAAATAAATAGTAAGCTGTAATTTACAAAACGTGATGAAACACTAATCGCTTTAAGAGTCTCTAGTGAAGTCACAAAATGAATAGGATCTGTTAAATACTTGAAGTATTATATGTATATATATATATATATATATATATATATATATATATATATGTATATATACAGTCATGTGCACGAGCACAGCGTTTACATCTACTAAGTAGATCGAGTATAATTGCCCTTTTTTTCCGACGAACAATGTCTTGCTCGGCCCATATTAAAACAGAAATGAATGATTAAAAAATTGTTGAATTATTCTGCAACAGACAGGACTTTATACGTCTGCATTTAGTGCCGCCAGCTATGGTATTGCTAGTTTAATGCGTAGGCAAATAACAGCGCACAACTAAAAAACTCAGTAATCGCCCCTCATATTCGGTACTTTACCGGAAACCATGTACATATATTCAGGGGTTTTAAATAATTTCCTTACAGCTGCCTCAGAATTGTCCGTTGTAAATGTTATTTATAAGTATTTAGGATTGCTATTTTCGTGCACATGACTGTATATATACATATATACCTTATATATATATATATATATATACACATTTTATTAGAAGTCGAACGAAGAGTTGAAATAGTTACTTGGCGAGATATGAAAAGAGGCACATGATTTTAATGTCTTAATATCATACAACCGAATATTACGAAGTAGAACAAACTGCCGACCACGTAAATATTATGCAATATTTTTTTCTTAAAAAATTGTATTCGCTATATACTACTTCTTTTACAGTGGACGAATTAGAGGATGAATTAACATTATCAAGAGAAGAATTCCTCGGAGGATATTACAGGCACAAGCCACGAAAAGACACGATTATTGTTTTTAACTGTGGTGATGGCGATAGAAGTACTGTAGGAAGCAATGTTGCTTCAGATTTAGGATTCATAACATATGTATGTCAAGCTAACTCTTTGCTCATCTTGTTAACTTATTTTACGTCTTTTATTAATTTCTAGCGTCAAGAACTACGTAGGTCTGCCAATTTTTTTGTTGAAAAATAAATTATATTATTTTCAAATAAAACCACTTTTTAGTTTTCCTCTTTATTTACATTTAATACAAAAATAATAGAAAAATTCAGTTGTGTGATTTTTGCAAAATATCTTTATTAAAAAATAGTTGCGATTGTGTCACTAGTACTGTGGCTTCTTCGGACTGAAAGTTAAATCTAATACAAACGAAATACGAGCTGTGTTTTTAAGTAAGGGTCGTTTTGCTGAATACACTAATAGGTGGTGTGCTGCACGCCACAACGTGTGCTTGCGTCGTGTCCCGGTATTCCTTGGGAACAACTGTGCTCAGTTGCAGCTGTGTAAGTAACCTGTACGGTCTGTTCTGTGTCTTTAAATTGTTCAAGATTATCGAATCGTTCTCTCCGTGCTAGGTACGGTCAGTGATACGTTTTTGTTGGCAAGAAACATGTCTGCTGCCGACATTCACCGGCAGATTTTTAAAGTTTACGGAGCTACTACCATATGTGAATATAAAGTGTGTAAGTGGGTCAGAGGCTTCAAAGCTGGCCGCGACAACGTCCATCGCCATCGATCGTCCATCTGTGATCAAAGACGATATGGTGATTTGCAGACACTTCAGCATGAGCACTCTTTCAAATGACTTTCCTGGAGTGTCGAAGCCAGTGCTGTACAAGATTGTTTCTGAAAAGTTAAAGTTTAAGTAACTGTGCTCCCGTTGGATTATTAAACTCCTAACGGTGGACCACAAAAACAAAAGACTTGACTGTTTGCTCAATTTTTTGATCCGTTATAACAAAGAAGGCTATGCCATGTTGAGTCGTATTATAACGGGATATGAAAACTGGGTTTCAAATGTCACGCCCGAATCGAAGCAACAGAGCGTGAACTAGAGACGCACATACTCTCCTGCTAGAGTCGAGGCCAAACAGACTATGTCCCACCGAAAGAAAGATCATGGTGTCCGTGTTTTGGAATAGGTATGGTATTTTGTTGATCGACTGCATATAACGTGGAACCACCATAAATGCGGCAGCCTACGGCCAAACCCTGTGAAAACTACGCAGCGCGATTCAAAACAAAAGACGCGGCATGCTGACAGAAGAAATTTTGCTACTCCATCACAATGGAAGGCCTCACACCGCAGCTCAGATTCGAGCTTCAGTGGACTCCTATGACTGGGATGTTTTGGACCTCGCCCCTACAGCTCCGACCTTGCGCCAAGCGATTTCCATCTTTTCCGCCATCTCAACATTACCTCGGTGGCAACCACTACAACGATGACGAAGACGTGAAAACGGTTATCAAAGCAGGCTGCAAGTTTCTACGAAAAGGGTGTTCGAAATCTATTTGTAAGGTTTGATAAGTATTTAAACAAACTAGGCAGTTATGTTGAAATGTAGAGAAATGTATGTAGAGTCTGAAAATAAATTTAGTTTTTGAAAATTTTCTTTAGTTTGGTTTATATTTTCAAACGGCCCTTACTTAGAAAAACATGTCTCGTATATTAAACGGGCGGGCGACAGGAAGAACTATGTATGTATAATTCTTCCTGTCACCCATTTAAATCGTTGCTATACGATAAGTACATTTTCTCTTGAAATTCCAGAAGTTTTTAAAAGAACTATGTGCATAATAGATACCAAAAATGGTCACAAATTCTCACAAAGATAATAGAATAGCATCTATACGTGCTTTTCTCGGTCACTATAAGCGCAAAGGAGACAAAGATCTCTAATTCAATTCAAACAATTCAAGTCTCAAAGGAAAATCATAACAATTGCATTCGTGGATCGAACGGGTGTGGTTGTGATTGATTAATTTTAAGAAATTTGGAAATATCATTTGGAAAGTTTATTGCGAAATACTTTCCAAACTTCGCCGTGTCATAAAAAGCACACGACGAAGAATACTAAGTTCAGAAATTGTTTTTCTTCGCGATAATACGACCCACGCAGGGCTTCATGCACTACGGAAAGAATTCAAAAATTTAGATAAAATATTTTGGATCATTCCCCTTATAGCATTGGTCTGGAACCTAGTAGCTATCATCTCTTTCGTTTTTGCGAAAACTGATTATAAGGAGAGTGTGAAATTGACAGTCTCAATGCAAAACTGGATTAAATCATGGGGAACGAATTTTCGTTCCTTGTTTCGCGATCCCAAAAGTGTTTGGAACGATATGGTGAATATGTAAAAAAATAAATATGCAATTTTTGTCAATTTTTCGATTTCTTTCATTAATTCTCAATTTTTAACAATGCTTCGTAATTTTTCCACTACGTGACCAAATTTACGAACGTTTGTGTAAATTACCCATTGGGAAATGAACAAGTTTTTAGTTTAGAGTACATTTGTTCTTTTTTCTTTAGAAATAATTACCGTTAACGCTTACTGAAACTTGAATATTTTAAAAATGGACGTGACAAATGTATAAATATATATTTCATTGTCGTATTTTACATACATTTAGCTATATCTATGATACTTACATCACGTATTTGATTATCTTAATCGCATACTACTGTATTTGCTGTCTCCGAAACCAAATTATCGGCTACATTTCTGTCACCTGGAAATTTATGTGAACACTTTTTCAGAATCTTATCAAGCTTACAAATATATATATATATAAGCCGACGTTTGTTAAACAGTAACAGTATACCCAACAAAGATGTTGAATATTGCAAGATTTCTGGTCCTGGTGACTTTAGTCACAATTACAACTCAAAGCTACCTTAAACCAATTCGACGACGACCAGTACTAACTTTCGAAGTAGTTGTCTGGAAACAAGTGAAAATTTTGGTCGATGATCCTGATGTGTTTGTAGTGGACGTTCGACCAAATTACATAGTGGACAAGACTGGTAAAATACCAGTAGCAGTAAACATACCATGTAAATATAGCCAAATAATGTCTTTGAAAAAAATTGATTCAGTATGTACAATGCTTTTCAGTAAATGAATTAGAGGAGTTCCTAATGTTACCAAGCGAAGAATTCTACTTAAGATGCCGTAAGCGCATGCCACGAAAAGACCAGATTATAGTTTTCTATGGTGGTGACGAAGTTAGCAGCACCAAAGCATCCAATACTGCTTTAAGATTAGGTTACATCAGGTACGACAACCAAATTTTATATTTATCTCATTAAATGATCTACTCATGCTTTTTGAAATTTATAGAGTCAAGAATTACGTAGGAGGTTGGTCAGATTGGGAAAGACACTCTGATTATTAATCAACAGATTGGACTTACTATAAACAAATATGAATTTGATATACCATTGCATGGACCTACATTACTTCTTTTTATAGCTAAAGAAATCTATTTCGACTTTCAAATGAAAAACAATTTTTTGGTAGAAGAATAAATTTATATTTCCAGTAAACAACTGAAAATTTTATTTAATCGTTCACAACTATAAAATTTACCTTTCTTTTTATATTTTATTTATTTACTTTTAACTATAACAATCAATGAAGTAATATACACATCGAATAAAACTAGTTATAAAAATAATAAGCATTTTTGCTCGGATATTTTAATTGGCGGTGAAATAGATGCGCTCTATCCTCTAGACAACTATTAGTTGAATGTGCAAGTCTACTATAACAGCTTAAGAGACTGGGTAATTTTCTTAATATTATTTGACCTGTGTAGCAGTAACAGTGTGTTCAAATGAGTGTGATTAACAATTCTAAATTACAATGTCCACAATAAGTAATAACAAAGTCATTCATTAAATTATCTTTAATACGTAAATGTATTCAAAAAGTAAGATGATAAGTTAAAAAGCGTTAAAAAAGTTTTAAAAGCCACCGATATTTCGTTTAGAACAGTGACACTTTTAGTTAGTGAAGGACAATACGTATTAGAAAATAAAGTTCGTCGTAGTTGTAAAGAACCCATGTCAAACATATTCGACAGTTCTCGATTACTAAAACCTTGCCCTAGGTGCATGTCGATGTACTTGAAATAGAGATATTTTAGAAATTCTGTTTGGATAACTCTATAGAATGTATTTGGTATGCAACTACAGAAGACCAAACCGAGGAAGTATTCTCAAGTATGTGGTGAATTAAAGTTACGCGTACTTCTGTTTATAAAACCCAAAGTTATTAAACTAGAAAAGGACAATTTAGATTCGAATCTAACGGTACATGGGGGCAAATAAAAAAACGCTACTTAACATTAATATGCCCGCGGCGGGCGAAGACAGAATCATGGCTGAAATGATTAAATATATGGGGGATAAAGGAAATAAAGAATTACTTAGCCTACTGAACAACATCGTTAAGGAAAAGATAATACCAACGGAATGGAACATAGGGATTATATTGCCAATATACAAGAAAGGAGATATAAAAGAATGCGTAAACTACAGAGGAATAACATTAACAAGCATACCAGGAAAAGTACTTACAAGAATACTGGAGAAAAGACTTCGTGAAAGATAGGAAATGACATTAGAAGATACACAACATGGTTTTAGAAAAGGTAGAAGCACGCAAGCCCTAATATTTATAATTAGACAACTGGGAGAAAAACTAATAAGGAAGGGAAGTGAAATACATGTATGTTCCATAGATCTTAAGAAAACTTTCGACAAGATAAGAAGAGAGGATGTATGGCAGAGCTTAGAAGGAAGAGGGATACATGGGGAATGATAGAGATGGTTAAGGCATTATATAAAAACAATAGGAATAAAGTTAGAACTTCTAATGTAGAATCCCTAGAATTTGAAACACGGATAGGCTTAAACAGGGATGCGTACTGAGCCCATTATTGTTCTCTATAGTTATAGACGATGCTATAAAGAGATGCAAAGAAAAAGGAAAAAACATGAAAGTGGGGAACTGGAATATGAAAGCAGTCACCGTGCAAGAATTGATGTTCGCAGACGATATGGTATTGATAGCAGAATCAGAAGAAATATTGCAAGAGAATCTAATGATTTATCAACAGGAGCTGAAAAAGATAAATATGGAAATAAACACAATTAAAACCAGTACAATGCTAATGTTAGCAGAAGCAAAAAGAGATGAATTATGATTGAAGGAAGAAATTTAGAACAAGTTAAAAGCTATAACTATCTGGGAACAATTATAGAAGAAAATGGAAAAATATTGGGTTGGCAACTAAGTACTTTCGGTTTTTATTGATACTTTACCGTTTGTCGCTTGATACTAGTCACATTGACGTAACTTCAGAAGCAAGTAGTGCGTGATTTTTATTAAAGCTATTAGTTGTGGGTTAATTTTAAATGGAGTGCAGAAACGAACATTTTCGACATATTTTACTATTTTATTTCCGTAAAGGAAAGAAAGCTGCTGCGGCTCACAAAAAGATATGTGAAGTTTATGGTGCTAATTGCTTAACAGTGCGCACGTGTCAGAATTGCTATAAAAAATTCCGTTCTGGAGATTTTTCCCTCAAAGATGAGCAACGTTCTGGTCGGCCTACTGAAGTTGATGATGACCAAATCAAAGTCATAATTGAAGAGGATCGTCATATAACTGTTCGAGAGGTTGCGGAGAGGCTACATGTATCGCACACAAAAATTGAAAAACATTTAAAATGTCTTGGGCTAGTTAAGAAGCTTGATATTTGGGTACCTCACGAATGGAAAGAAATTCATTTAACACAAAGAATCAACTTTTGCGATATGCACCTTAGACGAAATGAAACCGACCCTTTCTTAAAAAGAATCATCACTGGTGATGAAAAATGGGTCCTGTACAGTAACATAGTTCGAAAACGATCATGGAGCAAACACGATAAACCAGCTCAAACCACATCGAAAGCTGAATTGCATCCAAAAAAGATCATGCTGTCAGTTTGGTGGGATTACAAAGGTGTTGTGTTTTTTGAGCTGCTTCCAAGGAACCAAACGATCAATTCTGATGTTTACTCTCAACAATTAATAAAACTGGATGAAGCAATCAAAGAAAAACGGCCAGAATAGTCAAATCGGGAAGGTGTAGTTTTCCACCAAGATAATGCAAGGCCTCACACATCTTCGGCAACTCGTGGGAAACTATTGGAGCTTGGCTGGGAAGTGATGCCACATCCCCCATACAGCCCTGATCTAGCACCATCTGATTACCATTTATTTCGAAGTTTGCAGAATTCTTTGAATGGTAAAACTTTCACAAATGACGGTGACCTTCACTCGCACCTGGTTCACTTTTTTGCTGATAAGGACCAGAAATTTTATGAGCGCGGAATCATGCAGCTGAAAGAAAGATGGCAAAACGTCATTGAGCAAAATGGAAAATATATAATTGATTAAAAACTATTCTTTGTTTAAAAAAAAAAGTGTTTTATTTAAACTACAAAACCGAAAGTACTTAGTTGCCAACCCAATAGATAAGGAAGTAAAAGAAAGAATAGGAAAAACTGCAAAGATATACAACGCATTGAGAAATACATTCCTAGATAAGAAGGAGATACCAAAACAAATAAAGACTGAAGTATATAGAAGAGTGGTCAGATCTACATTAATATATGGCAGCGAATCATGGGCAATAACGAATAAAATTAAAAGCAAAGCTACGGCCACAGAGATGAGATTTCTAAGACGGGTAGAGGGAATAACAAGGATGGATAAAATTAGAAACACGACAATTACAAGAGAG
Organism: Dermolepida albohirtum; assembly: GCA_031893035.1. Lineage (NCBI taxonomy): Eukaryota > Metazoa > Arthropoda > Insecta > Coleoptera > Scarabaeidae > Dermolepida > Dermolepida albohirtum. The sequence goes on from JAVIWB010006095.1 coordinate 700,927, forward strand.
AAAGAGATTAAACCAGTTAAAATAGTCATAGAAGAGAGACAGCTGGGATGGCTTGGACATATCCAGAGAATGACAGACGAAAGAATAATAAGGAGGATCTTTGAAGTTAAGACGGAGGGTAGAAACAGAATGGGAAGACCATGGAGAACTTGGAAGGAACAAGTATATGAGGCGATGGAAAAGAGGAATATAGGATGGCATGAAATCAAACTACTGGCCCAAGACAGAGAACAATGGAAGTTGAGGATAAAGGGAGAAAGGGAAGAAGAAGTGAATGAGACAAACTGAAAATAAAATTAAATGGTAAAATGTATAAAGATATAATGTAAAATTCAGTCAGACACCGCATGGTAGAAGGACTTAGGATTAAATAAAAAATAAAAATAAATAAAAATTTTATAGGTCATGAAACGTGGACTACTTTTATATTTAGATTTATTAAACATTGAGTACATACAAAAACAAAGAGGTACATAAAATAAAGTTAGAAATGTTTAAAATATGTATATGCTACAATAAATAAAAAGATAATGAGAATATAAATATTAACGAAATAAATATTTTATTTTAAAAATAAACAAAGACGACTTGATTCTACACTCAGAATCTGAACAACCTGAATCTAGGATGGTTGGTCTAGAAGAGTAAGGTACTTAACTGTTCATTTTTTTTTGTTAAATCTACTTATTTTAAACGTACAAAAACTGCCACTATTTGCAACAAAAGATTTAGTGAACAGTATCCTTCTAATGCTTCATAGTCGAGGCTTTTTTTAACTAAAGTTTAATAATAAATATAGAAGGGAAATTGAACTGCGCGCCATAGGCGTGCGCTTGATATTACATCCATAAAATAAAATGGTAAGTAGTAATTTACAAAACGTGATGGAACACATACCGTTTTAAGCGTCTTTCGTGAAGTCGCAAACTGGATAGAATCTGTTAAATATATGAAATATAAGATATGTTTCAACGGTTGTTTCAGCAAACCGAGTGTATGGAGAAAATGTTTTTAAATGCACAATACAACCGTTTTACATCTAATGATGTAATATTTGAATAATCGTAATAATCTTTGAAACTAATCGTTAGATCTCTAGTAATACCTTCACAAATTTATATTAACCTGGTAATTTCTGAATCTGGATCTAAAACACTTTCAAACTTTGTGAACAGTGCTTACTACTTGCTGTGATATTACCAATAATAACGAAGAAGTTTCTAATTTTTATATTGCCTCCACTAGTCCGGACCAATTGTAAATAATTTGTAAATCTGTTTCAAACTAATTTTCTTTCATTTCGTCTGTCCTTTCTTGATAAATGAAACTTCTTTTGGATCGAATTTCAAAGCCACCTAATTTGTATCCTCAAAATATGTATTATAAAAAAACGCTCCTTGACTATGTTCCTTGGCGTGTAAGAGTCGGCTATAGTGGTTCAAGGATATGTGGTCATAGTCTGTGAATTTGTCGAATAAGTTTGGGGAAGCTACAAAACACTGCCTTTGTGTTTGTATCTACCTCTGCATAACATTTACGAATAGTTTCTGCCATAAGATGTAAAGTATGGATCTTTCACGTAACGTGTAAGAAGTTACCAAGAGGTTGGTCACATAATTGCGACAGAGGCAGTCATAAACATTAAGATTTGATTTCTTAAAAGCTCAAATTTTTCCAATATGTAATATCAAATATTCTCATGGAGGCTAGTAAGATTGAAGACGACGGTTGATGTAGTTCCATTGTTCGTGCCATAATATTAACAACAGAATTTTTGACAACCAGTCGTTTCGCCAACGCATAACTACAGTTTCTTATTTTTCAATTCTATTGTCAATACCGGCACGAGCAGGTAGTATAAAATTTTGTAACATTTTTCGACAGGGTGATGTAGCGTTTGCGTATTTATTTCAGAATAAAACAAATGTTTCATCATGTTTTCAATTTGCAGTGGACCTATTCATGACTAATTTTGAAGTTGAATTAAAACATAAAGCTAAATATTTTCCAAGAATTTGGATTAGGTATGTATATTTGCGCCATTTTCAATACACATAAATGCAACTTGGAAGAATTCGTCAAGTAATTAAATTCAAAATTTCCGACGATCAAATTTACAGTAGAAAAAGAAAACAATGTCACCTTGCCTTTTTTGGACAGCCTAGTTATTAGGAATAATCTTAAAATAGAAATTGATATTTTCCGAAGAGAAACCAATGTCAGTAGATTCATCACGATAGGAAAAAGAATTGAACTTTATTAAGAATATCGCGAGATACGATGGTTTTGATTCGGAAATAATCAATGGATTAATTAGGAAGGCTAATATAAGGAAAGAAATCCAGGATACTACACGTCTGTCACCCCAAAGCAATCGGGATAAGCGGTTTTTACTTTTAACTTTTTGTCTTTAAAGAGCGCGGTTTTCAAGTCACATTTCGGTCCACTAACTCCATCAAATCCCTTTTAGGAAATGCAAAAGACAAAGTCGACGACAACAAAAAATCGGAAATCTACGGAATTAAATGTCTAGACTGCAGTAAACAATACATCGGCCAAACAAAACGATCGAGAGAAACCCGGTATAAATAACATATTGCGCGCATAAGATTCAATCAGTCAGAAAAATCCGGTATAGCAAAACATGTGTTGGAATGTAATCATAGTGTTAACGCGGAAGAACGTGTGTAATTATCGCGAATTAGATGCGTATGAAAGCATGTACGTTTTGAAGAACAAAGGCCATGTGTATTGACTTGGGACCTGATAACTGTTCTCTCTTCGGTCTGCTAAATGACAGAAAAGTGACATCACATATAGGTATTTATCTCTTATAATAATAATAATAATAATAATAATAATAATAATAATAATAATAATAATAATAATAATAATAATAATAATAAGTCTTTATTGTCCAACAGATTGTTACAATCCAATAACAGGACAAAAAAAATATATGTATATATATATACACACACACATATTATATGTATATATATATATATAAAAATACAAAATAATCAGATAATCAAACAAAACAAAAGTAACCCAATTAATGTTCACAGTGCTCCAGAAAAAAAAAAAGAAAAAATGAAAATAAAGATATAAATGAATGTAAATATAGGTTATACACACACACCCATAATTAAGAAAATAAAGAAAATTAAGACAAACGCGCCCTAGCGACAGCCAGTATCGGCCCCAAGGAATCAAAATTTACATCACAACGGTCCGACAAACCGTTGAAGGCCCGACATGCAACTGCTAATGGGGAATTAAAACCAATATTCGTACTAAATGTTTCAACATAAAAGCAATGGCTATGTCTAGCCGACACTCGTGGTACCATAAAATTGAGCTGAGATAGCAAATGAGCACAATCTATATTCCCCCTAACCAAGTTAAATACAAACTTAATACTGCTCAGTTGACGTCTGACCTCCAAGGACTCCATTCCAAACTTATTTAGAAGACAAGAGTTCTCGACTCCTCGCGGAGGACACACACCCTCGACCCTAAAGCTCAAAAACCGTAAAAACCTTCTCTGAACTCTTTCAAGAGACAATTTGTGAATCTCATAATAAGGATGCCAGATCAAAGATGCATACTCCAGCCTCGAACCCACATACGTCATGTACAGCTGCTTAATCGTAGAAATACTGAAACAATGAGAACTCCTTATCACGAAACCAAGCACCCTCAGAGCCGCCGCGGTTATGTGATTGATGTGCTTAACAAAGGTAAGCCTGGAATCAAAGTAAACACCCAAGTCTTTTATTTCAGTGCATCTAACAAGAGAAAGACCATTAAGTGAATAATATGTCCCTCTTCCTCTTTTTTAATGTAATTCATCGTAGTTTAAGTAAAACAATTTTTAAAAAGCATGTGAAACGAATGTACAATGTACGTTTTGGCTTTCAGCGGTACGGATCGCGTGCGGAATTTTTTTCGTACGGGTATTTTTACCGTAGTTGTCCAGGTGGGACACTGTTTAATTATCTGCCGCTGATGACATCTTAGTTGTCGAAATACGTATACAGAATACGAAAATTAATGAGGCAAGGGGTTATATATCAACCTTCAGTGGTCCAGTTAAGGCTCCATTAAAATTACCTTCATTCTATTCATTAGATAAGTTAAATATTTACAGAATTAATAACAAATATTAACTTTTTCTATTTACCAATATTTTGTAAGGTATTTTAAATAATTCTTTTTTCCATAAAAACAAATTTTACTTAAATTCAACGCTAGTAAAAAAGCAATATTGGAAGACATAAATATTTACAAAATATCTTCTTTGATTGCTACTTACGATAATTTTTTTATTAGTGTCAGCATGGACGCTATCGTTGTCAATAAAAAGTGTTTGTTAAAATTTTATGTCTTTTTTATTTAATTGCGTTACCGTGAGAAATGTTTAATAATATAATTTATCTTTAAATGAAGTTTTAAAAGGCCTTAACACACCAAGAACACTAACATAATTTTCGCGTGTTTTGCGCACGATTGTACTTTGTATGCAATTTCTAAAACCGGATTCGTCATATAACCTTCTTTGTCTGACAACTTATATAATAACATAATTTTTATTAATCTTGCTAAGTAAGTGTGTATAGATACATCGGATAAAATGTTGAAATTTATAAAGTTATTAATCGTGGTGAATCTACTCATAGCAGTAAGTCGAACTTATAATTTAGCAGCAGCACAACCAATCGCAGAAGTTATTACATATGAAGATGTGAAAGCATTGGATCCTACTGTCTTGTTGGTGGACGTCCGACAACCTAATGAACTTAAAGAAACTGGCAGAATACCTGGAGCGATAAATATACCACGTAAATATAATAAAATATGTTCATACATAGTAAATAGATTGCGTATGTCTCTTTTTGTAGTGAACGAACTTGAAATTGGTCTGAAGCTAACCGCTGGCGACTTTTTGGAAAAATATAATAGGGAAAAACCCAAATACGATTCACCTATTGTATTTTATTGCAAATCTGGAAGAAGAAGTACTCAAGCAAGCAACATTGCTTTGACTTTGGGTTTCACTAAGTATGTCGATGTTAACCTGCGTTTATTCTTTTAACTTATTCGTCTTGTTTTAATTTTTAGTGTAAAGAATTATAAAGGAGGCTGGTTGGATTGGGAAAAACATTTAAATGAAGAAAATGGCCAAATAAAAATTTAATACAATTATGTTTGAATTTCATTTAGTACAAAAATAACAATTGTATTTGCATTTTTGTAACTAATATGTCTTCAACAATTTTTGTTAATATATTTAATTATCATAATCCTATGTTTAAAGCTCATTTTTTTCAAGGTATATTTTGTAGTAATAAAAATTATAAACGCACTTTTATTGTTCTTAAATTTTCTAATATAAACAAAAACATAAAATAAATATATATATTTGTTATATCAGTATATTTAATGAATTTGTAATTGCAATTACAACAATATCATTTTCCAACTCTAATGTATTTAAATTTTTGTAGCTAACATATCCTAATTTTTGTTAATATTCATAATTATCATAATCCTATGTTTAAAGCTTATTTTTTTCCAAGTACGTTTTGTAGTAATAAAAACAGTACACACTTTTATTATTCTTAACTTGTCCAATATAAATAAAAACTTAAAATATACACTTTATTATACAAAGGGTACTAGGAAAGTTTTGCAATATGACGCAACAATGAATCGTAGGAAGCTGTTTGTTGCTGCATGTTGAGACATGTCCATATGTGCATAGTAGCCGCTGAGCCATGTCGATGGGTTTAGTTATTCATTAGCAGTGAGAGTGTAAAGTGCTTGCGATGGCATCGTGGTCACGAAATGAGATAAGGGCAGTTTTGCGTTATAATTTCGTGCGTGGTTTAAACATAGACCAGTGCTTCGAAGAAATGACTCTTGCACTAGGTGATGTTTGTCCACATCGCACAACGATATTCATGTGGTATAGAGACTTCCGAAGGGGAAATTTAACTGTGGAGAATGCTGAGACGCCGAGAAGGCCACGAACGTCAGTTTGTTCTCTCTAGATGTCGCATCGACTGACTGAAGAGCAGATGACACGACGTGTGATTTGGTGCCGGAGATGCTAAAAAAGTTTAATAAAGGAAAATATTGGTATGTGAACAACATCGTGACAGGTGACGAGACTTGGCTGTACTATTACGATGTGCCAACCAAATCTCAAAACAAAGTTTGGGCCTTTGATGATGAGGACACACCCGTAGTTGTCCGAAAATCCCGATCTGTAAAGAAGAAAACGACAGCTGTATCAAGTGAAATTGTGTAACGCGTCGTTTTGCACACACAGAAGACAGTCACAGCTAAGTGGTATACTGAACAGTGCCTGCCTAAAGTTATTGGATCTATAAAGAACTTGCGGCCAAAGTCAAGAATGGACACTTGGTTTCTCCATCACGATAATGCTCCAGCTCACCGTGCCAAAGCCTGCACCCAATATTTGACCACGACAGGATTGAAACTTCTCAAGCATCCTACCTACAGTTCAGATTAAGATCAGCAAGCAAGCTCCCTGCGACTTTGCATTGTTCCCGCATGTGAAAATGAAGCTAAAAGGGAAGCGGTTTTCCAGTGATGAGGACCTTCTGCGGGCTTGGGACAACGAGTGTGCTTTACTCCCTAATGAAACTGGGCAGAACTGGTTTAAAGATTGGTTTCGGAGGATGGAGAGGTGTATTGAGTGTAGAGGAAATTACTTCGAAAAAATTAAATAAACGAAGCTGTATTGCAAAACTTTCCTAGTACCCTCTGTATATTTACTACAAGAAAAACTGTTATCTACATTATTGTCAATTTCTGTCATTACATTTTAACCCAGTTCTAATTTCATCTATTCTAACGCTCCTTTTTCGTATGTACATATTTGAATCATTTATAATTTATTTTATATATAATACTCATCAATAATCTTTTTTGGCATGCTTTCATATCTATCACTAAATTCTGTTTCCTGTACAAATCTTTTGTAATAACATTAATTTTAATTTATATTAATGCTCTATTTTTGTATTATAGGTTCCAAGATTCATGAAAATACTAATTAAAATTGAATTTATACTACTATATGCGATATACAGTCATGTGCACGAAAATAGCAGTCCTAAAGTAGTACTTAACAATTATTATTATTAATTAAATAACATTTAAAACGGACAATTCTGATGCAGTTATATTGGTATACTTCCGGTAAAGTACTGAATATGAGGGGGAGTTACTGAGTTTTCTAGTCATGCGCTGTTATTTGCCTAGGCATTAAAATAGCAGTACCATAGATGGAGGCACTAAAAGTAGACTTATAAAACTTTGTCTGTTGCAGAATAATTCAGCAATTTTGTAATCATTCATTTCCGTTTGCTCGGCCCATATTACAACAGACGTTCGTCGGAAAAAAGAGCAATTATATTCGATCTACTCAATAGAGGCAAAAGTTACAAATTATCCAAATTAGCTCTCGCGTTCTGCGAAAATAATTGCAAACGCTAAGAACTAGAGGAAAGTGAAAAAAAAATCGTGGTATAAAAAGGCAAACTAGCCCTAGAGAAAACAGAAACATTATAACTTGTGCAATGAAGACACCATTCATAAGTTCAATTGCAATTAAAAGTGAGTTACACCTTTGTATAAGCACCTCTACTATTAGGCGAAGATTGATTCAAGGAAAGTTGCGTGTAAAAAGGAAGGTGCCATTATTAAATGAAAGGCAAATACAAAGTAGATTGTCGTTTGCTCATGAACACGTACAATGGGACGAAGAAAAATGGCGTAATGTACTGTGGTCCGATGAATTGAAAATAGTTTTATTTATTTCCGGTGCACACCAATAACACGTTCGAAGACCACCATTGAAAGCATTTCAATTCCAATACACCAAAAGACCGTAAAATTCGTAGGCTCAAGCATCATGCTGTGAGGGTCCTTTACACAAATTAGAAGGCATAATGAATGCCGATGTCTATGTGAACACATTACAAATTGGCTTTTACCATATCCAGAGAAAGAAATGCCACTAAGATGGTTGTATATGTAGGATAACGATCCAAAGCATGTTTGTCGTAAAGCGAGAACATGGTTTCGAGATAACGTTCGCGTTTTGGGTTGGCCGACATAATCGCCAGACGTAAACCCCATTGAAACTTTATTGGTATATTGACGATTGGTGGAGAATATGCTAAGCCGAATGGCAATCAATTTCAGCAGGGACAATAGGCAACTGGTGAACTCGTTACGGCGCAGGTGTCAAGAGGTGATAAACAATAGAATATTAAATGTTTCAATATAATTAACTAAGTAAAAATAACATTTGGTTAGTATTTTGGCATGACTGCTATTTTAATGCACAACTATTTTGATTGTCCTAGAACATTTATTTTAGTTATATTTTCTCTCTGGTATTAACAAACCTACTACTGTGGGCAAAAAATAGTAAGACTTTAATTTAAATTTCGCGCGAAAACCCATTCGTTGAAATATTTTTTTTCTAGGTTGGTATGACTGTCAGTGACATCTGTGCCAAATGTCACATCAAAATAATCATTAGTGTTTAGTATACGCTTGTCCTTCTGAAGTACGAAAAGTGCATTCGGCGATTTTTACAATGAGTGAAATTATTCAACAAAGAAGTTCCATTAAATTTTGTGTACGGAATCAAATTTCTGGTGCCGAAACGTTCAGAATGTTGCAAAAGGCCTTCAGTGATAATTGATTGGTACAAATTATTCAAAGAGTGTCGAGAACGCGTTGATGATGAACCACGTCCAGGACGTCCATCAACATCAACTGATGATCAACACGTCAATAGAATCAAGGAATTGGTGCTTGAGAATTGACGATTAACAGTCAGTGATCTTACTGGCATCGTTGGAATATCGGAAGGATCAGTGAAAACCATTTTGAAAGATCATTTGGGACTAAGAAAAGTGAAAGTACGATTTGTTCCAAAATCACTCAATTTTTTCGAAAAACAGCGTCGCGTTGACGTCTGTGAAACAATGCTTTCCGACTATCGAGACAAAATGAAAGGCATCATAACTGGAGATGAGACTTGGATCTACGCTTATGACCCGGAAACAGACGATCATCGGCCGAATATCGTATAAAAGGTGAGCCGAAGCCCAAAAAACCACGTCAAAGCAAGTCAAAAATCAAAGCTATGTTGACAGTTTTCTTCGATTATCGAGGTGTGGTGCACTCCAAATTCCTTCCGACCGGTCAAACTGTCAACAAAGAATACTATTTGAGTGTTATGCGTCGTTTGCGCAATCCTATTCGTAAAAAGAGGCCAGAATTATGGGCCGATAACTCTTGGTTTTTGCACCACGATAGTGCACTGTCACATACTGCATTAATTCTTCGTGAGTTTTTCGCCAAATTTTCAACCAATATCGTGCCGCAACCACCGTATTCGCCTGATTTAGCTTCGTGTGACTTCTGGCTATTCAGCAAACTCAAACGACCGCTCCGGGGAAACCGTTTTGAGTCAACTGAAGACATTAAACGTGAATCGCTACGCGCATTGAAGGCTATTCCTGAAATTGACTTTAACAACTGTTTCGAGAATTGGAAGAAACGTTGGCACAAGTGTATTGGGGCCAGGGGGGATTACTTTGAGGGGGACGAAATAGATTTGGAAGAATAAATTAGGAATTTAAAAATTATGAACAAAGTCTTACTATTTTTTGCCCACAGTAGTACTTATTCATTGTTATAGTTAAGTAATATGTTTGAATAAAGAGTGCAATAAACTTGATTTTTTTTAGTTAACGTATAAATTAATATTTCAGCAAGTTTAATTGCTTCTGTATATATATATATATATATATATATATATATAAAAAATACAAATATACAAATATATATATATATATATATATATATATATATATATATATACAAAAGCAATTAAATTTGCTTTTTTGATGTTATTCCAATATATTACATAACTATAACAATGAATAAGTAGGTTTCTTAATACCAGAGAGAAAATATAACTAAAATAAATGTATATATATAAACGAAATTTAACTAGTAAAATAGTATTTTATGTGAATTGAAATATATTGTGATCTTACCCAAGCTAGTAAAAATATTCCTAAATAAATATGATTCAAATATATTTGTATGTTTATTTTTGTTTCATATCAACTTAATATATACGTGATATAAACTTATTATATATAACATAAGTTTATGAAAATTTATTCTTATTAAGCTATATGACAATATTAACTGCAATGATCTTTTTTCTAACATACTTAAATATATCAACTGCCACCTTTGCAGATGACACTGCTATCCTCGCTGTAGGTTGTAACAGTGAAGATACGACAGCCATGCTGCAAGAAGCATGTAACAGAATAAACGAATGGGCTAGAATGTGGAGACTTCGTATCAATGAGAACAAGTCAGTACATATTGACTTTGCTTATAAGAAGAATGTACAGCTACCGGTAACAATAAACAATACCAACATCCCATACAGCAACACAGCCAAATACTTGGGAATGAACTTGGATATCCTATTACGATGGAAAAACATATAAAAAAGAAAAGGAGGGAACTCGACCTTAAATATAAAAAATGTACTGGTTGCTCGGGCGGAAATCACAGCTTCCTGTGCATAATAAATTGCCACTATACAATCAAGTTCTAAAACCTCTCTGGACATACGGAATCTGGGTCGGGGGGTGTGCAGCCAAAAGCAATATAGATAAAATTCAAGTATTCCAAAACAAGGTAGTGCGAGGTATTGTGGACGCTCCATGGTATTATCGCAATGATCATCTTTACAGAGATCTAAAAATACCAACTGTTAGAGAAGAAATCAAGAGGTTTGCAGAAAAGTACGAGGAAAGGCTTCACAACCATGTAAATACCGAAATATTGCAGCTTCTAGATAACACCGACTTGAACAGAAGGCTTAAGAGGATCAAACCATTGGAACTGTGTAGTGCGTAGTGACAGTGAAAAAGCAGAACATAGTGACTTTGTGTATAACGCGTTAACAAAAGCGTTGAACTAAATGAACTGAGATGTTCCACTGGGGACTTCTTGGACGAGCACCTAGTTTTAAGATAATAGAGCAAGATTGTAGGTTAGTCTATAATGCTAGTAACAATTTATTTATATTAAAAAAAATACTTAAATATATGACACTATTAAATAATTATATAAATATACCTTTATTTTTTTTGTTATTGTTTATATCTATTTTAGTTTATCAATTTATAACAATATATATTAACCTAATTATATTGCAGGTAATTTGTACAGGGATTGTATTATGGCATTTAATTTACTTCACTATATATATTTTTAATGTTAATAAGTTTTGTATACGTGGTTCGTTCAAAAGGAAAGGTGAATTTTGAATTTTCGCGCGCTGTGTACATTCGATTATCGAAATTTTTTTCTGTTATGTTGGTACATATGTGTTAGTCATATGTTGGCATTATTAGCCAATTTGGATAAGCAGTTTGTTGTTGACAACTGAAAAGCTTAGTCACTAGTTGTGTGTTCTTTTCGATTTTTGACTTTTGAAAAAAAATGAATCAAAGAATATGTATTAAATTTTGCTTTAAAAATGGAATAAAGTGCTCCAAGGCACTTCAAATGTTGACTGTGGCATTCGGCGAGTCCACTTTGTCTCAAAAAAGTGTTTATAAGTGGTACAAGCACTTTACAGAAGGCCGAGAAAATGCACGCCAAGTTCGATCAAATGTGAATGTTTTGCTCACTATTTTCTTCAATTACAATGGCGTGGTACATCATGAGTTCTTGCCAACAGGTCGTACGGTTAATAAGGAATACTACAAGGAAGTTATGCAACGTTTACGTGAAGCAATATGGCTCAAACGATCGGTATTGTGGAAAAAAGATCATGGATTCTGCATCACGATGATCATCAGGTCACACATCAATGCTTGTTTGTGATTTTTTGGCTAAAAACAACACCCTAATTATGCCTCAACCACCTTATTCACCAGATTTGGCTCCCTGCGACTTTTTCCTATTCCCAAAACTGTAGAGACCAATGAAAGGAAAGCGTTTTATCACAATTGATGAGATAAAGTCAGAATCGAAGAACGAGCTGATGGCCATACCGAAAAGCGCATTTCAGAAGTGCTTCGAGGATTGGAAGAAGCGCTGGCATAAGTGTATTATATTGAAGGGGACAAAATGGATATTGCTGAATAAATAAATACTTTTCAAAAAAATTCAAAATTCACCTTTCCTTTTGAACAAACCACGTACGTATTTTTCATTGAAAATAAGAATAATTTTTGCAATTGACTTTCTAATATCCTTTTAAATTAATTTTTTACTGTTTGGTTATGAAAGGTTCACGAATAAGTTATAATATAGTTTAAAAGATTATGATAACATTGATAACATTATGATCCAGACTGATCTGTTTTTAAATATTGTATCCTACCGAAAAAATGCTTCATCTCTCTTCTTATTTTTATATTTTCGAGACTCCAGGCCATATTTTATTGAGTTTATAGATTTTTATTACAATAATGGTAATCATTTTGCTTCAATTTAATTATATTTCAAATAACAGACATTTTAAATAATCAAAAAATATTTAAATATTTGTTTTCTGATACAGTTTTTTTTAGTAAATTCCGCTGTGTGAAATTTTTTTTTCTTGCCAATTGCGGTACATTTGAACGAATTATTTTTATTTATATTAGATATTATCTTTAAACACCAAGGATACCAATAGAGTTCACTCGATTATTATATACATAACATACACATGTATGTACCTAATGTCGTACGATAATTATTTGATTTCTTAAATCAGATTCTTTTTCCCAGTCTCTCTCCACAAACTTACATTGATAGTTTTTATTATTTTCCTTAGTGTACAATCAGTTAAAATCATTCACTATCATCTAATAACAGAATATATAGGGTAAGATGTTGCAAATTGTAAAGTTACTAATCATAGTGGACCTATTTATAGCAACAAGCGAAATTTATAATTTCGCAGTGGCCCAAGTGACGGTTGAAGAGGTTAAATACGAAGTTGTGAAAGGATTGGAACATAATACTACCGTCTTATTGGTGGATGTTAGACCACCTCAGGAAATAAGTGATACTGGGATAATACCAGGAGCGATAAATATACCACGTAAATATAATAAAATATTTTCTTTCGATATATAACTTTACTAAATATGCGACAAAAATTCAGAGGGTTATTTATTGGATTATTTTATAATTTTCTTTGAAAATTATAAAATATTCGTCGCAGAGTAAACCGAACTTTTTTAAAATAGTAATTCTTAATGGCGCCATCTATTTAAGAAATATATATCGGTAAGGTAGATCTTTCACCAATGTTATGTCAAAATATCATGACATTTGTATCATTAGAAGCAGAAAATTGCGCATGAAGTAAAGTATGTATTTAGCATTGGTCGAAAAATGAAATTTCATCCTGATGCAAAAAATCCGTGGTTACGAAAAGTAACGAAAAGTGCGTGAATTTATTAGAAATGAACTGAAATCCTTATTGCGATACGTGGAAATGGAATTAAATATTTCCAAAGATTCAATTCATCATCATTCATCATTTTGACACAGTATTTGGGACTGAGAAACATTTGTGCTAGGTTTGTACAACACAAGGTAACTAATGATCAAAAATTGTTCCGAATTCAACATTGTACAGACTTGATTAAAGACTCAAAAAAGGACGAAAGCTTCAGATATTCTATTGTAACTTGCGATGAGACGCGGTGTTTTCAATATGATCCAGAGATCAAACATCGAAGCTCTGAATGGAAGCATCCAAGCGAAGAAAGCCGTATGAAGAAGTCTAAAGTGAAGACAATATTGATTTGTTTTTATGATTCGAACTGCATTGTACCAACTAGTCAAACAGTCAATGCTGTATATTATCTTGGTGTTATGAAGCGTCTCTGAAAATAGTAGCTAGCGTTTGTTACATGATAATGCACCTTCTCATCGCTCGACGCGTATCACTAATTTTCTAACTACAAATGGCGGATAGGGTACATGAGGTAGCAATTCAAACTTTAATTCATTGATTCTGGACACGACATTTTAAACTTTAACAATTAGATATGAACATGACTGCTCTTACAATGAGGTAAAGGTGGCGTTAGGGTATTGCTGATCCTTTTTATATATATACATTTATATTTTATTGGGTGCCTTAAAAAATTATAATAGTAATAGAAATAATAAAAATACAAGAACCTGGGGTGATGTATCGTTTTATTATATTTAAGGCAATGCACCGTCTAGGAAACTGGATTAAACATACGACCTTACTATTATATAAAGATGCTATTTCGTCTATAAGTAATAGGTTCCAGGGCGATTCAGATTACGAAGGGGATGCACACATATAAACATCCATTTTATTTCAAAAGCGGAAAGATAAAATTTAGGCATTCAATGAGAATCAGAATCGTTTTAGGAGAGCTTTCTTATAAATAATAAGAAAGAAAACAAAACAAAATTAACATTACACATACAATTTTCTGCTTTATATATTGTCTGTTTAGACGCGTATACACTCGTTTAACTGCAGGTGGTCTCCGCTCCCGACTTTTTTTTCCCCAACGCTTTAACTTGATCTCCTAATTATTCGCTTTTGAATAGTTTTAAACGATACTTATCGATTTCTACTTGTAGCGGCCGATATATACATATAACATTCACAATACTTGCATTATTAATTTTTTGCCAAATACTTGATTCATACCCTTCGTACCAGACAATTCACATACCCTCTGAGTAGAATGGCCTGCTGTACAGGTCTAACGCTACCCCTTGAATGTCACTTCTTTATCTGCACTGAAGCTCAACTAACTCAACTAACCTCCTGAGCTCTTAGGCCCAACCCTATCTTGTGAGTTCTAAAGCTCGAAACACTCTTGTTAAAATTCCCAGACTACTTATAAAATTTCCAATTTCCGTCAGGTACTCTAAATAAAAAGGGAATACCATCCACCATTTAAACCGTTCTAGGAATATATTAAAGAAAATATATTATATAATAGATTCAATAACTAAAAATAAAAGCACAGGATTATATAAATTAAACATTGTTTTCAAATGAAATCGGCAATATACAAAATAGGAACACATAATATAACGACTACAAATATATCAATAAAAAATTTTCGGGATTTCATTAAGGTAAATACAAATATATGTATATACTTAATAAGTACCATAAGTGTATCTAAAAGGGATATGAACTGTATTTAAAGGATTAACAATTATTGCTTTCTCTTACAATTAAACATCTAACACAAATATAAATGCATTCCAGCAATACATGCATATACTTTGTATTATTAGATCCTTTCTGAGAACTACATTAATAATACATTAAGAAAAAATACATATAAATATGCCTAAGCTAGATTAATATAAATAACATAAAGTATTAAGACAACCCTTCTGAGAATTATCATACTACATTTATATTTGGAAATATCAACTAAGTAACATCTTTATTTGAATAAAATTAAAAAATAGAAATGTACATCAGGGCGAAAAAAACTTAGTGTTTAAGTATGTACAGGGTGGGGCAGAATAACGAGCGATTTTAAAAAGCTCGCGATTCGCGCCGTGTCATTCGGAGGTGGTAGGGACGCTATCGGCTATGTTTCCTTGATATTAGCATATAGTAACAATGGAGCGTTGGACCCCTCAACAGCGTGCGTACGCTGTTAAGGCGATTTATGAAAATGATAATTCTTACATACGCGGGCGTCGTGCCTTTCGAAATCATTTTAACATTAATCGCAATCAACCAGTGCCGTCTGCCTGTGCTATTACAAAATGGGTTAGGAACTTTGGGGAAACTTCGTCAACGACAAAAAAGAAACCTGGTCGGCCAAAATCGATGCGTACGCCCGAAAATATCGACCTTGTAAGAACTGCTATTGCGCGAAGCCCGCGTCGTTCAGCTCGCCGGCATAGCACTACACTTGGGATTTCAAACCGAACTCTCAGATGAATATTACACAAGGATCTCCACCTTCATCCATACAGAATCCAAATCGTACAGGCTCTTAAATGCACGGATTATGTGAGTCGACAACGATTCTGTGAAGAGTTTTCAGATTTAATTAATCAACATGAGGATATTGTAAACAACTTATGGATGAGTGACGAAGTCCATTTCCATTTGTCCGGTTACGTCAATAAGCAGAACTTTAGATACTGGAGTGACGTAAATGCATCAAGAACCCCTTCACTCCACAAAAGTTACTGTGTGGTACACTATGTCTTCATCGGGGATCATAGGGCCTTACTTTTTTGAAAATGCTGGTGGCAATGCTGTGACAGTAGCCTCACAAAGATATGCCGACATGTTGGAAAACTTTTTTGAACCACAGCTTGCACTCTACGAAGTTAACGAGGAAACATTTTTTCAAGAAGACGGAGCAACCTCCCATACAGCCAGAGTATGCATGAATATTGTTAACAGATTATTTCCAAATCATGTGATTTCTCGAAATGGGGACATCACCTGGCCTTCCCGTTCACCGGACCTCACACCGTGCGACTTTTTCTTGTGGGTTTACTTAAAAAGTAAAGTGTTTCAAGATAACCCACCACAAACAATTCAAGCCCTGAAAGAACGGATCCGACAGGAAGTGGAAAACATTCCCCTAGCAATGCTACAAAATGTAGTGGATAGTTTCAAAACATGATTGGAAGAATGTGTACGCCTGAACGGATGTCATCTTTCCGGAGTTATTTTTAAAAAATAAAATAATTAATGCTTTTTTATGTTCTTTGAAAAAATAATGAATTTATTCCTAAATATTGTTTTTCTTGTTTTTTACAGCCTTTTTAAAATCGCTCGTTATTCTGCCTCACCCGTTAATTCCCTAAATTTTTGCCAAATATTTAGTAAACATCCTGTAGCATTGGTTACATACGTTTCTTCTTCCAGTAAATGAAATAGAAACTGGACTGAAACTATCCGGTAACAAGTTTTCTGAAAAATACAAGAGACAGAAGCCTCAAATCGATTCACCTATTATATTCTATTGTACAGTAGGACAAAGAAGTGGTCAAGCAAGCAACATTGCAGTGGGTTTGGGTTTCACTAAGTATATTGTGATTTTGTGCTCATTTTTTAAATTACTCATATCCATTTTAAATTTCAGTGTAAAGAATTACAAAGGAAGTTGGACGGATTGGGAACAGCGCACAAATCAAGAAAATTCTAAGCCAAAAGTCTAATACGAATACAATTATATTATATACAATGCAGTTTCCTGCTACATGTACAAGGTGAAATTAACAATAGAATGCTTAAATTGACATCTATGTAATATAGTCCTACTACTTACTTTTAAAGTTTATCATTAATAATTATAACTTAATTACTTAAAACTATCATTTGAGATATGAACATGAAAAAAATACCACCGACGAATCAAGGTAAAAATGCTTCAATGTCCAGACTTTTATGCTATCAACTACAGGCAGATCATATTGTCGATGGTGTATAGTTTTATTATTTTTTTCGAAATAAAAATGATATTTTAGCTTATAGCTTTATCGTCGTTGTAAATTAATTTTTTAGTGTTTATTTTTTGGGTTTTTTTTGTAATACAGTTTAAAAAATATAATATTATATATTGTAGAAAAAATATAGATCTTGCAAACTAAATAAATTGAAAAGATTTTTATTACTGTTTTATATGTATACTATGTGCGAACTGTAAAAATTAATTCACCGATGTTTCTGTCATCTTAGATAAATTATTGAGTCTAACATGCAAATGTACATAATATAATAAAAGCCCAAACTTGTAAGTTTTCTAAATTCTATTTGAGAAACTTTTATTTCTTCGGTCAAGAAATGAAGTTAAAACCAAAATAAGAAATCGCATATTTAAATTTATTAAAAGATGAATTTAAATTGCTAAAAAGGATTCTAATATTATCTGTACCTTATTGATGCGTACATTACCTCGGACTTTTTTTTATGAATATACTCGGACATAATTGAAAAAAAAGCATATATATTTTTAAGGTGCATCTGTTTACTTTTAAAAGAAGAAATAATAATCTGTCAAAATTACCCGGGTCTGGTCTGTTACGTCTTATCAGCATCCTAATTGCGAACTGTAAAAATTAATTCACCAATGTTTCTATGACGTCTGAGATAAATTATTAAGTCTGATACGTGAATATACTTAATACAGGGTGTTTTAACAAGAATATACGTATTACAAAGTATTATTTTGTCCAAATTATCAATCGCTGCGCATCGGCTCGACTATTGGAGAAACGAATACATAGTTTAGTTTATTTAATAGCCGCTAGATGTCAGTTGTCTTTTTTTTCTTGGTAACCGTCATATGTTTAAAATGGCTACTCCGCGGCAGAAATCATTTTGGGTTCTTGAGTTAGCGAAGTGCAATTCCGTGATTACAATGCAAAGACGTTTCAGGTTGAGCTACCAAATTGATCCTCCGAATGGGAGCATTCGCAGATGGTATCGACAGTTTGTAGATACAGGATATGTACATATGTAAAGGAAAGACTCCTGGCCGCCCTCATGTTTCTGAAAAAAATATTGCACGAATTCAAACTGCTTTCCAACGTAATCCTTCGTAATCAACTGGTCGTGCTAGTCGGGAGTTACGACTGCCTACAACGAGAATTTGGCGTGTTTTGGGACGTCGGTTGGTTATGAAGCCGTACAAGTCACAGTTGTTACAACCTCTGCGTCCTGATGACAAACGGAAACGTATGGCATTTTGTAACGAGATTCATGATGCTATTGACAATGATAACACTTTCGCACAACGCATTGTGTTCAGTCATGAAGCGACGTTCCATGTTAGTAGTCTGGTAAACAAACACAATGTACGAGACATGTACGAGATTCGCCTAAAATCAATGTGTTTTGTGTGACATCCCGATCATTTGTTTATGACTCATTCTTCTTTGATGGAAAGGCGGTTAACGGTCAGCAGTATCTCGCTATGTTATTATACAAAACTGGTTGTTTCCGAGGCTACACGAAGACAATTTCATTTTTCAACAAGACGGGGCACCCCCTCACTGGAGTCGACAAGTGCGTGAATATCTGAATGAAATTCTACCAAACCATTGGATTGATCGTCGAGGAGCTGGCGAATTAGCATGTCTCAGCTGGGCTCTACGGTTACCGGATTTGATACCCTGCGACTTCTTCCTGTGGGGTTTCGTTAAAGACAACATTTATGTACCATCACTCCCACAGAACCTGGAAGAGTTGAAGAACCGGATCCGTACTACCATCACGACGAAGTGACGAAGGACATGCTCGCCCGAATATGGGAGGAATTTGGTGTCGATGTGATATTGTTGGTGTCGCTGATGGAGGACATATTGAATATCTGTAATCTGAACTTGAGAGGTTCGTAAATATGTGTGTAAAAATTCATATTCGTATGTCTTAAAGTTTAATAAATATATGCATTCGAAATATGTATATTCTTTTTGAAACAGCCTGTATAATGAAAGTTCAAACTTGTAACTTTTGTAAATTCTATTTGACAAACTTTTATTTCTTGAGTCAAGAAACGAAACCTCCGTAAATCTGCTAGAAGGTATAAGACTTGCAGTGAGATTTATGGAGGTTTAATATCTATACATTCTATTTGCATCTAGTAAGAATTATTAAAATAAAATTGTAAAATCATCATCCAGATATGCAGCTGCCTTATTAGAAGTTCAAATATTTATATCCATTAGGAAACGCAATTACAAAATTATTACGACGACACTCTTATTACAACTTAAGATCATTGGGTATCAGTATGCACTTAACCGAGAAGGAAAACCACAAAATACTCACGGACAGCGGGATCTCGGACTCGATCCCGATACCCCGACGTAATAAGCCAATAACTAACAAACTTCAAAAAATTATTTTATTTTATTTAAAATATCTATAGAATTTTTATATAATACATTCATATATGTAAGTATAATAGTAAATAACGTAGACACAAATTCCTGTTTTAATTTTCAGAATCCGTGCTATTCTCATTTAGGTGTTTTTCCCAATCTAACCAACTTCCTTTGTAATTCTTTATACTAAAAGTTAAAAGAAACATTAATAAATTAATATTACAAGCATACAATTGCGACATACTTAATAAAACCCAAACTCAAAGCAAGATTGCTTGCTTGAGTGCTCCTGTTTCCAGACCTGCAATAAAATACAATAGGCGTATCATATAATGGCTTTTCTCTATTGTATGTCTCCAAAAACTTTTCCTTGGATAATGTTAGTGTGGCTTCTAAATCATTTACTGCAAAAAAGTATTTATAACTAATCGATTTTATTATAAAAAAATTATATTTACAAGGTATATTTATGGCTCCTGGTATTATACCGGTTTGTTCTATTTCGTGGGGTTGTCGTACGTCTACTAACAAAACACTAGTGTTGTGCTCCAATGCCTTCACGTCTTCCCAAGTAACTTCTACAATTAATTGCGCTTGTGTTGATGTTAATTTAGTGGTTATAATCAAAATCACAGCTATCGACAACTTTGCAGATTGCAACATTTTTGCTGGATACACATATACTGACTGGTTAGCTAAGACAAAATGGACCTTATATACATGTATGTTAGATAAGATTATACAAAATTATCGATATATGTAAATTGACGGACAAAGAGGAACAGGTGGGGAACTAGGTTTTAGAAATTGTAAATATTCAACTTATATTATGCATACTTATATAATGGTCAAGGAGATTACCTTGGCATTTTTGGTGTTTTTAAATATGATTTTGTTTCAAGAATATTGTATTACATTATTATTGTTGAAACTATAAATTCATATGTACATTTACATGTCAATATATGCTCAAACAAAAAGAAGAATTTATTGTTTCAACAAATCGTAATTTTTCTCCACAGGTATTTCTATACACGTATAATTTGATGGTGTAATAGATAAGTACGTTTAGATTTAATTTTTTTAATTCTTAACTCACTTTTATACCTGTTTAATTTAATTTTTGTGAAAAAATGTATTGGAAACGCATACTTAAATTTACATATTGCTGTGTTCCTAATTGGGGAAATTGAGGTAAATATGTGAAATTCTTACAGAAAAAATTCTTCTTATGTAATAAGTCTCTCTTACTCTATCTCTTATCTCTGTCTATAAATAAAAAAATAAAAAATTTAAAAAGGTAAACTATAATTTATCGAATTTAAATATCATATAAATATATATTTACAAGTAAATACATATATGTTTAAATGTAATGAACCGTTTTATACATTTAAACATCAAATTAAACAGTGCAAATTTCATTTAATATACTTAATATTATTTTGTACCAAATCAAATTAATTATTCAGACTAAAATTTTATTTTAATATTGTATCAAACAAAAATTCGAATGGTAATTCTTATTCAAAAATTTATCTCTGAGTTTTAATAGATCTATTTATCAGAATCAAGTTCATTTTCTTTCTACCCATTATTATGCATCGTGAATTTATATACAAGGTATGGCAATTAAATAACAGCACTTCGCCGATTTCGAAGAAGTTAGAGAATGGCTCGATAAATGGTTTTGCTCAAAGGACAAATATTTTTTTTGGGATGACATCCATAAATTGTCTGAAATATGGGCAAGATGTATAGAATTAAATGGCCAATACTTTGAATAAATACATTCTTCCCATTATCTTGAAAATTATGTAGTTTTTTTTACGAAAAAGCCCGTGATGACTTTCCGGTTCACCTGTTAGTATTTCGAGCTATAAAATACCATTGAGAAACAAGATAGGCATTCCCCTCAAAATATCCAACATTAACATGTTAAATAGATATCCGAAACCTACAGGAAGTGCAAAGGGTACTAGGAAAGTTTTGCAATATGACGCAACAATGAATCTTAGGAAGCTGCTTGTTGCTGCATGTTGAAACATGTTCATACGTGCATAGAAGGCGCTGCGCCATGTCGATGGGCTCAGTTATTCATTAGCAGTGAGAGTGTATAGTGCTTGCGATGGCATCGTGGTCACGAAATGAGATAAGAGCAGTTTTGCGTTATAATTTCGTGCGTGGTTTACATATAGACCAGTGCTTCGAAGAAATGACTCTTGCACTAGGTGATGTTTGTTCACATCGCACAACGATATTCAGGTGGTATAGACAATTCCAAAGGGGAAATTTTACTGTGGAGGATGCTGGGAAGCCGGGAAAGCAATGAACGTCGGTTACGGAGGAAAACAGTACTGCTGTGAGGAAAATGCTTGGTGAGGACAGGCGAGTGATTTACCAACAGATAGAGGGTACTGCAGACCTAATGCACCAGCAATTCTTTCGATTCTGCATGACCATTTGTACGTGAAGAAACTTTGTTCTCTCTGGGTGCCGCATTAACTGACTAAAGAGCAGATGACACGACGTTTGACTTATTGCCGGAAAATGCTAAAAAAGTTTAATAAGGGACAATCTCGTTATGTGAACAACATCGTGACAGATAGCGAGACTTGGCTGTTCTATTACGATGTGCCGACCAAAGCTAAACAAAGTTTGGATCTTTGATGTTGAGGACACACCCGATCTGTAAAGAAGAAAATGATAGCTGTATTTTGCAAATCGAGTGAAATTGTAGAACGCGTCGTTTTGGACGCACAGAAGACAGTAACAGCTAAGTGGTTTACTGAACAGTGCCTCCCTAAAGTCATGGATCTATGAAGAATCTACGGTCAAAGTCAAGAATGGACACCTGGTTCCTCCATCACGACAATGCTCCACCTCACTGCGCCAAAGCCTGCACCGAATATTTGACCACGACAGAATTGAAATTTCTCGAGCACTCTTCCTGCAGTCCAGATCTTGCTCCCTGCGATTTTGTACTGTTCCCGCATGTGAAAATGAAGCTAAAAGGGAGGCAGTTTTCCAGTGATGAAGATCCTCTGCGGGCTTGGGACAACGAGTGTACTTTACTTCCTAGTGAAACTTAGCAAAACTGGTTTAAAGGTTGGTTTCGGAGAATGGGGAGGTGTATTGAGTGTAGAAGAAGTTACTTTGCAAAAATTAAATAAACAAAGCTGTATTGCAAAACTTTCCTAGTAGCCTTTGTATAATAGCTATACGAAATCACAAAGTATTAATGATAATGAATACTA
Organism: Dermolepida albohirtum; assembly: GCA_031893035.1. Classification (NCBI taxonomy): domain Eukaryota; kingdom Metazoa; phylum Arthropoda; class Insecta; order Coleoptera; family Scarabaeidae; genus Dermolepida; species Dermolepida albohirtum. The sequence goes on from JAVIWB010006095.1 coordinate 724,149, forward strand.
ACTTTCTTCATTGTGGTTTCTTTCTATTTTGTATTCACTTGTAATTAGTTTACCGTCACATTTTATGTTTTATAAGCTCATCTACTCATTTATAGATAAAAACATACCAGAAATACAGCAGTTTTGTCGCAAGTTGCCCAAAAATACAGTATTATTTTTGATAATACTTTGGTCGATAAAATTATTACAAACGTGTGAAAAAAATTTAGGAAAATGTTGAAAAAAAATAAGAGAAATGCAATGGATAAGACGTGTCTTATAGAAAGAAGTTAATGAAATCAGATGATCGCTAAAATATACAATTTTAAGTAAAAGAAAACTTAATAAATAAAAAGGTGGTTGGAAACGTAACTTAAATAAAGAACTAACAAATCTGCAGTTGATATGGAAAATAACCTAAACGGGTCATACATGTGGATTAAACGTCGAAAGAGAAAATAACGAATAATAGCATCAATTCTTGGATTCGCAGAATTAGCTATCTTACTAGTACTTAAAGAAGTAAGTAGCTAGACAATAAAGTACCACACAATACAGTCGTAGACGAAGTTATAAACTTAATATTATAGAAAATTTGATTTTTATATTTTTCTTGAATATTCTTCACTGATACCATTTTCTCTTATCTTACATTATAAATCTAAACAAATGAACTAGACGATGTTATATAATATAATATTAAAAAAATGTATGAAATGTGATTAATGATTATCCATCAATAAAAAGGGTTATCTTTAAATCGTTTATTACACTTTTTAAAGATGATGTAATTTTTAAAAGTATTAACAATGTACTGAACTATATTTAAGTACTTTCATCATATTAGTAAATCTAATAATAGTCCAGAGTTAGTAGATTGAATACGCGTACATGTGAGCCTATGAATTATTCGATATTTATTTTCTATTCGAAATCTGATTGGATTTGAATTCTAAATTCAAATTACCTATATACTGCAGAATCAGAAAGCTTCTTGCATAATGAACTTTAATATAATAAATTACGTAGTGTAGGCTCAGCATAATAAGTCACAGTTTTCCCCTTAAATAATATTACTCTTAATTAAAGTTCGATGTTAAGTGGGAACTTGTTAATAGGTTTATAATTATATGTAGTCTGTAGGTTGTTATGATTTTATTCAATTTAAAAGTCACAGACATCTTGGAATGAACTCACTGTATATAACTACTACCATTACTATACTACACTAATTTTTCTTTTAAATATTTGAGATTTGCCATAAGTTTTGTCATTTCAATTTGTAATCTTTATTCTTTTTTAATGGGAGTTTCGACGGTTGGCTTAATAAAACAAATTTATATTAACTACTGAGGGAGGGGTCCCCCCTTTTCAATTTATTTATTTTCTTCAACTTGCAATACATTTTACAGTTACATATTTCCAATTCTGAACAGTTATATTATACTTATAACGGGTCTTTAATTAAGCGCTTCCTAGCTTTGAATTTAAATAAAACAAAGTGTGTGTGAGATATCATCGAAATTTTTTATTCGTTTGGCAAGCCTATCCGTGTAACTATGTATGGAATATAACATCGTGCAAATGACCGCCGCGTCTTTGCTGGGTGGCGCGCATTCGAAATTGCTTGACTCTGGCGCATAAATCAGGCTGAATTTAACCGATGGCATGGGCTATGTTGACTTTGAAGGCCGATGCGGTTTGTGGCTTATTCGCATAGTCCTGCGACTTAAGAAAACCCCACAAGAAAAAGTCTTGCGGGCTCAAACCGCACGATCTCGGTGGCCAGTTCGCATCATCTATAGCGCTCGCCGTTGACGGTGATGTTCTGGCCAACGTCGCTCTCAAAGAAATATGGACCGATGACGCTGCCAGCTCAAAATCAACACCAAACAGTGACTTTTGCGGAATGCATTGGACGCTCTTGTATCTCATGTGACGTACTCATTCATCCAGAAATGGGCCTCATCGCTGAAGATGATTTTTTGATGAAAATTAGAGTCAGTTTCCTACTGCTCCAGGGCTCATTCAGCGAACATACGTTGTTGTCTATGGTCGTTTCTCTTCAGCTCCTGAGTCAGTTGATTTTTGTACAGGTGTAGACCCAAGTTACGATGCAAAATTCGCCAAATGGTGGTCTGTGAAAGGCCGAATTCTTGTGAGGGACGTGAAATCGACTGCCTCGGATTCTGTTGCACACTCTCACGGACAGCGGCGATGTTTTCGGCAGATCTTGCGTTTCGTCGTACGGGTGTTGGTTCTTTATTTACTGAACCAGTGGATTCAAATTTATCCACTAAATTGCAAATAGTCCTCTCGGTGGGATGTTTGTGGCGACCGTAAAATGGGCGAAGCGCGCTTAAGGTTGCCCGAACAGAACATCCATTTTGATAAAACAATTTTATCATTTGCACATGTTGTCGAAGGCTATGTCTGTCCATGGGAATTTGGCAAAACAGACTGAATAAATGACAGCCAACTCGACAGATGTAGCTTCAACAATATGGCCACTATCAACTGTTAAAATTCGGAAGTCCCTATTGGAAGACCCGTTACAAACTATATATATTTTTATACATATCAAACTATTGTTCGCAATTGGAAATATATAACTGTAAAATGTATTGCAGGTTGAAGAAAACAAATAACTGGAAAAAGGGGAATCCGTCGTCCGAAACGTCGTTAATATAAATTAAATGTTTTATTAACTCAACGGTCGAAACTTTTAATAAAAAAGAGTAAAGATTATAAAACAAAACGACTAACATATTAAAAAAGAAAAGAGTATGTTAATATTTTAACCACTTGTTAATTTTTCCCAACATTCTTTTGGTAAAATATTATTAAATAGAATGTAAAAGCACAAGTTCTACTAGAAAAACCGTCTAAATTTATATATTCATTTATAAAAAAATAAAGAGAAAATTGTCTGTCTATGGCAATTAAACTTTAATCTTCTATACATTCGTCGCATGTTACTAAAGATACACATCATTTATTTTTAGTAACACAGAAAAAAAAACATATAAAATGCCACATTTGAAGTGTTTCCGTAACACTGACACAAAGTTTGTTAAGTTTTGTGCATTTTTACCTAATCTATAAATAAATAAGTTGTGTCAGCATCTAATAGATGTCACTCGAATTTTACACTCCATAAATCAATCTTCGCTCAATAGATGGCGACACCAAATTCATTAAATTAGAATCTAATTGAAACGAATAATGTAATTAGTTTTAAAAATTGATATCTCATACACACAAAATGTAATTAATTCCATAAATATCGAATTACAGTTGACGGATTTTTATTTCCCCTCCTGGAAATATTTCCTATTTTGTCAATAGCAGGACTGAAAAATTATATATCAGTTATGTCTATAAACAGTGAGATCAAAATTGATTAAGTTGGCATTTCGAAAGCAGAAAATTTTCAGTTATTAAGTTTACAGTTATTTTACTGTTAAAATTTTTAATAATTTTGTGATTGACATTGGTATGCTGGTATGCGAATGTTTTTTTAAAGTTTATTCATGTTAATAATAATGTTTCCCAATTTCGTATTATTATTATTATTTAGGTATTATAAACAGCTGCCAGCGAAAATGGCGTTTACCATAGAACAAGACACTTACTGTTAAGGGGTATTCTCATAATAGCATGAAAGATGAATGAAAATGGTTCATAGATATATTCATCAGTTTTTTACGAACAATATTTTGGCGTGTTTTTGAAAGATGTGCCGTTTAATACATTTAAGCGTCAACAACTTTCATGGTAGACCTGAAACTAATTTGCAGTTGAGGAAAATCTAAGACAAGTAATGTTACAGAGCCCAAATAAATCTCTGAAGACTATCTTAGTCAACAAATACAAGTCATTATTTTTCAAGTAGCATTATACATATGAACTTTCTTTTTTTGTAGGATTATATCGTGGAAGATATCGGACAGTAATAAGGATACAATTGTATTTTCACCCATATAAAATGAATGTGGTTCAGCAACTTTTTCCATGAGACTTTAATGTAGAACTTCAATATTGTCAATGATTTCTTATGCCATTAACAATGACAATCCATTTAATAAGATCTCAGACGAAGTTTGGTTTCATTTATCTGGCTATATAAATTCACAAAATGATCAAATGCAGTTGTCTGTAAACCTATATATATTTATTGAAACTAGTTTACACTTTATTAAGATAGGTATATGGGTGGAAATGCCTCGATTTTATTCATCTTATTTTTTTCAATGAAGCAATTGCAGTTATATCATATTTACAAGTAGTTTTGAAGCTTTTTTTAAATCAATTAAATGTGATAAATTGTTACATGAACATTTTCAGCAATTCAGAATGAAATTAAACAGTCCTGAAATGCTTGGAAATATTTTTGAAAATATAAAAAGAAGAATACATATCTGTTTGGAAAATGGATATCATTTTGAACTTATAGTTAATAATTGTTTAATCTGAAAGGAATATGCATATAATTAGTAAAATTTCTGTTTAAATTTGTCAATTTAATTTATTCTATATACTTAACATTATGCAAAACTTAAATAAATTTTATCTTCCTATAATACGATGTGTATTATCGAGATCACTGGTTAATCAAGTAGATGTGAAATTGAAATATTTTAATGCCAATTTTTCAGATCCACCGATTTTGAAAATAAGATAGTAAAAAGAATAATTTGCTGTAGCAGTTTATATGTGCTAGAAGTTAACATTAGGTTTAAAATAAGTGCCTATAAAAATCTGTTATAACAAATGGTAATGGAACTAAACAAAATTGTAAGATATTTAAAGCACATATGTGGATATCTAACTGCGGGTTTATTGTCAATCATACTTTCACTTATAATATTGTTTCTGCAGCAAATCATAACTTTATATTAAATTTGCACTTAGTATTAAACAAAAATTTTGAGTAGATTGATGAGAATCTTCTATTATATATTTATAATTCAATAAAAATTTTTCATGATTTTTAAGTTATATATGCTTGGATGTAGGGTATCTAGACAGACAATTTTTCGAGGTTTTATACTTTTATAATATACAAGTTTCATTCTGATGTTATACTCCCAGGAAATTGTCCTGAAATGGAGAAAAAAATATTTTAATAATTACTTTCTTAGTATAGGCAACCAGTTTAATCACTCTCAGCAATTCCAAATCTTATTTTATAATTTTAATACGCAATTATTGTGATAATAATTTTTGCGTCATCAATTCAAAAATTCAATTTTTTTCACAAGGTTATGTGAACTGGATAAAAACAACGACCTAATACATGTACATATATGGTCAAGCAATGCCTAATATCGCCTTGTGCTTGGCTATGAATAATAGAACGATAAGAGTGGAGGAGGAGTGTGTTTACTTTCTCAAGTTCTAATGGCGTACTGTTACAAGGGGCGTAAAAATAAGAAAAATAAATATACATTTGAAGTTAACTGTTTGTTGATTTAAGACTGTAAACTGCATTTCTCTCTCTGTTCAAATAAATAATCAATTTATAAATAGTAAATTTTTATATTGTGTAAAATTAATATAATTAAAAACTAATTCAAAAAGTATATTTGAAGATCATTTAAACATTTGACACCCTATATTCTTTAATTTGTTATAAATATTAAAATTATTGGGAATTTTGTTTAGTTCGAAATGTAAACGTTTTATGTTTCTTAAGAATTATATAATATATTTTAATTAATAAGAGTCTAATGAATAAGATTGAAGAAAACTATACCTTGTCTCAAAATAAGGAGTGATTCAAATATTCCGCTAAAACGCGGAACACAGCTTAAAAATGTAACTTACCATAAAAATGAAACATCAACAGTTGTGAATGCAGTAGTTTGTCAACACTTAATCTTTTTCATTATTATATAAAAATAAATAAAAAAAAAATTCATTTTAGTGGAAGTATTACTGTACATACGGTACTTTTTGGATTAATATGTACAACCTATCCAAAATTAAGATTAAATATTATTAAAATAAAACAATGCAAAAATGTAATTAAACGTTTACAGGTTATGAAAAAGGGCGGATATTTGGCATTCACTTATCCATATTAAATTAGCCCGTTCAAGAACCAATGAAATCTCTTAAAAATATGTACTATTTTGGCGCAATTATTATATTAAAACAAATGCATCTCAGTTTTCGTTTCGTTTTTATAAAATATTAAAGACCTAAAATTTCTATTAACACATTAAATAAAGTGGAATATGTTATCTGGAAATAAAAACGATATAATGCAAATATATTTATTTCAGTTTGGTGAATTTATAAAATATTTTATTAATTTCAGTATAAAAACAAATCTAATTCTAATCATTCTGAAAGTCATTCCTGTTTCTTTTATTTTAAAAATTCTCAGTTGGTTTTAAAAGTAATAACTTTTGTTAATATACAGCGTGTTTCAAAAAGAATATACGTATTACAAAGTATTATTTTGTCCAAACTATCGATCTCAGCTATTGGAGAAACGAATACATAGTCTAGTTTATTTAATAGCCGCCAGATGTCAGTTGTCTTCTGTTTTTCTTGGTACCCGTCATATGTTTAAAATGGCTACTCCGCAGCAGAAATCATTTTGGGTTCTCGAGTTTGTGAAGTGCAATTCCGTGATTACAGTGCAAAGACGTTTCAGGTTGAGCTACCAAATTGATCCTCCGAATAGGTAGAACATTCGCAGATGGTATCGACAGTTTGTAGATACAGGATGTGTATGTAAAGGAAAGAGTCCTGGCCGCCCTCGTGTGTTTGAAGAAAATGTTGCACGAATTCAAACTGCTTTCCTACGTAATCCTTCAAAATCAACTCGTCGCGCCAGTCGGGAGTTACAACTGCTTACAACAACAACTTGGCGTGTTTTGAGACGTAGGTTAGTTATGAAGCCGTACCAGTTACAGTTGTTACAAGCTCTGCGTCCTAATGACAAACGGAAGCGTGTGACATTTTGTAACGAGATTCATGATGTCATTGACAATGATAACACTTTCGCACAACGCATTGTGTTCAGTCATGAAACGACTTTCCATGTTAGTAGTCTGGTAAACAAACACAATGTTCGAATTTGGGGTCTACAGAACCCACGTGCAGCCATTGAACATGTACGAGATTCGCCTAAAATTAATGTGTTTTGTGTGATATCCCGATCATTTGTTTACGACTCATTCTTCTTTGATGGAAAGGCGGTTAACGGTCAGCAGTATCTCGCTATGTTATTATACAAAACTGGTTGTTTCCGAGGCTGCACGAAGACAACTTCATTTTTCAACAAGGCGGGGCACCCCCTCACTGGAGTCGCCAAGTGCATGAATATCTGAATGAAACTCTACCAAACCGTTGGACTGATCGCCAAGGAGCTGGCGACTTAGCATGTCTCAGCTGGGCTTCACGGTCACCGGATTTGACACCCTGTGACATCTTCCTGTGGGGTTTCGTTAAAGACATCGTTTATGTATCACCACTCCCACAGAACCTGGAAGAGTTGAAGAACCGGATACGTACTGGCATAACATCAGTGACGAAAGACATGCTTGCCCGAGTATGGGAGGAATTTGAGTATCGATGTGATATTGTTCGTGTCGCTGATGGAGGATATATTGAACATCTGTAATCTAAACTTGAGAGGTTCGTAAATGTGTGTGTAAAGTTTCATATTCGTATGTCTTACAGTTTAATAAATATATGCATTCGAAATACGTATATTCTTTTTGAAACATCCTGTACTTCTTAAAACGACATCCTTTGATATCTTTCTAAGATAAATTTCAGGGTGTGTCCTAGGATGAAAATATTGTGTAAATATTAATTCTGTTAATAAAATAGAATCATTTTATAAGATTTCATCGTCACAAAGATGGTCTTTAAAAACATTTATGAAGATTTTATTTGTAATAATTTAGTTTGAACAAGTTTCAATATAAGTTTTATTACCCTTTAATCACTTCTCATGGCGTATCTTTGTACCCCGTATGGGTTACGGTGTCATGCATTGGGGAAAATCAGCTCATGCTGAAAGAATTCGTTGGTTACAGAAAAACGCACTGAGAATTATATATAATATAATTTAAAATATCGTGATTTTTGCAAATATATTTTCAAGTTTAAGAATCTGTTAACCTTTTATGACCATTATATTTTGGAAACTCTCTTATGCTATGTCTACAAACACACTTTCGACTTTCTGTTAATAATCCCAGCCATCAATATAACACCCGTACTACAAAATATTTACTACTTGTTCCTCATAAACTTTCTATTTATCAGAAAGATTGTTTTTTATGGGTTGCAAATTATATAATACATTTCCATGTATACTTAAAAACTCCAAGAGTTTCACAGATGCCAAATCTAGGTTGTTCAATAAGCTTTGTCATTCGATAAGAGATGGTGCTATTAGGTTCGTCATTTTATTTTTCTAAAAATTGTACTACTATTTCATGAACACTTGTGAAGTTTTTTCATTTTATATTTTACAGGTGCTTAAAGTTGACGTGTTACAGTACTTTTTAACATGAAAAATACTGAATATCGTACAGTGATGAAATTTTAATTTTTGGAAGGTATAGCCCCAAAACAAATTCGTGAACGATTGCTAAAAGTGTATAGGGACTCTTCGCCTTCAATTAGAACAGTAGAAAGATGCATTGCTGAATTTAATTGCGGTCGTACAAGTGTTGAAGATGATCCATATGAAGGACGTCCAAGAAGTACATCAACACCAGAAAAAGTAGCAAAAACACAAGATATGGTTTTGGAAGAGCGTTGATTAACCGAGAGAGATTTAGTAGAAGCTCTAGGTATCTTATGAAGCAGTGTGAGCAATATTTTGGCTGAAGTTTTGGGTGTCAGAAAGCTGTGTGCAGGATAGGTGCCGCATTCGTTAACAATGGAACAAAAACACATTGCGACTTTCTCAGTAACATTTAAAGTATTTTAGAATGAATAAAAACGATTTTGTGTGTTATTTCATCACTATGTATAAGACTTGGGTCTACCACCATGATCTTTAATCAAGACAAGAGGCTAAAGAGTGGTGTGAATCCGGTACTTCGGCTCCAAAGCGAGTTAGGGTCCAGAAATCAGCCATGAACGTGTTAGTATTAGTTTTTTGGTATGCAAAAGGAATTTTGTTCGTAGATTACCTCCAAACTGGTAAATTAATAAATTAAGATTATTATTGTAACCTTTTGGATAAGCTAGATGTAAAAATACGCGAGAAAAGACTTGGTCTACACAAGAAAAAAATTATTTATTATCAAGATAACACACCCTCTCATACAGCTCAAAAGAACATCGCAAAAATCAGTGAATTAATGTATGAATTGTTGCAACATCCACCCTATGCGTCAGGTTTAGCTCCCTCTGACTTCCGGCTGTTCTCACGTCCAAAAAAATCCGTGCGTTGAATATCATTTTCATAGAACGAAGAGGTAATAGCAGCCGTGGTAGTGTATTTTGATATTCTTCCGGATTCTTGCTTCGAGGATAGAATCCATAAATTAGACTACTGGCACAAGTGAAGTTCAGGGAGGTTATATTGAATACTAAATTTCATTTCAAACCACAAAATCGTGTTTTTCTTATCGAACAACAAACTTATTGAATAACCTGGCATATATTAGTTCAGTTAGGCATTGACGTATTTCTAGCATATGTATATTATTGTTTTTAGAAATATTTATCTATTAATTAATTATTTATCATTAATAAATATATTATTATTTTAATAATATACTCTCCTATTTTGGTCATTTCCTATATTCTTCTTCTTTTTGCAATAATTAAGTTAACTCTTCTTATTTGACGTATATCCTACGTCTATGGCAAATGTATTTACATCTAATAATCTGACGCCGGATAAAAATAACTTCTTAGAATTTACACTTTGTAGTTAGTGCATCAGTATTTATTTCGGTGCATTTGTATGGTATTCGTTCATTGTGCAAAGCTGTTTCGGAAATATTTATTACCCTTATACAAATACGTAGGTTCCGGTTCTTTAACTCAGTTTTGAACGTAAAAAAACCACATCCGTAGAAATTTATTTACATTAATAATTTTTTTTTTTGATAACCAGAAGTGCCTCGTGGACTTGCGGTTTCCTGTCTTAATATTTGTATTTAATTGGGATATATTGCGGTTGTTCTGTCAGAATCGAAAGAAATACAAAAATAATGGGTGCTAAATTTATTTTACTAGCGGTGTGTGTAACGGTTGCCTTCTGTCAAAACAAACCTGGCGATTGTCCTCCAAAGGCGCAAATATCCGTGTGCAGTATGACGTGTTATAACGACTATCATTGTTCTGGAGATAAAAAATGTTGTACAACAGCTTGCGGAGGCTCTACGTGTTTAGATCCAGTGACGAGAAGACAACCTGATAGTTATAAGAGTATGTATTTTGTACATTTTTGATATTTTAGCTATTATTCATTATGTGTGCGGCAAAAAATTGCGCTTCTATTGCGCTACAAGGTACCCGGGTACCTATACGGCAGTTACGTAGAATTTCCACTAAATATCTAGTTAAAACGTTGTAAAATACATGTATATAGGATTGACAATAGATATATATTTTCTCTTTATACCTGAATGTATGCAACAAATCTTATTACAAATTTTAGATACATATTTAAACTTTTACGTAAAATAAATTTTAAATTTAACAGCTTCTTTCCTCTAGGTATGTAAAAGCCAACGCTTGTTATACATATTTAGTGCAAATATAAAGTTGGTGAATCCCCTTGGAGAATAAATACAAAATTATATGTAGTTTTGTGCTTATTATTTTTAGTTCGTCATATCTTCTGACCGGGTAAGGTAATAAAGAGTGTTTCAAATTGCGCGGTTTTTTTAAGAATAAATAAAATATAAATAACCCACTGAATTTGTCTCGGCATGTGGGCATTTAAAAAGTGTGATGTATGACATTTATAAAAATGGCTTCGTACACGGTACAACAACGCGTTCAAATTGTTGAATTATTTTATGAAGATCAGCGTTCTGTGAAAAGAGTATTTAAAAAATTACGTGAATTTTATGGTTTACATAATCGTCCATCTGAAAGCACTACTGGTCGAATTATTAAAAAATTACAAGAGACCGGTTCCGTGGAAGATAAAAAAGTGAAAAATACAGTCGTAGTGGTCGTTCACAAGAAAATATTGGTTTGGTTCGTGAAAGTGTTGCTGAAGATGCTGAAATGTCTATTAGACGACGTTCACAACAACTTGAACTTAGTGGATCAATAATATGGCGTATTTTACACAAGGATTTAGCTCTTTAGGCATATAAGGTTCAAATAACACAGGAACTGAAGCCACTAGATCATTTAAAACGTCGTTCATTTGTCAATTTCATCAATGAACAACCAGCTGATTTTTCTCAGAAAACAATGTTTTCCGATGAGGCGTATTTTGAACTTGGTGGCTATGTTAATAAACAAAATTGCCGTATCTGGGGTGACGAAGATCCACGAATTATTCATGAAAAACCTATGCATTTTAAACGAGTTACTGTTTGGTGTGCATTATGGTCAGGTGGTGTAAATGGACCTTACTTCTTTGAAAATGCTGCTGGTGAAGGTGTAACTGTCAATGGTGATCGATATCGTCGGATGATAACCGAATTTTTGTGGCCTGAATTAATGAATATTGATCTAGGGAATGACGCTATACCTCACTTTGCACACGAATCAATTGATTTATTGAGAGAAAAATTTCCTGGTAATGTTAATTGGCCACCAAGATCATGTGATTTGACACCGTTAGACTATTTTCGTTGGGGTTATGTGAAAACTCAGGTTTATAAAAGCAATCCACAATCAATTCCAGCTTTGAAAGATGAAATTATTCGTGTCATTGGTGAGATAGAGCCTCAATTATGTCAAAATGTCATTGAAAATTTTAACCAAAGAGTGGACGTCTGTAGAGCTGCAAGAGGAGGCCATTTGGCCTCCTCATGCAAAACAAACAAAGTTTGGGTCTTTGATGATGAGGACACACCCGCAGTTGTCAGAAAATCCCAATCTGTAAAGAAGAAAATGATAGCTGTATTTTTCAAATCGAGTGGAATTGTGGAACGCGTCGTTTTGGACACACAGAAGACAGTCACAGCTAAGTGGTATACTGAACAGTCTTTATTTAGAAAAGAAACTTAGATAATTAACAAAAATTATCCTAGAATCCGGTGCTCCACCTGTGGCACTACACCGGATATAACCTAACCTTAATCTTACTACAAAGCTAACTATCTAAATCTAAACTAGTCTTATCTAGAACTCTAAGTGGGGCCTAGTCCGCGTTCTGCTTAATTATTATTCACAATTCCGCTCCTACCCTGCGGAAGTAGTCCGCTACTTATAAATCTCATTCACTAAAATATCCAATATTCTATCATACACATCCCTTCAGGTCGAGAGACAGATGGATCATTCTTCACCGTCTTCTTGTCTCCGCTCTACTGTCTTGACCTTCTTCTTCCCTATACTGAACAGTGCCTGCCTAAAGTCATTGGATCTATGAAGAACCTGCGGCCATAGTCAAGAATGGACACCTGGTACCTCCATTTCGATAATGCTCCAGCTCACTGCGCCAAAGCCTGCACCGAATATTTGACCACACGACAGGATTGAAATTTCTCGAGCACCTTCCCTACAGACCAGATCTTGCTCCCTGCGACTTTGCACTGTTCCAGCATGTGAAAATGAAGCTAAAGGGAAGTGGGTTTTCCAGTGATGAGGATCTTCTGCGGGCTTGGGACAACGAGTGTGCTTTACTCTCTAGTGAAACTTTGCAGAACTGATTTAAAGATTGGCTGCGGAGGATGGAGAGATGTGTTAAGTGCAGAGGAAATTACTTTGAGAAAATTAAATAAACAAAGCTGTATTGCAAAACTTTCCTAGTACCCTTTGTGTTTGTGTACAAAGGGTACTAGGAAAGTATTGCAGACAGCTGTAATTCGATCGCATGGTACTGTACCTGTTCAAGATTTCAACTTATTGTTCAAACTTATAATATAAAATTGTATGCCTTCATCGCAAGTTCTAAGGCTTTTAAAGAATGATAAATAAATTAGTTGAAGAACAAAACTTTTCAATAAAATACTATCATTTACTCTTTGGTTTGGTAATTATTGACGAATATTTGTAGAATTAATTATTATTTACTCATTTATTACGCACATTATTCAATTTGCATATTTTGTTTTTTCAGCAAAAGCGGGCTTTTGTCCATCCGCACACACGGGACCTTGGGTTTGTACGAGTCGGTGTGCCGTCGATGGAGATTGTGGTCGAGGAATTAAGAAATGTTGCAAAAATCGTTGTGGAGCAATGGCATGCACTTTTCCAGTCGCACAACCACATTGGCGTTAATAAAACAAATTCCGTTAAAATCTCTACGTAGTGTTAAAATTTAATACTAAATTTTCGTTAATTAATGTTGTAAATATTGTGCCCTGTACTAATAATTTTTATTTAAATAAAATGCGTGCATTATTTAATGTGATATTTACTGGATTATTACACCTTATCAATCTTGCTAAATTCACATGAAATTTTTAAGGATGAATTATTCCAAATTAAAAGAATTTATTCAACAAATATTAATTGGTGAAATTAATTAAATAGAAATAGTATTTGGGCCTTGCTACTTTCAAATAGATTAAAAGCTAAGTAAACAGTAGGACCAATAAAAGCGAAGATTTTCTAATGTTTCATTCTTAATTTTTTTTACAAAATATTCCCTGCACGTTGGCATTGGTGTGAAGAAATAATCAATTTTTCAATTTTAATTCAGTTTTGTACATCAGAAAAAGTACATCCGTAGATATTAATATTAATGAATTTTTTCTTTTGATAACCAGAAATACATTGTGAACTGGCGGTTTCCTGCCTTAATATCTGGACTTAATTGGGATATATTGCGGTTGTTCTATCAGAATCGAAAGAAATAGAAAAATAATGGGTCCTAATGTCAATAATTATATATAAACATAATAATAATAATAATAATTTATTAATATATATGTACATATACACGTCATAGAATAATCATATATAAATAAAAACACAATTAATGCGATCACAATGAGTGCGCCACCAAACACGTTAAAATACACGTTAAAGTACCAATTAAAACATAAAAACACCAAAAAAGGGCAATGTGAAAATTTATGCTTCAGGAAGTCATTTACTGAATAAAAAACGTTCTCCATTAGCACCTTTTTTATTAATATATTTAGATTAATCCATGGTAGGTTCCTAAACCTATAAGGCAAAGCATTGTTTATCTTCACGGCCACGTAATTCGAACTTAGCTGACTTTTACCAATGCGATGATACGGTATCACCAAACTGCTCTGGTTTCGTGTTTCATATTCGTGAAAATCACCATTTTTGCAGAACTTGTCTGGCGACTTATGAACAAATTCCAGGCAAGCAAGTATGTACAAGGATGGGAGGGTCAGTATTTTGTGTTTTCTGAATAGGTTTGCACAACTTGTGGTATTGGATACACTACTAAGGGCTCTGACTGCACTCTTTTGCATCCTGAAAACCGCCTCAGCCGCGCCAGATGCTTCCCACATCAATAGGCCATATAATTAAGTTTTTCACGATGGGAAATTTAATGAAAATTATATTATTTTCTGCTATTCCATCGTTAATTAAATAGACAGAAGGAGAAGGACTCGAACCTCTATCTGCCGTTTTCTAGACGACTGCTTTACCAATTAAGCCACCAGGCAGTGCAACTTCGAGTCTTTTAACACGTCATAAATCGCATTATGGAACAGATCTAATATTTATTTAAAACCCACAGTCAGGTTATTATGATGTCAATAATTATATATAAACATATAATTAAGTTTTACACGATAGGAAATTTAATGAAAATTATATTATTTTCTGCTATGCGGGTTTTAAATAAATATTAGATCTGTTCCATAATGCGATTTATGGCGTGTTAAAGGAGTTGAAGTTACACTGCCTGGTGGCTTAATTGGTAAAGCAGTCGTCCAGAAAACGGCAGATAGAGGTTCGAGTTCTTGTCCAGCGCAGAAATTTTTAATCAATTTCTGTGTATTCAATTAACAATGGAATAGCAGAAAATAATATAATTTTCATGGGTCTTAAATTTATTTTTCTACCGGTTTGTGTAACAGTTGTAAAAGAAATCGAGCGATTGTCCTGCAAAGGCGCAAATATCTGTGTGAAATATGAGGTTATAATTAGAGTTGCCTCCGCAGGTCAGGATCGTAACCAGGCGAGTGTGCGAATAAACGGGCGACCTTGCGTTGCATGCGTTATTTATATCACTTATGTTTTGTTTTATGAACAACACATTTTCATTATTCACAGCTGTTGTTGCATAGCGCAAAATGGATAAGACAGATGAAATGTCTGCAGCACCACGTAGGTTTCCCAATTTGTCTCAGAGAGCAATGTACACCATGCTGAAAAGACGTTTTTGTATTTGGAAAATTATCGTTCTGTATCTACGGATGTAATACACGCATAATTAAAATAATCTTTAAAAACAGATAATGGATCTATACACACACCATCACAATTTTCCAAGAAGTTTACCATTAACATATTGGCTATGGCGCGAAATTATGAGTTGCAACTGAATAATTTCACACTTACCTAAATTTGTTTGTGTTCAAATCATATTGCATAATATAATTATAGGAAATTGGTAATTTCTTTTACTAATTTCTCTTCGAATTAATCTTTTTTTTTTAATAAATGAGTATATAACTCGAACACTGTCTTGAAAAAATGCTAGTGCTGAACGTCATTTCATCATTCGTTTATTTTTATGTATCCAAGATTATTATGAAATACATTCCATCCACTTAATTTAATATTAAATTATAAGTTATTAGATACGTTTTTAGATGTTTTAAAAATTAATCTTGTGATGCCAAGCCAGAATAGGAAAACTAGGAAATTATCTTAGTAACAACAATTCTAAAATTGGAAGAGAAGTGCAAAATATCTTGTAAGGCGAAAAATTGTCAAACGCGAATTGGAATCTGGAGTACACACCTCAGCCTTTCTTAACTGTTGGAAAGAAGAATAGTCAATAAGTTCCTCTTAAAATAGGTAGTAGTAAAGTAGGAAACTGTGTGCGCATAATTTACAAAATTAGGACTCTCAAGTAAGTATGTAGAAACGAGTGGGCACTCATTGGCGGCGATGATATATTTCGAAAGCGGTCGGATATACCCGAAGTCTAGATTCATATGCTTATAGTATGCGTGTGAATGCCGGATTATATCGATGATGGCGAATCGACGGCGTTCTTTATGTTCGACGAGTGTTAATAGATTTCTTAACCGATTTTCGGTATTAGAATACACTCGCACTGCTTATTAAAAGTATTGTTTGCAATATCGACAATTTACCGTACAGTATTTGCGTGTGTACGAGGGTAGCCGTTTATATTTCGGGAATAGGAAACAAACAAAAAATTTTTATTATCGAAAATAGTTTTGTTGCTTTTCAAAATATTCCCCTTGAAAATCAATGCACTTTTGCATTCGTTTAAACCAATCCGAAAAACATTGCTGTGAAGGCGGTATTTCCAAAATATGAGTTTCGAATGCCTCTTCCGGCGTAGAAAACCGTTGACCACGAAGATTATTCTTCACGTGTGGGAACGAAAAGTAATCACAGGATGCTAGATATGAGATGTACAGCGGATGGCTCATCAATTCAATGTTTCGCCAACTTGTGAGAGCTCGCATTGTCATAGTGAAGAATGATCAGTCGTTTTCGATTTGTTTTCCTTATTTTTTCAAAAACTTTTGGCGAACAAATAGTTGTATATTATTCGGAATTGACCGTTCTACAACTCTCTAAAGTCATGGTTGCAACGTGACCGGTTTTTCCAAAAAAACAGGCGACCATTTTTTTGATGTGCTTCGAGAGCGAACAACTGTTGTTGGTTTTGGCTCATGTTGGAATACCCACATTGTCGACTGCTATTTACTATCGGGCTCATACCTATAGATCCAAGATTCATCATCGGTGACGACTTTATAATTGTTCTTTGAAGCACCGCCATTGTGTTTTTTGTGCATTTTTTGACACCAATCGACGAGAGTCCTTTTTTGTGCGGTTGTCAAAATTATGTGGTACCTAACGTGATATAGCTTCTTAACGGCTAAAAGTTCATGCAGAATCTTATGCACGCTGGTGCTACTAATACCTAGAAGTGCCTCGACCTCACCGTATGTCACATGACGGTCTTGCATTATCAATTCAGACACTGCATTAATGTTTTCCGACGCAACAACATTTGTGGGACGAAATCCATCGTCCAAGGATGCCGTCCAAGTTTGAGTTCACTATACCAACGATATAATGTAGTTTTCGATGGTGCTTCATCACCATATAACAATTGTCAACAATAGAAACAGCGAAAGGATAATGAAACTGTCAAGGTAAATATATTGTCAAAAATAACAAACTTCACGATGCAATCATCAGATCGGAGGCAACACTAACAGTATTGCCAGTTCCTGAAATATAAACGGCTACCCTCGTAAAAGACGTGTTAATAGCAAACAACACCGGTTAAATGCGCAACGTGATGTACCATATAAATCTCTGTATGACTTTATTTTTATGTTAAGTGTGTTCAACATTCCACAAAATATTGCAGACAATGAAGAATTTCGAAAATTTTGACGGAAATACGTTCCGGAAAGGAGATTGTCAACAAGAGGTCAATTACAGCCTAATTTTCCTCATGTGAAAAACACGATTACGAAACCAATAAAAGCAGAGATAAAAGATCAAACAATATGGTTGCATGTAGATGAAACAACGGATGCAAGAAATCATATTGTTTTAAAGTGTATTAATGCGCACTTTAAAATGCGGTGAGATTTCCTTGGCTCTTCTTTTGCGTAGTAGAATATTACAGAAGACAAACGTGGTAAGGGTAGCAGAAACTATAAAACATACTTTTGGGAAGTTTAATACATCGGCAACCCAACAGGTAATGTTGGTTACAGATGGGTGTTCCAATATGGATAAAGCTGGAAAGTTGCTAAAACAATCTTATCCTCAATTGCTTCATGTAACCTATTTGCTCCATGCATGCTATCTTGGAGCTGAATTTATTAGAAACAGTTATCTATAAGTAGACCAATTTATAGTTTCTACCAAAAAAGTTTTTATTAAATCTCCAAAACGCATTCGTGAGTTTACACAGGTTTATCCGGATATTCGTCAGCTACCATAGCTGGTATTGTCGAGGTCCGTAACGTGGCTTGAAGCTGTTTTATATTATGAGAAATTTTTATACATTATTAAACCTTGTACCTTAAATTTAAATTCGCACGATGCTCAAGCAGTATTAGTAAACCAGCGGCTGGTTTCAGATACCGAAATCTATACTCAAATAGAGCAAATCCGAAAATTATTCAATTCTTTTTCTATTTCCAAATTAGAGAACACCAAGCTGTCGTTACATGAAGCGCTAAATATAGTATATTACCTCAAAGCCTCGGAAATCTAACAGATAGTATAGGAAGATTAACAACCGATAAATTGTGTGCTGTTATAAATAAGAATCCCGATTTTCAAACTGTAGTGTGTATAGAAAAGAGTTTAACTGAAAACCAAGAGTGCGAATATGATGCGAACGTCCATTTTAAATTCGCGAACATCGCATCATTAGACAGAGGAAGGAATACTAATGACAACACTACAGCGAATTTTTGCATCACTGTACAACAACGCAAAAAAACTTAAATAGTATTTGTAAGTATTTACATTTATTATTTTTATTATTGATAGTAACAGAGCCGTAGGCTACTGCGAAAGCACTTGTTTCTGCAGCCTTACTGTTAAGCGAAGTTGGCACTGCTAGTGTCATAAATAAATACTTAGACTCTTAAGCTGCGGTTTTAGTACGCAAATGCACAAAATGGATAGGATGGGTTAAATATTTGCAGCATCACCCGTGGGAAAACATTTTAACTCTAGTTACATCGACTATCATTACTAGGAGACACTGATAGTTATATGAGTAAGTATTTTGTACATCTTTGATACGCATTCATTTATCCAATTTCAATATTTCCATTTAAACACTTATTATAGTTCATATTATTTATTTATATATATTTTGTAGTACATAATATTATATTTATATACACATTATTTCAATATACTAATTTATCTTATATAGAATTAAATTTACATTATTTTTTCGGAATATATTAACTATATTATTTAGAAGAGAATAAAAACGTTACTTCAAAAAAATACTTTTGGTCCAGATAAATGAAGAACCATAACGGAAGAATCGTTAATAGCAAGTAATGAAAGTTTACACTTACTCTATTAAATTCTTTGTATTACATTTTTTTCCGGAAAACATCACGAAATATTTTGATTAGATCTTTTATATGAAAGAGATATCGATCATCTAAGTTACTATATTTTTAAAATTATTAACTAATACCGCGATATTAATGTTTTATTATCGAACGGTTTATGAAAACTTTAATACGAAATACAGTAAATATGCTATAAAACGGGGTAGAATAGGGGGGAACTACATGTGTAGACAAACTTTTTCTTTCCTGTTTTTGAAATTACGTAAATATTTGAAACATTTGAAAACTATTTTCCCTATATTATTTTAATAGAAAAATATTATAATTATAGATGATCCTTCAGTCTCCTTTTTACTTAAATATAATAAAAAAATTAATTACCAATTAACAACTAAAAAAAATTATAATTTTTCTAATCACCACCTAAGAGACTCGTTCTCGTTTTTTATTATCTAATTAATAAATATATTTTTAATAGTTAAAAATCACATGACTCTAATATGATTAGAATTAAATTACTTTTTATGACTTTTTTAAAATATTTTTCTAGCTTATCCAGTGCCTAAATATGCTAATAATGCATTAGATATCCATATTTTTAATAATAGTGTATTGATACTTAAAAAGTTTCCAGTCTTTTCCATTGTACTTCATACCAGCAAAAGAAACTATCAGTACTTTTCTGCTTCTAATAACTGACGAAAAGAGAAGTTGATGAGATTCTCAGGCAAGAAAGTTTTGCTAATATTTGTGAAAAGTAGTCAGAAATATCACCTAGAGGTGTTTGTACTGTTCTATGTCTAACGATAAATTTTTTTCGTTACTTTTCAACTGGTTGCTGATAGTATTTTCCGTGTTTATTTTTGGTTCGCGTGGGTAGTTTGGTGATAGGATATCTTGCATGATTTTATGTTCATTGCTGTTCAGTTTCAACAGTTGTTTCATTAAATTCTCTCTTGAAGTATCTGGTAAACTTGGTTCGTGATTGTTGCCTGCTGTCAGTTCCGGATGTTCAGTTAAAGTATCCGTCAGCGAGGCAATTAACACATCTGAAAAATAAAATTCCTGTTAAGAATGCATAAAGATTTTATATTTTTTCAATTCATATACAACGATCATTGCGACTTTTGGGGCAAAACAAATATATACCTATTATTTGGTTCAATGACTAAATTCGTAAGAAACATAGATATTTAACGCGAAAAGATTTTGAAGGTGTGACTTGCTATTATTTTAAAAGTTGGGTTTGGTAACGATAAAGGTTTTTTCACGTAGAACTTTGACTATTACCAAAAAAAAATATGACTCAAAAAGGCAGAATTGACCTTTAGATTTAATATGGCTAAAATGGACAAAAATATTTAATCGGGTTATTCTAGACATTAATTAATCAAGGAAATTTGTATTAATACATCAGTAAAAGTAACTAATGCATGTCACCCATAACTAAGGTTATACAACTCTAGGGTAACCAGCGACAGGAGCCGAGTGTTTACCACGAGTGAAAGGTATAAACGCGGAAGGAGAATACAAAAATATTGCTACTGCAGCTGCTAAAAAAATTGTGTTGTTGATGTACTAGTACCCACTTTTATGCAGTAAAATATTACGAAAAACAAACGCCGAATACATACTGCAAACTGTAAAAAATGTTGAAATTTAGTACGTAATTTCGTAGCAATTAAATAACGAAAGTCGCATCAGCTGTAGCTGTAATTGGAATATCATTGACCCTGATACTTCCCAAGCAACAACGCGTAGTTTCGTCTCTCTGTCTGCTTTAGTTTATTTTCGAGCTTTAATTGTAGAAGACACTGTTACTTAATAGTGTCGTGATAATATTTGACATAAAATCGAACAGCGAATTAACCTAAATTCCTTGTGAAATTAAAAAATCGCCAACAGAATGTTTACAAATGTTAAAGTAGGCTTTCGGTGATAATGTTGTGTCATATGCGCCGGATCCATAAGACAGAAACAAGTACGAATGCGTGCCAGAAATACTACAAAGAAGTCCTAATCAAGCTGAGGGAGAGAGTAGGGAAGAAAAGACCGGATTTGTGGAAGAGCGATACGTGGATTCTGTACCAGGATAATGCGCCAGCTCACAATGTCATATCTGAAGCAGTTTTTAGCGGACAAGCGCATTGCTGTGCTTGATAATTCTCCGTATTCGCCAGATCTCGCATCATATGATTTCTACCTGTTTCTAAAAGTGAAAAGTGCCTTAAAGGGAACATATTTTCAGTCTGTTGAACATGTAAAAGCAAAAACGGCAGAGTTGTTGAAGAGGCTGGTAACTGATGAACTACAGCATTGTTTTGAATAATGGAAGACACGTATATAGCGATGTATAGACAGGGGAGGAGAGTATGTTGAAGGGGATAAAACTTAAATATAAGTTTATTTGCAACGAATAACATTTTTCACATCAGTCTCGTTATTTTATTGCCACACCTCGTATATTGCCAATCCCAGTTATAATGTTACAGATGGCGGTTCAAACATGGCTAAAGGTGGCAAAATACTAAAACAATCTTTTGCTGTTTACGTAACATGTTTAGTCCATGCAATTCATCTGGTAGATTATATCAGAAATAGCTATTCAAAAGTGGATAAGTTAAGAGCTTCTACCAAACAAGTTTTTATTAAATCTCCCAAACATATTCGGGAGTTTTAGGAAATTTCGTATATCGCCAAATTAAGTTACAATATTGGTTACAGATGGCGGTCCAACATGATTAAAGCTGTCAAAATACTAAAATAGTCTTTTCCTAAAGCGCTTCACTTAATATGTTTGCAATTCATCTGATAGTAGAGTATATTGGAATCCAAAAGTAGACAAATGAAAAGCTTCTACCAAACAGGTATTTATTACATCTACCAGACGCATTTGCGAATTTAAAAATTCTTGTCGGGCATTCCTCTGACACCACAACAGGTATTAACGAGATGGAGAACATGACTTCAAGCAGTAGTATACTAGAAGAAATAGTTTCACATTGTTAAATCTTATATTTTGAATTAAAATCACTAAAAGCTCAAGCAACTTCATTAAACCAGTAACTGTTTGGCAGACATAGAAAGCCAAACATAAATAGAGTAAACAGAATTAATGTTTCAGTCACTCAAAATATATTTACATTAAGCAGCAAAGGAAGCTCTAAAGGAAGAGAAAATAATATAGAAATGAAAGATTAGAAGACATGGTAAATCAGAAGAAAGGACTATACAATAAATAGCTAACTAGAAATGACGAAAAAGACAGACAAATATACCAGGTCGGCTGAAAAGTCCCCGGTCTGACACATAGATGGCGTTACTGTTATTAAATCCATATGTTTTTTAGATAATACTAACCTTCAAACGAAACGTGTCAAAATTTGACAGCAATCTGACCATCAGTTACTGAGATATTGCGTTAAGAGTGAAGCTATTTTTGTTATTTAAAAAAATGAAAAAAAAAGGATTTCGTGTGCTGATAAAGCACTGCTTTTTGAAGGGAAAAAATACCATTGAAGCAAAAGCATGGCGTGATGAGGAGTTTCCGGACTCTGCGCCAGGAAAATCAACCATAATTGATTGGTATGCTAAGTTTAAACGTGGTGAAATGAGCACCGAAGACGGCGAACGCAGTGGACGACCAAAAGAGGCTGTCACCGATGAAAACATCAAAAAAGTTCGCAAAATCATTTTAAATGACCGTAAAGAAAAGTTGATCAAGATAGCTGACATCCTAAAGATGTCAAAGGAACGTGTTGGACACATTGTGCATGAATATTTTGGCATGCGGAAGCTCTGTGCAAAATGGGTGCCGCGCGAGCTCACATTCGATCAAAAACAACAACGAGTTGATGATTCTGAGCTGTGTTTGAAGCTGTTAAATCGTAATAAAACCGAGTTTTTGCGTCGATATGTGACAATGGATGAAACATGGATTCATCACTACACTCCAGAGTCCAATTGACAGTCAGCCGAGTGGACTGCACGCGATGAACCGGCTCCAAAGCGTGGAAAGACGCAACAGTCAGCTGGAAAAGTTATGGCGTCAGTTTTTTGGGATGCACATGGAATAATTTTCATAGATTATCTTAAAAAGGGCCAGTCCATCAACAGCGAGTATTATACAGCGTTATTGGACCGTTTGAAGAACGAAATCGCAAAAAAACGGCCCCATATGAAGAAGAAGAAAGTGCTGTTTCACCAAGACAATGCACCGTGTCACAAATCAATGAAAACAATGGCCAAATTAAGTGAATTGGGTTTCGAATTACTTCCCCATCTACCGTACTCTCCAGATGTGGCCCCCAGCGACTATTTCCTGTTTGCAGACCTCAAGAGAATGCTCGCCGGGAAGAAATTTAGCAGGAATGAGGAGGTGATCGCCGAAACTGAGGCCTATTTCGAGGCTAAAGACAATTCGTACTACAAAAATGGTATCGAAAAGTTTGGAAGAACGCTATAATCGGTGTATCGCCCTCAAAGGCAACTATGTTGAATAATAAAATCGAATTTTGCCAAAAAACTGTGTTTTACTATGGTAGACCGGGGACTTTTCAGTTCGACTGTTACAGGAGATACTGCTATTTTGTAAAAAAGAAATCGCAAAGTTGAAAAATTACTGTTGCGAAAGAAAATTTCACGAAATAGGTGGATTACTGTGAAAAAGCTCTAAGGTTAGGGCGGCCTGGGAATCAATAAGAACGCTGAAAAGAAATACTAATGAAAAAGTGAAGTTAGGTTTATCTTCACTTTTTCTTTTGTACGTACTTGTTTTCAGATTGGACAAGACGCGTGGTAACAATATTACAAAGAATTATTAATAAAGGATTAGAGAACAGTTAAAAAATATAACTACTATCCACGAATGTTTCAAACTAAATGTGACTTTTTCTCTACGAAAAAGTAAAAAAATATTAAAAATGAGAAACAACAAATCATCTAGTTCTGGAGGTATACTTGTTGAACTCCCAAAATTTGCTTCCAAAATAGTGCTGGACAACTTAACAGTAATATTTAATAAATGTCTAAATGGAGAAGAAAAATCATCCGAATAGAAAATAGCTTATATCAGTTCAATACATAACAAGAGAAACAAAAAAGATTGTAAAAATTACAGAGGGATTGGTGTAATAGCTTCCATAGGTAGGCAGGATTTTGCGAGATAGGTTAGAAAGCCAGTATGAAGACTGAGAAGAACAGAGTGGATTCAGATTAGGAAGATTATATATGGACAACTTGTTTCTTATAAAACAACTAATGGAAAAAGCAATAGTATATGAGAGCCAGTTACATCTGGTTTTTGTTGATTTAAGAAAAGCAACGACATTGCTCCAGTAAAGAAACTTTAAGATTCTTTGAAATAAAACAACATACATCCCCAATACATCAACGCGGTGAAAACCATCTATAAAGGAAACATGAGCTACATTAATACGCGACTGCAGCTTTCAGAATATTTTCATAATATTTTATTATTATTATTATAATATTTTATTTCTGTCTCCTGCGCTTTTCAAGGTGTATATACACTCGGTTCTGAAACATACGAGGGAGCGTTTTTATATTCGCGGAATGGGGGACAAGGGGTGGAAATTAAAAAACCAAATTAATTTTCTTTTTCAATATATTCACCTGCAAGACGGATACATTTTTCACATCTTTCAATTAATTTATTTATACCCTCATAAAAAAATGATTTCTCTTTATCTGCAAAATACGCCGAAACTGCCTCCTTGACTTCATCACCGGCAGTAAATTTTTTACCCCGCAGCTCTTTTTTCATTTTCGGAAACAGGTAATAATCACTCGGGGCCAGGTCTGGGCTGTAGGGTGGGTGATTCACAATTTCGAAGCCCACCTTATGCAGAGCAGCTAACGCAACGCGGCTCTTGTGGACGAGCGCGTTGTCGTGCAAAAGCAGAACACCTTTTGTCAATTTTCCCCGTCTTTTCTCTTTAATGGCTTCTTTTAGTCGCTCTAATATTGAAGCGTAATATTCTCCGGTTATAGAAACACCTTTATCTTTATAATCAATCAACAATATTCCTTCCGAGTCCCAAAATACCGTTGCCATGAGTTTCCCAGCTGATTGTGACACTTTAAATTTCTTGGAAGGTGCTGTGCCCTTTTTATGCCACTGCATGGAGTCTTGTTTGGACTCAGGTTCATAATGATGAACCCAAGTTTCGTCTCCAGTAACAATTCCACTCAATACACCATCCTTGTCTTCATTACAGAGGTCCAAAAATGCACGCGAACACTCTACGCGCTGTTGTTTTTGCGGCGGCGTGAGCATTCTCGGCACCCATCTTGCGCTGACCTTAGACATGCCGAGATGATCGTGTAGGATTTTAAAAATTGTTGTATCGGATACTCCAACCATTTCTGCGAGTTGTTTCTTCTTTAGTCGAGCATCTTCGAGTACAATTTGTTCAACTTTTTGGATAAGTGCTGGCGTGGTCACCTCAATGCTCCTGCCCGGCCTCGGGTCGTCTTTAAGGGATTCCCTTCCTTGTTTAAATAAACTATGCCACTTGTACACCATGGTTTTTCCTGGACAAGAGTCGCCGTAAACCAATGACATCTCATTCATTATGGTCGCGACTGATTTTCCTTGCCTGGTAAGGAACTTTATAACGGCACGATATTCGATTTTTTCCATATTTCACTTTTCACTCCTGATTATGTTACTTGGTTGACGATAGCTCAAAGACTAACTGTCTAATAACAATGAAACTTCGTATTTATACTAATCATGAGTCGCTGTACAGGCCACGCCCCCAATGCGCCTACTCACCCCTCTACAACCCGCTCATTCCGCGAATATAAAAACGCTCCCTCGTAGGTTCAAAAAATGTAAAAAAATGGGAGTCCAAATTGAGGAAGGAAACCTTACTACTTTATCATTTGCTAGGTTGACTAGGTTGTTCTGACGGAAGATGGTGAAGATGTGACATATATGATTAAAAAACTGGTGCAGGAATTTAAAAAATGGGGTCTAGAAATGAACATGGAAAAAACTGAATATATTGCTATAGGATGCACAGGAAAAAACTTAGACATTGATGGTAAAATAATTAAAAACACCTTAACAGACGATAGGAAAGATGAAAGGGACATGTTGCAGATGTGGGTAAAGGATGAAAAAACACGAACCAGTTAAACTCAATATTATTTAAGAGAAAACAGAAAGACACATATTAAATACAATGATGGAGAGCACAGTTACATACGGCTCAGAAGTATGGACTGTAAAAAAAATATGCAAAATAAAATAAATGCAGTAGAAAACTATTATTGGCGGAGAAGCTATAGGTTCAGATTATAAGATTTCATAAGAACGAACAAAATTAAACAAATGATGAATGTAGAAAAACACTTAGAGATACTATAGGCCTTATAAGGCCATGTGAAACGAATGACTGAAAATGGATTACCGACTCAAGCCTGGTAAAGAATTCCAAAGAGAGGAAGGAAAAGAGGTAGGCTAAAGAAGTCGTGGTACCAAGGAATCCACATAGCTATGGCCGGGAGGGCATTGAAGAAAAGTCGTTGAGGACAAGAAACATTGGCGTTTGAATTTGAACGCTGTAACAAGCTCGCTATACATTATATATACGCAAACAATCCGATTGCAAGAAGGCGACGAGTTCCTGGATTCAAAACCATAAAAAACAGGTCCACCTTTCTTTTCTGCACCAATGCAAGTGAAAATTGAAAGCCTTCCATTTATTTATTTAATTTGCTTAACAGATCAAAATCCATCTATCTTTAAATACATATCGAAAAATAGTTCGTCAAGATATTAGTTCTGGGTGCAGCACAATATCATGTTTCATTTTACTTAAATGACAAACATGGTATTTGTAACAAGATATACGGATAATCAATTTGATTATTGAAAACTAGAGAAATATCAAAGACTATATGACATGTCGGGATTCCACAGGAGATAAATCACGAAGGCAATCTTTTCTGGTGACGACTTTCGCGCTAGATATTGGCCATCTACTTTGAACCACATTTTATTTGGTTCAAAATAGCAACGAATATAGAAGTAGATTACGAGTACTACTGGACTTAACTTCTTCGAGCTCATCATTAATTTGGGATTTTTCAAAAATATTCTTAAAGTCGCGAATTTAAAATACAAAAATAAAGGTTATAAATTTTTAGTAATGGCACATTGTCAATTAAAATTAGTTGTGAAATGTTGAATCATCATTTAATAATCTTGACGTTCATATAAGTGCGTCACTTATTGACGTCCAAACTGATATTGTCATTAAGGAACATTTTATTCAAATGTGGCAATTTAGTACTAACAATGGAGACTTTTCTATTCTACACAATCAATTGATAAATTTATATTCCTTCTATTAAATCTCTTTTGAGTGTCAACTACATTTTCAACATTAAAAGCAGAAATTGCTTTTGATATAAGTTACCATAACGTAATAATTGTATTGTACGTTAGTAATACAATTTATTACCTAACACTTTTTTCTCTAACGCCCTCGATATACGTCCCTTTTCTGCTTCATTCTCCAAAAAGGTAGTGAATTTCTGTAGAGACTGTTGCGCCTCCAAACTTCCACGTGTTAGCGATTGCGTAAACATTACTTTAGCTAACTGGTAGATCACTTCCTCCAAGGAATATTCTGTATATAAAAAATCGGCCACTCTAAGTCTTTCCAAAAGTTCGTCGTATTGTTCCTTCTGTTTCATAGCTTTACTTTGGTCGAATTTCGTTTGTTCTGAAAGTACTTTTTGTCAACAAAACCAAACTACCACAATTTTATAAGTTGCATACCTTTTAGAAAGTTTGACCATGTAGCTGTATTCTTTTTTTCTGTTATAGGTTGATTGGCAACGTACTGGTTAGTTTTTGGACTAGTCCTGCCTATTACATCCTTTACGTTGTAGAATAGGCCATTGGGCGTACTTTCTTTTTCCTGTAATGATTCTGTTAGGTATTGCAAATATTAGTAGTCACTACTTACCTTAGCTCGTTCTCTGGTATTTAATCCAACTTCTGTATAATGTTTCTGTAAATAATCCAGGTTGTACTTGATTTCTTGTAGGAATGAAATCGCCTCTTCACGAGACATCTGAAAATATATGCAAAAATAGTTATAGATTAGGTTTGAATTAGATAAGAAATACTGCCTAACACTCAATGGACAGAAATTATAGATATTTGGAAGTTAATTTTATGGCATTCATAATTCTACTATGATTTACGATTTTTTTTAAAATTTCGTGTATTAAAATAAAAAATTAATTTAAGAAATAAAAGAACTCTTGTATAATCTAAACAAAAATACAGAGATAAACAAGATAATAACTTTAATGGAAGCTGCAGTTGATTGCATTAACAAAAAGGGTGAATAAAACCCCTTTCCACAATAATATTCGTATTCTGTATATGTATTTCGACGACCAAGTTGTCATCAACTGCGGATAATTAGTCACAGTGTCGTACCTGAATCCTCGGTAAAATTTGCACAGAAGCAAGTGCGTACCTTTAGCCATCAAAAGTTTTAAGAATAGAATATATTTTAATTTATGGGAAACGAATCTACAGTGCGCGTTTGGCTTTTGATGGCTAAAGGTACGCACTTGCTTCTGTGCAAATTTTACCGAGGATTCAGGTACGACACTGTTCGCAAGTGTTAGCGGGGGCTAACACTTGCGAACCTTCTCTAACAGTCGTATTTTTCTTTTCCAGGAACTCAAAGCGGTAAGAGCATCTTGTTGGACCCTTATCGGTATTTAGCATATGGTTTTTGTTTTTTTGGAGCGTGTATACTTTCACAGCTATCTAATTCATGATAATTATTTATATTTTGATTAAATGCAGACAATCTGCTGTTATATTATGATAATTTTTAGCACGTACTTTAATAAATTAGACTTCTCCAGTCGATTAAACTTAATATAAGTCATATATTCTTTATTGTACCAGGTTTTTATAGAACGTTTTTTCCCGATCGATGTATTGTTTATTGCTCCATAGATATTTTATTTTGTAAATCCCCGATTTCTGATATAACTCGACTTCGTCCTTCGCATTTCCTAAGAGAAGTTTAATAGAGCTACTGCGCTCTGTGTATCGAAAAAGAATATATACACAGTCTGGCGCAGCAAAAATCGAACTTTTTTAAAATAGTAATTCTTAGTGGCACCATTTATTTAAAAAAATATGCGTTGGTAAGGTAGAGGTTTCACCAATGTTATGCAAAATATCATGACATTTGCATCATTAGAACTAGAGAAATTATGCTTAAACTAACAGTCTGTATTTGGCACTGGTCGAAAAATGAATTTTGAACAACGAGCGAATACCAAGTTCTATTTTAAACTCGATAAATCGTTTACTGAAACGTTTAATTTGATAAAACAAGTGTATGGTGCTGCGTATTTATCACGTGCGAGTGTGTATGCGTGGCATAAGTGATTTAAAGGCAGTCGTACAAACATAAGTGACGACGAACATCCTGGTGCAAAAAAATCTGGGGTTGCGGAAAGTAACATTGAACTTGCGTGAATTTATTAGAAATGAGCCGAAATCCTCATTGTGATACGTTGAAATGGAATTAAATATTTCAAAGGTTCAATTCATCGCGTTCTGACAAGCATTTTGGATTGAGTAAGATTCGTGCAAGGTTTGCACCACACAAGCTAAATGAATTTAACATTGTACAGACTGGACTGACTCAAAAAAGGACGAAAGCTTCAGGTATTCTATTGTAACTGGCGATGAGACATAGTATTTTCAATATGATCCAGAGATCAAGCATCAAAGCTCTGAATGGAAGCGAAAAAGACCGAAAATAAGGCGTTTGGAGAAATTAAAAAGTGAAGACAATGTTGATTTGTTTTTATGATGCGAAAGGCATAGTGCACAAAGAGTTTGTACAAACTAGTCAAAGAGTCAATGCTGTATGTTATCTTGGTATTATGAAACGTCTTTTGGCGCGTATTCATCGTGTGCGTCCTCAATATCGAGAAACCTTGCCAGCTTTTTTGGTCGTCATGTGTATTTTCCCGTCTTTCACATCTAATAAGTTTTTCTTCCCCTTGATCCCAGTCCCACCTTTCTTCATTTATTTGTAGTTTTATATATTCCATTCTTATTCTACTTCCAGCTATTATTCTGATTGTCTTTTGTATGTCCCTTTCCGTTTTGTAGGTAGCTGGCGTTTGTTACATGATAATGCACCATCTCATCGCTCGACGCTTATCACTTATTTTCTAACTACAAATGGCATGTTAACCATCAACCATTCACCGTATTCACCAGATTTGGCCCGCTGCGATTTCTATCTGTTCTCAAAACTATATTTGCCGATGAAAGGATAGCGTTATGGCGACGGCGAAACCATTAACAAGGAGTCGACAGCGATCTTGAAGGACATCTCTAAAAATGAACTTAAAAATTCATTCGATATATTAATTACCCGTGCAAAAGGTTGTATTGAAGCCGAAGGCGACTCCCTTGAATAAAATAAATGAATTTTACCAAAATAGTAAGCTTTTGTTTTTATTTTTAAAAAGTTCGGTTTTCTCTGCGATGTGTATATCTAATAAATCAAAACTGTCGATCTCTAAATACATAGTTAGTTTACAATGGGTTTGTTCTCCCCAGTTATCCCAATTAATTAAAAAATTTCACACCAAAACAAACACACAAAGAAAATACTGTACATATGTGTTTTTAACTATAAATAGTTTACAGACTGTCTACTATTTACTCATTAATGTAAAAAAAAACTATGTGGCATGAAATTATTGACCTTAAAATTATTGACTGTATCCTCTTGAATTATGGAATAACAAATAACAGGAACTGTATAGCATGAAATGATTAACGTTAAAATTGTGTTACGACACTATTCTACCGTTCTTTTAAACTTGGCGGATCCGTACAATTAGATTTATCCTACCTTATATAATTAGGCTCGAGGATGGTTATTCAGAAAGTTTCATTTCCAACTTGTTCGATGGAACATTCGCCGGATCATGTCCCTCATTTACGCAAACCTCTTTAAGCTCGTATATGATCAAAAGTAAAAGAAAACCAGAAATAAGGACTCTAAAAATTCAATGCGAAGAAAACATTAAAATTATTTCATCGATGTATAATTACTTTCAGCGCATGCCTCTGTATAATATAGAGTCAAGAAAAGGTTCTATCTTTGTTTAAAATGGTGAATTAATTTTAAAACAATATAGGTGAACAGATACACGTGTCGTGTCAATATCTCGAACTGTCGCTTAATACCATAATAAAATTGGACACATTTTAAATTAGCATTTACTTATCCAACCAATATCGTATGAAAAATTAATTTGTTCATGACAAATGCTAATTCATTTCACTCAAAAATGATTGAATTTTCTATGATGTTAAGTATGAATTTGGAACAAGAAGAAGCAACATTCTAACATCTTTCTTTAAATTATCATATATACTTTATTACGGTAAAAGGAGACGGAAAGAAGTTAATAATAAAATAAGAGATCATTATTAGAAGACAATTAATTATATCAAAATAATTAGGAAATCTAATAGAAAACAGTTGAAAGATTGAATATGATTTAAATACTGTAAGTAAAAGAAGATACAGTCTTCTATAAAATAATACTAAGATGAAACGAAGAACGCCTAATACCCTAGGAGAATAATAATAACAAAAATCATTCAAACAATAAATCCAAACACTTTATAATGCAAAAGAAAATTAGGCTAATTGTAATAGAAACTTACTACATACTAGGTGTATCGGAAAGTCATTCCCGGTTCTTATATAAATATAATACCAAACTCAAAATATAATTGCCAGATACTGTATCATGTGTACTGGAAAGTCGTTACCGGTTTTTCCAAAAAAAAAAAAAAACTATAATTTTCAACAAAATGGCGAAATTTATTTGTTGAAAGTATTGGCCATTTGATTCTACACATCTTTCCCATCTTTCAGGCAATTTATGGATGTCATCCCAAAAAAAAAATTGTCCTTTGAGCGAAAACCATTCATCGAGCCATTTTTTAAGTGCTGCTCTACAAGTGCGTGTCCCATTGATGCAAAAAGGTGATAGTCGGACGGGGAAAAGTCTGGAGAGTACTGTGAGTGCGATATTATGTCCCATACAAGTGAGTTCAACGCTTTCTTGACCGGTTTTGCTGTTATTGTGCTGTAAAATTACTACCGTGTCTTCGGACCCATTCTGAACGTTTTTCTATCAATGCATGGTTCAAATTGATAATTTGTTGTCAGTAGCGATAAGTATTAATTGTTTCACCAGGTTTCAACAGTGCGTAATACACCACGTCACTCTGA
This sequence comes from Dermolepida albohirtum, assembly GCA_031893035.1. Classification (NCBI taxonomy): domain Eukaryota; kingdom Metazoa; phylum Arthropoda; class Insecta; order Coleoptera; family Scarabaeidae; genus Dermolepida; species Dermolepida albohirtum. Next base: position 756,865 of record JAVIWB010006095.1, read on the forward strand.
TCCCAGCAAACAGAGAACATTGTCTTGCGACCAAAACGATATGGCCTTGGAGTCGGTGGACCGGCTTCGCCAAGTGTGACCATGGTTTTTTACGCTTAGGGTTTTCGAAATAAATCCATTTTTCATTGCCCGTTACTATTCAATCATTTCTTGGGCCACGTTTAACGCTTTTGCTTATTGTTTTTGAGTTTGCATTGTGTCTTCATCCAATAACTCCTGCAATTTCGCATCTTCTAACTTTTTCGGTCTACCTGAACGTTCTTTGTCTTGCACATTGAAATCGCAACTTTTGAATTGTCGACACCACGCCTCACATGTTTTTAAGGTTGGAGAATAGTCACCGTAAGTTTCTACCAGCAAACGATGACTTTCAGCGGCTTTTTTCTATGGATTAAATAAGAAAGGTAATGCGTGCACTTTTTCAGGCATGAAACTCGACATTTTCAAAGAGGTATAAATCTATGACAGTGTTTCTTTCGCAAAATATAACATATATGACTTTGAAGCTTGATATCAGTAGAATAAAATGGCATATGTGTCAAATCATAATATTGTATATTTAAGCCTAGTGACATGTTAGAAAAACCGGTAATGACTTTCCGGTACGCCTGGTAGTTATACGCTACTTTGATATAAATGAAGCTATTAAATGAATGTGTATGAACAACTAATATTTGATTGAATCTGGCAAAAAACAAAGGAATAAAAGTGCGCACTACACTATATCGAGAAGTTGAATTTGATGGAGCCTGTGGTTGATTCACTTAATCACTAAGGTTGATATATAACCCCTTTCCACATTAACTTTTGCAATTCTATATACGCATTTCGACAACCAAGTTGTCATCATCAGCAGACAATCAGCAGTTTGTTCTTCGTCCAGGTGTTTTTCGCCGTGTTTTACCAGGTGCGACACTTTGCAATTGTCTGCTGATGATGACAACTTAATTGTCGAAATGCGTATACAGAATTACAAAAGTTAATGTGGGAAGGGGTTATATATCAACCTTAGTGATTAAACTACATCAAGAATCTAACCGAAAACATATAATAAAAAAAATTTCCTCATTCGAAAGTAATGACAACAAATTGAACTAGTGGAATATATAATATAAAAATAATCTCCTAAAATAAGAAAATACAGGGTAGTAATGAAATAATTCCAATGAAGTGCAAGTTATAAAGTAAGAAATGAAAGTGAAATCTGTTAAGGATATAAAACTATCTAATTTTAATATTCACAGAAATGATAGCTTTGGAATATACAGTGATGTACACAAAATAGGAACGAAAAAAAAAATTTACGAAAAACCTTACTGTTAAACGCAAAAAGGAACCACGGCAAAATGAACCCGTAACAGTTTCTAAAAAGATCTTACAAATGTTTTTTTATCGACTTGACATTCCATTTTATTCTGTCTATAAATAAAACAATTTCTGCACAAAATCGCAAATTCAAAAGCTATTCAATTAAATAATAATACAACATTAAAATAACTTTCGATATATGTCTAACAATTATTTTTTCGTTATCAACTTATGCATCAACATGATATATAATTTCGACTGATAAATGTGTTTCCTAGAAACTAAATTGTTTTAAATTTTACTCAACTCCGACATTTTAAACGTGCCAACTTAATAATATGAAAATTAAATAAGTGGAGTTTACACTTCAGTACTTCTCTTGCTTAAATATGTTGAAAGAGAATAGAATATAATTATCCCACGGATCTTCCCTGTACGTGACATTTATATAATGTTTTATCACACTTTCTCATTCTCCTTCGTACTTTTGTTTTCGAAGACTATTTCTGACAAGTAATTTGTAAAGAAGAATAATATAGTAGTTTGTGTGACAAGAGCGGATACGATGTACAGTAAGTTCCAAATTAAATGTCACTAGAAGTTGTTGTTTTGTGGGTTTGCAACAAGAGTGGATACGATGTACAGTAAGCTTCAAATTAAATGTCACTAGAAGTTATTGTTTTGTGAGTTTGCAACAAGAGTGGATACGATGTACAGTAAATTTCAAATTAAATGTCATTAGAAGTTGGTGTTTTGTGGGTTGCTGAAGTCCACATACCGAGCGATACAAAATTGATAATACTCTGTACATATTATAAATTCATAGAAAGGATATCTTGCTAAAAAAAGGTGATTATGTCGACGAATAGTGCGTAACTTTTGTAGATAATTTTAGTTATAAATCCGGCATTAATTCGGGTACTTATTTCAGCAAGAATAAGATATGATTTTGACACTTGAGATATCAACAACAATATTAGATATACCAAAGTTTTAAAGCTACACATGGAACCTAAAACGATTAAAATTTAAAAAATGTAATTTTATTTCTGATCGAAAACTATTTGTTTATAATTTATTTTTCTGTAAATTTCACTAAAATCAACAGCGAAATTCTATTTATTTTATACCTTTTATGTAATAACGCACAAATTACATCAGTGCTTAAAAAGCATGAATAATGAATTTAAATTTAATACTTTATTAAAAAAATCATTGCTGCATAATATTTTTTGCAACATAGATAACTTCTTTAAACATTAATATATGTATGCGTTTATTAAATATGCAAATGGCTATATTTGCATATATCGATTTTTGCATTGACTGTTAGAATATATAAATAAAATGTGTATTAAATCCACTGTATTGTGACTTCATGATTGACATTCCAATTATGTTTATTATTATCTGCAATATTTCCGTAGTCTGTAACGCAATTAACGCAATTGTTTTTTTACATTTTATTTAATTTCGTAATATTGAAGCCAGTAGTGTTTTAGAATCGTCATAAATTTAAATTCACCTTTTTTTTTATATATACGAGGTTCGCTTTAATAGTAGCATGAATGATTTCTTGCCACAGTTTGTTCGACAACACTTTACTAATCCAGCGAGGGCATGTATGTTGAATAACATGGTACATAAATTAATAGAACAGATTAATACATTTGATATAATGTGTGTCACTATCTTTAGTTGTTTGTTATAAATAAATGATAATAGTGTAATGTAATAAATAACTTGTTTAAATAAAATGTTCAAGTACTTGATTCCCAAAGTAACCTAGCAAGATATAAATTGCTAACTGGAAAGAACAATATTTAATTGGTATAGTATTGCTTACAAAGCAGAAATACTTGATAAGCATTGTCTTGCGGCCAAAACGATTTGGCTTTGGAGTTGATGGGTCGGCTTCGCCAGGTGATAACCATTATTTTTTGGAGTTTTCGAAATATATCTAGTTTTCATCACCCATCACTATTCGATGCAGAAATGACTTCCGATCATATAGCATTTCACAGAAGATTTTTCGATTTTGCATTTGCCTATCATTCAATTGATGTAGCACCCATTTTCCCATTGCCCTAATTTCTGGGGTCACCTTTAACGCTTCTGGGAATTGTTTTTGACTTTGGGTTGGGTCTTCATTCAATAACTCCTGCAGTTTCGCATCTCCAAACTTTTTCGGTCTACCAGAACGTTCTTTGCCTTGCACATCGAAATCACCACTTTTGAATTGTTGAAACCACGCCTCATATGTTTTTATAGTTGGAGCATGCTCACCATATGTTTCCACCAGCAAACGATTACTTTCAGCGGCTTTTTTCTTTTGAGTAAATGAGAAAAGTAATGCACTTTTCAGGCACCAAGCTCGACAACTTTAAAGAGGTATAGATCTACGATGGTGTTACTTTCGCAAGCCATAACATATATAGCTTTAAAGTTTTATGTCAGTAGAAGAAAATGACATATGTGTCAAACATAACATTGCATACTTAGCCTAGCGACATCTGTTAGAAAAACCGGTAATGACTCTCCGGTACACTTGGTATATTGAAATAAACGAGATTTATTCGTCCTTCTTATTGGCGTAGTATTGATTTCAAAGCAGGTACATGAAAGTTTTGAAGTAGAAATGAATCAATTGTTTTATATGAAGTATTTGCAGAATATCTATTTGTTAACGATATTGTTGAGTTATTTTAGTTAAAAAAAACTGGGATTCTGTACCCATTTTATACTTCAAATATGATTTCATGTGAATATTAATTTAGCTCGAAGACTTCCGCGGTCATTCTCCGTCTTGAATTCCGGGCTGAAATCACGTCTTGGACCATTCTGCTACCAGAATTGTTGAAGACGCAGTTCCGGTCCGAAAGCCAAGATGAAGAAATTATGTAAATATTTTTTACGTATGAATCTGCAATAGGTTGGTATACGGTAGATATGAATAATAAAGTGTCTAGTGTTACGTTTCAGTCGCCTATTTTTACTCCAAAGTTATCTTCAGATGTTAATTTTACAACAATCTTGGCAAACATCTAAAAAATGTTATTGAAATTTGCAAATGCAGGGATTTCAGACTGCCGATTAGACTAGCATGAAGTATAAAACGCCTGATGGAACACACTCAATCGTACCTTGAAAAGTTACAATACAGGTTCTGGCAATGTAACAAAGCCTTTAACTAAAAGCAAATTTCACATCATTTCGTGTCGTTATTGCAATATTGGTTGCATATATTGTTATAGGTTGATGGAAGTTTCAATTATTTTTTAAGTTTTGACAAGTTACGAATAGCATCCATATTGGCAAACTAGATTTCGTATTACTGTTTTCATCAAATTAAAGTTATAAAAAATGTCTGCCGTTAGTCTCTTTTTTGAGAAAAAGCATTAAAAAATAATTTTTGTTACACATATTTACATAATTATTAGGTTATTAAAACACGAACTGTAACTAGATATTGCAAATTTCTAATATTTAGTGCATATTCGAAAGAATTCACGTGCATTTTATTTCTACTTGGTGGCTTCGGATCCATTATCAACATGAATACTTAAAAATATAACCATTAATGTCCAAATGAGTTCAATAAAATACTTAGAAGACCAAACACTTTCTGTTATTTTCCAAATAAACCTTGTATAGAGCGTTTAATACTTACTAAACCTTCTTGTAAGAATTCTTCGATCGCTAGAGTAACTCCTTTTTCATCCCCAGTCCAGAATACGTATTCCGCCATATCCAAAGGAGTATATTGTATTCCGGAATAAGAACTGTCTCTTTCAGGCTATAAAAAAGGTCCCGTTATAAATTATGTATCACATTTTATTATAATGATGTATCAATTACATTATATATCTTGTAATTTGATCTATATTTTAGATGGCTATGAACGTAATAATAATTCTATACTATTCAACAGTTAAGGGATATTTCATGAAAATGACAATAAATTAAATAAAAGAAGTTGCTTTTATGCATTTTTTTGCCTTCAGTATATTTGTGAATAAACATCTGAACGCGTTATTGTATTTTAACGGTTTGAACATATTTTAATGTGATCTTGTTGACAGAATATAAAATTTTGCATTTTAGTGTAAGAAAAGTACAGAAATATACAATTTTACATAAGTTTCATTGTAACAATTCTTATGAAAATAAAGACTAATAATATATATAGCCTCCACAAATATCTAAAGAGTTTGGCATATTGATGTACTAACTGGAATCTCATGTCGAACATGCTTTTGGGAAATTTAATCCCATTTCTCCATGGCAGTAATTCGTAGTGCCTGAAGCAATCTTGATAGCATACTTAGTCTGGCAACACCTCTTACAACATTCCAAGCCTGTTTTATTGGATTACCATCTGAGGTATTGACTTGCCACTCCAGTCTGTTTATACCAGCTTCGTCAGTCTAGTTGTTAACGATGTTTACTCGCTGGGGTGAGCAGTCGTCCATGAAAATGAATTCTTCTACTATTACTACTGCTGCATATGGAAGAGTAATGGGTCGCAGAATCTCATCTAGGTATCTCTGGGTAACGACAGCTCGATTTTCTATGAAATAGGGGTCAGTATGTCTTTCTATATTCATTCCAACCCACATCATTACGGCACGTCGTCGGGGTTCATGAACTGATTTCCGAAAAGCAGAATCAATTTCCTTGAATATTGGTCAATGCCGTCTAAAAATCGTGAGGAATGGGCTATATACTTTGTATATTGTCTACGATGGTAACTTAATAATAGGAGAACTCATTGCCTTATAAAATTACAACTTATTGGGAATGTATTCGGAAAGACTGTAGACCCAATGCCGATTGATCATTGAATACTGCCAAACAAGACACCTAGTTTGGCAAATAGTTGAATCTGGCCAACCTTCGGTGGCAGAGCGTGCACTAGGGACATTAATCCAGATCCTGCACCGTCACTAGTTTTATTGGTATGTTCTAGTACACCATGGGATGATACTATTCTCTACGTAGTTGACGGGGTGAATGGCCACAGACTCAAAAAAATTTCTCTGTATATTCTGTTACAAACTTTTATTGAGTATCATCGAAATCTTTCGGAACTTTACAATAGTAACCGCAAGAGTTTTTCTAATGTACGAAAGAAAACCATTATGAACTGTACTACCTTGCAGTATCACCAACAGGGTCTTTCAAATACACTGACATTGGCGAAGACCAGGCGGATTACTGTTGTTAGCTCGTAGCCTATCGCCAAATGAAATACCACCAAAGATATAAATGGCAGACATTTTGAATATAGTATGTGCGTATACTTACAAAAATGAAAGAATACTGACCGGCTGAGAATCGAATCCGCTTGATTTTATATCCACACAGTCACGTACACAAAAACATTTCTCGGCAACCCCAAAGCAGCGATTATCAAAATATTTCGCATTTCTCGTCGTACTGCAGCTTGGCGTGTAAAAAGAATACCTTTTTACAAACCAGCAAAGACAGTTGAGACAGTAGTTGCTAACGGGTCGGTAGCATTATGCTTTAGTCAAAACATGTTCGAATGATACTTAGCAACCATGTGTTAAGGATAGCTTTCTTTTCACAAAAAAAAAATGATTACGATATCTAGAATTTACGCTTTGGCTCACATCAAACACTACCGCAGTACTTGGTGGCATTCTTCCAAATCCCAGATGACTTATGGCCCAAGCCTTTATCTTTGACAGAACGTTATGTGTTGCCGTTTCGAAAGACATTCGAAAGTGCCAATTTTGTTAGTATAGTTCTCTCACCATTTTGTATTATCGCTTAGATATGACAACCATGATGTGTATACAACTAGTCAGATTCACTAAAGAGCGTTGTTATTAAGTGAAACATGTCTTAATCTGCACACTTTATCAACAATAGTTGTTTTTATTTCAATTAGCTTTTACTTACCGTTATTTCGTGCGAAAGAAAATAACACTAATATTTACTTAATTAACTTAGTAATACTTCTTTACAAATCAAAATTACAAAATTAATCGATTTTAATTTATTTCACTGCAAGGTACATATAAATATAAAAAAATATAAATACAAATATGAAAAAAGAATTAATAAAAGTCTAAATTTGATTAATGCCATCCTTGACTATTACGATACATCAGTAATCCTCGCTTCTTTCAAATAGCGTCCTTCCTAAAAGTCTTTTAGCACTTTAGGTATAATAAAACCGGGAGACAGCTGAAAAAGTAAGATCTAATCGTTTATAACTATGAAGAATAAGGTCAGAATGGAGATCTTTAATCTTCAAGGGATATCCATTAAAAATTGTTTATTATAACATCATCTCAATGCGTATAAAGAAATATGAGAGTAAGTTTTGAACAATTATTATTGTAGAAGTACTGACGATACTAAAAACATCGAAACAATATTTTTAATTTTCATTGTTATCTATGGTTACTATTAATATCTGTTTAAGTACAATTATTTTTAATGAAAAGAGATGATATTTATTTTATTTTTAGAAGGATGGTGTAATTCAAAAATATAATATTACTTACGTTATCAGAATTTGACATTTCCATATTCGACGCTCTCCTGTTTCCATTTTCCGTTTCTTCCGAAAATTGTTGAGAATCAAGATTTTGCTCTACGCTTTTGTGAATCCCTTTCGATGGTATATCGAGGTTAGTTCGCAACTTGCCTACGGGATTCCCATCGGCTCCGGGTAATGCATCCAATTGTTGCCCAACTTTCGCCAACATTTTACCATCTTTGGTTACTACAAAGAAGTTTCTTTATCAGAATATGAAATGTATGCAAGCATGTATTTGTACACAGTCTGTCTCAGAGAGAACGGAACTTTTTTTTAAATAAAAACAAAATCTTACTATTTTGGTAAAATTCATTTATTTTATTCATAGTAATCGCCTTCGGTTTCAATACAAGGTTTTGCACGGTCAATTAATATGTCGAATAAAGTTTGAAGTTCATCTATAGAGACGTCTTTCCAGATCACTGTCGACGCCTTTTTAATGGCTTCGATGTTGGCATAACACTGTCCTTTCATAGGCATATGTAGTTTGGAGAATACTATAGATAGAAATCACAGGGGGGGCAAATCCGGTGAATACGGTAAATAGTTGATGGTGTAGTTAGAAAATCAGTGATAAGCGTCGGGCGATGAGATGGTGCATTATCATGTAACAAACGCCAGCTACCTACTAAAACGGAAAGGGAAATAAAAGACAATCAGAATAATAGCTGGAAGTAGAATAAGAATGGAATATATAAAACTACCAATAAATGAAGAAAGGTGGGACTGGAATCAAGGGGAAGGAAAACTTATTAGATGTGGAAGACGGGAAAATACACAAGACGACCAAAAAAGCTGGCAAGGTGTAAAATTAAGTATGGGAAAAAGAATAAAGACCACGAAAAAGAATAAAGACCACGAAAAAGAATTTCAATATAATAAAAACGATTAAAACAAAAGAAGAAAGGACAGTAAGGAAGTATAGAGAAGAAAACTTACAGAAATAATATTAAGTACATACAATAAATCAAATAAATTTAGAGAGCAAAATAGAAAAAATCTCATTACTTGGTTGAAAAATGGGTAAATGAAGGACATACTATGAAAAAATATGGGTAGATGAAACAGTGACAAGTCCAAGGTAAGCTTTGGTATGACACTCGACAGCTGAAAATCTTACTCGAAAGAGAAGATGATTGACGATTGATTGTTTCTTGATATTGGTGCAGAAAATGGATTCGTCAAAGATAGTTTGTTGCTGTCCGAATCAGAAAAGATCATCGATTACCATGAAGATATGAATGTAAATATCTTTGAGGAATGATTAACATGGATGAAAGAGTATTGCCAACATTGGAAGAAAATTATGTAGTTCTGTTAGAAAATGCTTTATATCACAGCAGAAAACTTGTAAAAATAAAAACTGCAGTTGCAAGAAGAGGCGATATTCAACATCAAGCAATATATGTTTCGAAGAAGTTATGGTCAAAGATTAACTATTACATTTAGTTCAACAGCACAAAGGAGACTTCAATAATTACAACCATGTTGTTGCAAATTTATGTCGATTTAACTTATAGGGGCAAGTGGAAAGTGAAGTTGCAAAAAAAAACACTATATTTAAATTAAGGGAAGTCGGGGAGATATTACATAAGTATGTTACTGAACAACGTTACGAAAGATAACTGATAAATGCCATTAGACGTATCAAAGTAATAGAAAAAAAATTTAGGACTTGAACATAGTTACTGAAAAACTGCATTAAAATTTTATAATTAAGTTAGATAGTTCTGAAAGCAGTGACAGTGAAATTTAAGCATAATTTAAACTCCCGACAACGCAAGAAAATAATTCGTAATATTTAATTACATTAATAATCTCTTAAATTACCTAATGTTAGGTTATGTTGATCACATTTTAATTATCTTAAAACTTCAAAATATACCATATAGACTTCGTAACTTTCAGTGTACGACATTGCTACAGGTGACGAAAGTTTGATTTATTGTTATAAACCAGAAAGTAACTAACAATCCGGCTCAATGGATCTTCAAAGACGAGGAGAAACTCGCGAAAGCGCGACGCGGACGAAACCCTGGCAAGAAAATGGTGGCTTCTTTTTTTACACCGGCCATCTTGCTATTATTCCGCTCGAAGATCGTGGCACAGTCAATGCTAAATAATAAACAATCATATGCATATCTAAAAAGTGCGCAAGAAACGACCATGAGAACGAATCATTCTGCATCAAGACAATCCACAATCACACAACGCATCTCAAACATCAAAGCTTTTAGCCGCTTCGTGAATGGAATTGAATATTCATCCGCCTTATAATTCCGACCTAGCACCTTGTGATTTCTTTTTATTTCAATACCTAAAAGACAAAATGTGTGGATTGAAATTTAGTACCTCAGAAGTGACTGTGGAAGCCTACGGAAACTTCGTATCTGAGGTGACTGAAGAACAATGGGCCCAATGTTTTGAGAACTGGTTCCATCGAATTCAGAAGAATGCATAGATCATAATTCGAATATTTTGAAAAACAATAAAAAAAATTGATACAGAAACATCAATTATTTTATAAATGATTTTTTCTGTATCATCATTTCATGTTCAAAAGATCACTTCGTGATTACCCTATTTTTTCGTGGAATGAAGTGTACTAAAAATCATTTAATAAATTTTATAAACCTTTATATTAAAAATCCCTTAGTGAAATGATAAATGCCATCTGCTACAGTGAGATGGAATGTTAACAATGAAAGTTCTACTACAACTCGAGACCTGATCTTCATTTCAACAGTTTTCTTGCATAATTATGTTCATTACATCTCCTAGGTTATGTAAATCTTTATGTACATCGAAATGAGATTTTTGCAGATGAAGAAAAAAGCGTTTAAAGTCTTTATGGTGATACTACAAATATGCACACCAGTCCTATAAAGTAACGAGACACTGGTTTGTACGAGGGTAGTTTGAAAAGTAGTGAGAATGGAAAAGAAAAACGAATTTTTTAAATACAAAATAATTTTTATTTTTCAATATATTCTCCTAAAAGAGCAATACATTTATTCCAACGGTGCTCCAATGCCCTGATGCCATCTCTAAAATGCGATTCCGGAAGGCTTGCAAAATATTCATTTACGAAGATGATAAGCTCGTCGTTAGACAATAATTTATTTCCACATAGTGCCGTTTTGATTTTCCGAAAAAGGTGGAAGTCGGAAGGGGCTAGATCCGGCGAATAAGGCGCATGCGGTACTAATTGGAAATGCAACTCGCGGATTTTGGACATCGCAACTGTGCTGGTATGCGAGGGAGCGTTGTCTTGGTGAAACAGAATCTTTTTCTTTGCCATTCCTGGCCGTTTAGCACGAATCTCAACATTTAATTTTTGTAGAAGTTCTGCATAATATTGGGTTGGCAACTAAGTACTTTCGGTTTTTACTGATAGAGAGCGTTGCTTTATTCTTTGTATAACGTATGTTAGTGCTGTACTTTACCGTTTGTCGCGTGATACTAGTCACATTGACGTAACTTCAGAAGCAAGTAGTGCGTGATTTTTATTAAAGCTATTAGTTGCTGGTTAATTTTAAATGGAGTGCAGAAACGAACATTTTCGACATGTTTTACTATTTTATTTCCGTAAAGGAAAGAAAGCTGCTGCGGCTCACAAAAAGATATGTGAAGTTTATGATGCTAATTGTTTAACAGAGCGCAGGTGTCGGAATTGGTATAAAAAATTCCATTCTGGAGATTTTTCCCTCAAAGATGAGCAACGTTCTGGTCGGCCTACTGAAGTTGATGATGACCAAATCAAAGTTATAATTGAAGAGGATCGTCATAACTGTTCGAGAGGTCGCGGAGAGGCTACATGTATCGCACACACAATTGAAAAACATTTACAATGTCTTGGGCTAGTTAAGAAGCTTGATATTTGGGTACCTCACGAATTGAAAGAAATTCATTTAACATAAAGAATCAACTTTTGCGATATGCACCTTAGACGACATGAAACCGACCCTTTCTTAAAAAGAATCATCACTGGTGATGAAAAATGGGTCTCGTACAGTAACACAGTTCGAAAACGATCATGGAGCAAACACGATAAACCAGCTCAAACCACATTGAAATCTGAATTGCATCCAAAAAAGATCATGCTGTCAGTTTGGTGGGATTACAAAGGTGTTGTGTTTTTTGAGCTGCTTCCGAGGAACCAAACGATTAATTCTGATGTTTACTGTCAACAATTAATAAAACTGGATGAAGCAATTAAAGAAAAACGGCCAGAATTGTCAAATCGGAAAGGTGTAGTTTTCCACCAAGATAATGCAAGGCCTCACACATCTTTGGCAACTCGTGGGAAACTATTGGAGCTTGGCTGGGGAGTGATGCCACATCTGATTACCATTTATTTCGAAGTTTGCAGAATTCTTTGAATGGTAAAACTGTCACAAATGACGATGACCTTCACTCGCACCTGGTTCATTTTTTTGCTGATAAGGATCAGAAATTTTATGAGCGCGGAATCATGCAGCTGAAAGAAAGATGGCAAAAGGTCATTGAGCAAAATGGAAAATATATAATTGATTAAAAACTATTCTTTGTTTTAAAAAAAAGTGTTTTATTTTATACTACAAAACCGAAAGTACTTAGTTGCCAACCCAATATTATCCGTTTATTGTGGCACCTTTCTGAAGGTAATTAATGAATAAAATGCCCTTTGAATCCCCAAAAATTGATGCCATCACCATGTTGTGGTTTTCGCTTTCTTTGGAGGTGCAGAACCACGTTCTAACCATTGTTTCGACTGTTGTTTAGTTTCGGGTGTACTGTAGTGTATCCAAGTTTCATCGCAAGTAACAAATCGCCTACAAAAATCAATCGGATTCCGCTTATAAAGATCCAAACACTCATTGAAAATGCGCAAACGTGTAAACTTTTGATCAGTCGTAAGCAATCGCGGCACCCATCTTGCCAAAAGCTTCGAACGGCCCAATTCTTTCATTAAAATGTGGTGTACGCGTTCTGTTGAAATGTTTACCATGTCTGCTATCTCTCTCACTTTGAGTCGTCGATCTTGGGTAATAATATTATGGATTTTTATAATCATTTCCTTAGAAGTCACGATTTTGTGTGCTCCAGAGCGCGCTTCATCAACACAGCTTGTTCTACCACGTTTAAATTCATTTACCCATCTACTTATTGTGGCGGATGATGGAGCAGATTCACCTAATGTTTCCAGTAACTCATCTTTTATTTCGGTAGCTTTCATACCCTTAATTACGAAGTATTTAATCACCGCACGATACTCTGCTTTTTCCATTTTAACAAAACGGCGTGTTGCTTCTTTTTCAATCAGCTGCCAAAAATAAACTAAACAACCGATTTATCTAAATATCGGAATGTAAACATATAAATAGGCAACCTAAATTACAGTGCATTTGTTTTACCAATTAGAACGCCACCTATGTGTCGTTCTCATTACTTGTCAAACTATCCTCGTATATAGACTACATAAATAGAAAATCTGTGGCGAAATCAGCCCTGTGTCAAATTAAAGTCTACATATATCAAAAAAAAAAAAACGTCAAAAATGTGAAGTTAAATCGTCAAATGCAAAATTAGGGCTTAGTTTCTTACGCATCTGGGATTGTGTTATACTCAAAATATCTTATCTATTATTTTAGAGGATTGATGTACATATGTGTATCTAAAATCTTTCTTCCACGATATTTTAATACACGAGCACAATATCCTCACATGAAGCTTGATTGCACTCATAGGGCTATATAAACTCATAAAAATAAATCAATAAAATTATCGAACTTGTTTGCCAAAATATCCACATACTTTCTTTAAAACTAGTTGAAATCTTATCAAAACAGGCAACGAATCGAAGACATTTTAATGGTCCAATTTTAGTAATGAAACAATTACTCCTGTATAAAGTAATCTAGAGTCCCCTTCTAAATCAATTAAGTGAAGATGAATTGTTGCGTAGATACCTTCAGCAAGCTGGAGCTGCTGCGTATACAGCTCGTGGAACCTTATAATATTTATAAAGCTTCTTTTCTCAAAGACTAGGAAGCAGTGGAAGATACCCTCCTAAATTTCTTAATGTAATTCCTTTGAATTTCTGTTTGTTTGGATCTTTACAAAATAAAATTTATTATAACAAACTTTATAACAATGAAGAACCACAAGCAGCAATACGAGAACATTAACCTTGAAATACTACAGCTTTTGAAATTTTAAAAAGAGTACATATTTGTTGGAAAATGACGGATATCACTTCGTACACAGTTAATAGTTATTAATAATTATTTCATCAGAAAAATACTGATGTAATTAGTAAAATTCTGTTTAAATTTCTCAATTTCACTTATTCTAAATATTTCACATTATGCTAAATATAAATCGATTATAAGCAGTAAATAAATAATATAAATTTGAATGACTTATTCTTTAATATACCACAGTCTATGACATCCATAAACAACGCCATGCACATCCCAAGTAGATGTGAAATTGAAACATTTTAATACCAATTTTGCAGATGTCCCACATTTGATCGCACCGAATATAGAGAGAGAAGATATATGTAAAGAATACTGTTGTTTGATAAAAATTCACATATAAACTCTATCAGGTGAACGTAAATTTTCCCAAAAGTAATCGAAAAGTCTCAAAGCCAATTAATTTCCACTTTACCGTCCTTTGGGTTGGTACAGTAGAGCCATGCAGCAAAACGTTTAGACATCTACAGATTTCTCTAGAGACTGTAGACACCGCTCCATATACATATGCTTAAATAAAATTGTTTTTTAGAGAAAGCTTAGGTGGTTTTAATATAGACAGCTTTAGTCTCTTCAGTCGCAGATCAATAGTGAAATTTCAAATATTTTGTTTTTAATATAGATTATAGATTATCATCCACTTTGGTACTTTTCGATGAATTAAGTTTGTTATATATAATCATTGTTACGGCAACATTTTTAAAATAACGTAATAATAATGATGTTTTTACATCCCCCAACAGATTAACGTCAATTACAAGGGAGGTTAGCAGATTATTATAACGTCAGTGCTCGTGGTTCGACGTAAGGTCTTCCTCTATCTGTGTTCGCATATGCTTAAACAAATTTATTTTTTTTCGAGAAGCTTTAGTGTCTAAATGTCTTCAATCGCAAATCAATAGTAAAATTTCAAATATTTTGCTTTCAATACGACTGTAGATTATCATCTGTTTTGATATTATTCGATGTATTAAGTTACATAAATAATTGTTACGGAAGCTTTTTTAAATAATATAATAATAAAATTTTTTCATTCCCCAACAATTTGACGTCAATTACGAAGGGCATTGGCAGACTATTATTACGCCCGTACTCATGGTGCGACTTAAGATATTCGTCTGTCAGCATTCGCTTAAATTGGAAAAGGAAACCGCGAAAAATTTTCTCAGATAGCAGGTCATCAGACTTGATCGCCTGATAAGCCAGTAATTTACTGGGCTATCAATTCGACATAAGTTTGACTGATAGACTAAGATTTATAAGTAGAAAAGAGATAAGATAGAATTCGAATATATTTTCTTCCGAATTACAAAATCTGTTTTAAAGTAACTAGTATAAATTTTGGAATACTTTAAAATTATTAATAAGCAATGATGTAGAAATATTTCAAGAAGAAATTTCTTTGTTTAATTTTTGGTGTATCATAAACAAGCCCCCTACCTCCTCTTTCCTAAAAAATGCTGTATGATATGATACGTATTTGCACCGTTTTTTAGAACAATATTATTTGTACTCTTTTTTGTTTGTAATTACAATTAAGAATACAAACTTTAATCTCTTTTCAGAGATTATAGACATTTATTTTCTATCAAATATCTATCCATCAAGTAATCCTAATTTACTTGCGTTTATTGTGTAACTATTATATTTCACACAAGTATCATTTTAAAGCGCTTTTGACGATGAAGTTTCTAACGTTATTATTTTGCTTGCAGTCGTACCCTTTTAGTTATATATTTTTGCGGTTTTCGTGATTTGTTAATTTCAGTTTCAGTTTCAGTCACCCACTCTTTGCCCCACCGATCTTTTTTAGTCTCTTCTTTTAGAAATCTCTCTCTTCTACGAGGGTAGTCCCATAAGTACCCGGCCTGACCTAGAGAAGGCGGTAGTTGTTTGAAAAATATCATTGTATTAGAAAGTACACAATCTATAAAGCATGTGCTTCAAGTTTGAGACGCCACGTTGTTTAGTATTTGTTTGGCAGCCATCAATGTGAAGGTTTTCAGTGAATTTGTAAAAATGGAGAAAATTTGTCATCGTTACGTGATACAATACTTTTATTTGACAGGCCTCAGCCCAACCTATGTAAAAGCTGAACTGGATTCTACTCTGGGTGAGTCTGCTCCTTCGTTTACAGCAGTGAAATATTGGGTAGCAGAGTTTAAACGAGGCCGTACGAGCTGCCAAGACGAGTATCGCAGTGATCGACCAAATGAGGTGACAACTCCAGAAATGGTATAGGAAATACACAAAGCGGTACTGGATGATCGTCGACTGAAAGTGCGCGAGCTAGCAGACATAGTAGACATTTCAAAAAGTGCGGTTCCTCGCATATTATCTGAAAATTTGGACATGAGAAAGCTATCTGTAAGATGAGTGCCGCGTTTGTTCACACTCAACCAAAAATAGTGTCGCGAAGATATTTCTAGTGTTAAGCGAAGTTTCACAGCAACAAAACAGAATTATTGCGCTGTTTCATAATCATGGATGAAACATGGGTTCATCACTTCACATTCGAGACAAAAGAACAATCAAAACAATGGACTCAAAAGGGAGAACCGGCCCCAAAGAAGGCGAAGACCATTTCATCTGCAGTCAAGGTCATGGCATCGGTTTTTTGGGATGCGCGTGGAATAATTTTCATTGACTATCTTGTAAAAGGAAAAACGAATTATACGAATTTATTACAACGTTTGAGCGAAGAAATCAAGCAAAAACGGCCGCAGAAGGAAGCTAAGAGGAAAGTGTTGTTTCACCAAGACAATGCACCAGCTCACAAATCCGTTATTGCAATGGCCAAAATTAATGAATTAAAGTTTGAATTGCTATCTCATGCACCCTAGTTGCCAGATTTTGCCCCTCGGATTGTTTCCTGGTCCCAAACTTGAAAAAATGGCTGAGTGGTCAAAGATTTACCAACAATGAAGAAGTAATGTCGGCAGTTAATGGCTTTTCTGTGGAACAAGACAGTTTTTATTGTAAAAAGGTATCGAACTTATTGAATATCTCTAGGAAAAGTGTATAGAGCTGAAAGAAGATTATGTTGAAAAATAAATATATTTCTTTCCAAAATTTTTGTTTTCTTTGTTCGGTCGGGTACTTCTGGGACCACCTTTGTATTATAACCCACCACTAAGATAGTATCCTATGCATGGTAGTGTAATCCCATTTATGTAGTGTTATCTTCTTTTTCACGAAATATCACACCTTGACCAGGGATATACACGTAAACAAGTGCATCCATGTACTGTTCAATGCTAAGCCTTGTATATTTTATTCCACAGATTATTAATTATATATTTTTATTACAGCCTATGCAAACGATTACGGTTTTCTTTTTATATATTGCTTTTGCAAATTATTTCTTATTAATATAAGCTTTAAGAATTCTTTTCATTTAAAATATTTAAATAAAATTTTAAGAACAACCTTGTTATTTTAATTCGCTTACTTTTCTTTCAGCTTTTCACACGCCCTAGAACTTTTTATGCTCGTCATAAATTAGTAATTAATTATTTTTATTGTTATTATAACGCTATAACTATAGGTATGCTAAGCTATACTCAATCAACATGAGAATCCTACTCTTTCACCATCATTCGGGTGATTGCGATAATTCGGTTCATCCCGAACGTGGACCATTTTCATGTTTGTTTTATTTTTAATAACTCACATTACGTTCGTAACGTATTTAAAATTTAAAAAAATTCTGGAATTTAATCGCCAATTTCTTACGAGGCGAAAAACGTTTTCTATAAGAACTAATTGGAACGAATTGGGACAACATTCTACCAGTATTTTTACGGAAAATATTCGGAAATTATTCGATTTCACGTTACACCGATTTTCCATTCCCTTTTCACTCTTTAAATTTTACGTGACTCGATGCTTCCTTATGAGTTATGTTAAGCAATGCCTCTTTCAGAACAATCCATCATCGGTAGCGTAACAGTTGCAAGACATAATTATATGCAACAGCTCTTATTTCACAGCATTGAAGGAACGTTACGTATTGTACTTCAATCGCGATGAAGGACATTTTGTGAGTAGGGTAGATTAACTGACATGCTGTATACCTATGGAGGTGGAGCGTGGGCAATGTTTTGTAGATGGTACGTGATAAGAACTGGTTTAAAATACGAGTGAAAAGTACTATACCGGATGTGGTATTGTCAATGATTATAATATAAATACGTAAATGTTTTTCACAGCACGTAATCTTTGTAATAAGTGCAATCTCAGAATTTACCAATATTCGTTAGTAACTTCATTGATATTCATGAAATGTTTGAATATAAAATGAAATCACGTGACAAAATAATTTTTTTTGCAGCGAATCGAAAGTAGATATAAATTATTCATTACACGAAGTACCTACGCAAGTCTAATTTAATCTTGACACTAACATAATCAATTTGGTGTTCGAATTAAAAACAAAATGTGCAGCTTCTTATTAGTTCATGTTATTTATTCTACTCACACTGTTCTTTGGTATTGGAATGAGCTTCTTTGTGTCCATTGATGTTCGTGAAGATTTCGGAATGCATTTTCATCATTTCTAAGGATTTTCCTGTAACAAACAGACACATGTGATTTCTTTGAATTAAACAAAATAATATAATAGAGAAGTCCAAGCTAAGTTTCAATATTTATTATTGTATACTACAACAATTATTTCGCTATGCAATGACTTAATCAGGTAAATGAAAAATACAATTATAAAACTTAAACTAGTAATATGAGGGTAGCCGTTCATATTTCGTGAATAGCAAACAAAAAAAAAATTTATTGTTGAAAATAGTTTTATTGCTTTTCAAAATATTCTCCTTATTCATGATCTGTGACAACTTTGTAAATGTTCTTTGGCACCAGTCGACGCGAGTCCGTTTTTGAGCGGTTGTCAAATTATGTGGTACCCTTAAGGCTAAATTTTCATGCAGGATCTTATCCACGCTGGTGTTACTAATACCTAGAGATGCCTCGATCTCACGGTATGTCACATGACGGTCTTGCATTATCAATTCAGACACTGCATTAATGTTTCCAGACACAACAACATTTGTGGGACGACCTTCACGAAATTCATCGTCCATAGAACGCCGTCCAAGTTTGAATTCACTATACCAACGGTGTACTATAGTTTGCGATGTTGCTTCATCACCATATAAAGCTCGGCGATGCATTTTTGTTGAGATAATTCACGCCGAAAGTTATGAAAAATAATTGCACGAAAATGTCCGTGAGTTAATTCCATTTTTTCGCTGACAACAATAGAAACGGCAACCGGATAATAAATCTGTCAAGGTAAATATATTATCAAAAATGACAAACTTCACGATGCAATCATCAGATCGGACGCAACACTAACAGTGTTGCGTGTTCTCGAAACGTAAACGGCTACCTCGTACATTGTATCTGTTTACATAAAATAGATTGATGGGAGAAAGTTACAAATTTAAAATTAGCAAGCTAATTGTTATAAGTTCACGATAATAAATTGAAATTTAGCTATGTACTTATTTATTATGTTAGTAATGAAGTTTCAATAGTATCTTTGTCAATAGCTAATGATCTTTAAACGAAAATATAAAATTAAATGAAAATATACGTATTTTTAACAATAAATATATCTAACAAGGTTTGGTACAAATATTAAAAATGAAAAATCTCATCACTATCAAAGAATGCTAGTGAACATAGTCTCAATTCGTATTCTGCTAATTAAAGACTACTCTTCTAGGCACCGCGACGCTAGAACTAAGTCCTTTTCTTTTGGCTAAAATTGCAATTTTCTTTCAAAAGAAATGTACACTGTGTACACTTTGGTGTACATTTTGGTTCTCAACGGTGCGCATCGCGTACGGAGTTCGTTTTCATACGGGCAATTTTCACCGCAGTCTACTAGGTGCGACACTTTTTTAATTATCTGCTGATGATGACAACTTAGTTGTCGAAATACGTATACAAAATACGAAAATTAATGTGGCAAGGGGTTATATATCAACCTTCGGTGATTAAGTCTTTTGGCTTAATCCTGAGAAAATAAGAATCTTGAAAAGCCTGGTTAAAATACGAAGTTTTGAATGTGCAAATGGATTATCTCTGTAGTTTGAATGATTTTATTACAGAAAATAATTTGTACTTTGCTTGACTAGAGATTCCTAATTATTCAATATATAATTCAAACGATCAAATAAATACTCAAAAGAGGTAATAAAAACCCTTTTCTACACTGGTATTTTTATCCTAAATACTTATTTCGACAGTTAAGTTGTTATCTTCAGTAGAAAGTAAACTCGGTATTGTACTCTCACAATAAAACTACACGGAAAAACCGTAAAGTACTCTACAAAGCCTCCACTTAAACAGAAAGTCTAGTGGAATGTTTCGCAGTTTTTTAAGGTATATCTTTATTGTGAGCCCTTGGTTGACACTACTTCACACAAAAACAGTGAGCAATGTTTGTGTGGAGGTCTAATAAAATGTTCGGAGGTTCTTCTGTGTAGCTTTATTGTAAACACATATTCAACACTGTATTTGCTTCCTAGTGAAGATGACAACTTAGTTGTCGCAATATATATCTAAAACACATTAGCATTTACAACAGCATTTCGAGGTGACGAATAAATTCTTCATTACGATAGCTTAAACCTTTTTTAAATTTGAAAGAATGAATTTAATAATTTGTTTTATGTATGGAATTGAAAAAAAATAATTTAATGTACATTTGTTAACAAAATTAATTCAAAATAATTTATATCTATTTTCAGCATTTAATATAAAATAAATCAATTAAACTTTCCCTATTATTGTTATTATAACAACCTTTTTTGAGGTTAACTTGTTTGATTAGAGGTAAATAAATAACACAATAATTGTGTATGTGTAAATCAGACTTTCGCAGCTGATATTTTATAATGTATTGTAATTGACGCTATTTGGTCGTTATTGGTCTATCTGTTCATGGTGCAGAGTATAAAAATTAAGTGTTTTATTACCCCAATGGTCGATATACTCAATAAAATAGAATAAAGTTTATAGTTAGAACAAAACGACCAACATATTAAAAAAGAAAAGAATGTTTTTCCTTGATTTTAGCTTTACTTTCATTGATATATTATTATACACTGCTCAAAACAATTAGAGTATATTTGAAAAAATAATAATAAAATAAATAAATAATATAAGACACTCAAATATTTTTATATCGCAACTATAACGCTTTTAAACTAGAAACAGGATGCATTGACAGGTTTCAACTTGTACAGCGCTTCGGTGCAGCCGCCACTGTTTGAGGGTATAAAAGCGCGTATGAGGGCGATCTCGACTACAGTTAGATTTTACCATTTTCTGTATCATAGCTAATTTTTTAAGTGTAATTACGGGTAATTATAGAAAGGCAACGCGATTTGGCTCATGCACAGGCTTGAAGAGTCATAGGTCAAGTGGAAGATGGACGGAGACAGCAAGCTGTTGCTGAAGCTTTTGCAGTTAGCCAAAGTGTGATTTCGTATTTGTGGACTTGGTTTTTGGAATCTGGAGATGTTCAGAGAAGACGAAGACAAGGACGTCCAGCATCTCCAACAGCAAGAGATGATCGACACTTAACAGTATTTGTACGTAGAAATGCTACGGGAAGAGTGGTATCAACTCAAGCAATAAGAAATCGTCTTCATAACGTTGGCATGTATACTTGAAGACCCCTAATATGTGTTCCACTAACTGCTCTTCATAAAAGGTCGCAAAGAATATGGGCTGAGCAGCATAAAAGTTTGAATCACGATGATTAGACACAAGTATTGTTTCGTGACGAATCCAGATTCGCCTTAAATCCAGATAAAAGGCGTATTTTAATTTGGCCTGAACCTGGAACACGTAATCAACCACTAATTTTGTTCGAGAAAGGCCGCAACGTGAAGGTGGGACTGCAATGGTATGGGCTGGGATAAGCGCAGGAGGTCATACAGAACTTAGAACCTAGTATGCGTTCCACTAATTGCTCTTCATAAAAGGTCGCAAAGAATATGGGCTGAGCAGCATAGAAGTTTGAATCACGATGATTAGACACAAGTATTGTTTCGTGACGAATTCAGATTCGCCTTAAATCCAGATAATGGGCGTATTTTAATTTGGCGTGAGCCTGGAACACGTAATCAGCCACAATTTGTTTGAGAAAGGCCGCAATATGAAGGTGGGAGTATAATGGTATGGGCTGGGATAAGCGCAGGAGCTCATACAGAACTTACTATACTATATTATATAGAATGGTAACCTGATTGCTCAGAGGTATCTAGATGAAATTTTGAGACCTATTATTCTTCAGTACGCTGACGCTATGAGTGAAAGATTCATTTTAGTGGATGACAATGCTCATCCACATCGAGCAAACATCATGAACAACTGGGTTGAACAATTGGGAATCAATAGAATGGACTGGCCAGCAAATTCTCCTGATGGAAATCCTATCGAACATGCTTAGAATACCTTAGGAAGACGTGTTGCGGCAAGAAATATGCTACGTACAATTCAGCAACTTGAAACTGCTCTTATACAGGAATGGAATAATATTCCATAAGAACTTTTTGATGTCCTGATTCAATCAATGCCGATGAGATATAAAACCTTTATTGCCGTTCGTGGAGATTATAAACATCATTAACAATAGATTTTTCGTCATTTTATCAATAAAACTTCTCATAAAGTCCTATAATTGTGTATTCATTTAATGATATTTATTCACTCTAGTGCCTTAGTAGCTTCATAATGTGCACAAATAAGTTCGAACGTGTCAATGCGTTCGGTTTCTTATTTAAAAGCGTCGTAGTTAAATATAAAAATATTTGCGAGGTGCTACATTCTATATTTATTTATTCTACTACCATTTTTCCCAATATCCTCTAATTGTATTGAACAGTGTATTACAGTGTTGTTTATGTCAGGACTACGTATATTTAATTTATTTATTATCTATTCTGTAAATTAAAATTTTATTTTTGAAATGAGGAATTTTTCTATCCAAAGTTTTACGATTATAAGATGTTAAGTTTTCCTACTCACGATGCTTTCAGTTACATTCAAAACATTTCAATGCTTAAACGAGATATCTACCGAAACTTTTTTGCAACTTTCCACCGAATATTATCTCGAAAGTCTAGCAGCGATTACATTAATACCCACTCATATGTAAAATACGGAAGAGGCAAACTTTCCACTTCATTTCAATCACATTTTCTGAACGGCAAAACTCTGAATTTGTCTGTTATACCTTGTGCAATTTAATGACGTTACAATATATTTGAAGTTTAAGAATTGAGAAGTAGAAACTTAAGAAATGAGAACTACATTTCTCTGATCAAGTATAATTTGCTAGGAAGCATAATATTATTTCACCTTTATCAAATTAGCATATAATTTCTTTATAAATTGCATTTTTTACGTTACAAAGTTAGTAAGTTTTGCATTTCATGAATATAAGTATATTCAAACAAACCATCGTTAAGACTTTATGGCCAAGCTGTTCCTATATATCTTCAGTCTCTCTAAAATATTTAAAAAAACATGAGAGTAACTAATATAAACGTCAGATCCTCAAATATCAAATATTTGTTTGTTTTTATCTATATTTGTTTGTGTCAATTGAAGACTTACTCGCCTAAAGTATTTTTCAGATTTTGAACGTGTGAATTAATAATTTCTAAAATTTGAATGATTTTATTATAGAAAGCAACTTTTTGTTACTTCATTTTTGTTACCAGGTAGGGGACTGCGTCCATGGTACTTCAGCTGCTGATGTTTTGTCTTCACTTGCATGAGTTGTTCAAAACCAAAATGTACACTGTGTTGGTTTTGAGCGGTGTGGATCGCGTACGGAGTTTGATTTTCGTACAATTTTTTCGCCGTGTTTTACCAAGTGCGACACTTTGAAATTATCTGCTGATGATGACAACTTGGTTGTCGAAAGGCGTATACAGAATTTACAAAAGTTAATGTGGAAAGGGGTTATATATCAACCTTATTGATCAAGTCAATCAACCACAGGCTCCATCAAATTCAACTGCATGAGTTGTCTTTTAGTTTTAATGAAACAACACAAGCAGTACCAGTATACAAGTGACGACGAAACGTCGACAGCAGAAGTATCGAGGAAGCGGTTCCAACCTGGAGCATAAGGTGAAGTAACCATGGACAACGACTGCGGACGTTTACAAGCCATATTAGGTAGTTTATATTTTGCTAGATCAGAGGTACTGTTTCAATGAAAACAATTTATTAAGGAGTTAAACCATGTGAAGTATCGAATGTTAAATAGATTGTCCCTAAAGTTTGAGTGATTTTGCTGAAAAAAGGATTGAGTTTTTGTTCTGTTAGTCCAGAACTACTGAATGCGATTACGTTGGAGACTATGATCCAATGATCCAATAAATACCGAAACAAACAATAAGAACCTCTTATCACATTAGTATCTGTATCCTATATACTTATTTTGATAATAAAGTTGTCATTTTCAGTGGGAAGTGAACACAATGTTGAGTTTGGTCTCACAGTAAAACTACACAGAAAAACTGCGAAACAATCTACTAGGCCATCATACAAACAGAATGTCTGTTTCGTGGCTTTATTGTATAGTCAAATCTATGTGTATTTATTCACACAAAAACACTGAATAATATTTGCGTGGAGGTCTAGTAGAGTGTTAGGCAGTTTTCCTGTGTAGCTTTACTGTGAGAACATGTTCAATAGTTTAATTACTTCCTACTGAAGATTACAATTTAGTTGTCGAAATACATATCTAATATACATTAGCATATACAACAGCATTTGCATTTTTTACGTTATAAAGTCAGCAAACTTTATGTCTATCTGATGTACTCTCAGATCACGTTCAAGTATTTATAGCCACCTGTTGTTCCTATATATAATCCTCGGATTCTTTGAAGTATATAAAAACATAATCAAAAGATTACATTGCTTATGAACTAATACGGAAGTATAAACTTCAGATCCTTGAGTTACAAATATTTTTGTTTTTATTTATATATAATTGTTTGTTTCTACTGAAGACATTGTTTCAATATCCAAGCTAGAGTTACTCACCCAAAGTATTTTTCAAACTTTCCAAGTCTCTAACAACGGGATCGTCCTGTAAAATATAAAACACATTAACATTACATTATATAGCAAGAATTTTTTTAAATATCACAAATTTGATTAATTTCTAATGTCTTCTTGTTGCCTTGTCTTTTCTAAACAACACAACATCCCGCTTTCATAACTATTTACTTTTTGTATTTGCTTAATAAATTATAAATCTCAAAATAACCTCCAAGGAACTATGCTGGTTTGGACTGAAGAATTACGAATTACTAAAATATGTATTAATATCAATAAATCATACATTATGATAATAAGTAGACCATAAACAATGTTTGGAAAACGAAACCATTCAAAAGCTATTAATTTTAAAATTTTACTTCAGTAACATTCATCGGAACTGGCAGAATTATTATTGTTAGCAATAATTCATCTAAATTGTCGCATACATATAGCTGTCGTTTGTCATTTAAAATATGTTTATCAATAGAAAAGCCTCTGTCAAAATATACCGAGAAAAAAGGAAGAAATCTTTAATGCAGCGATTATATTTAGATGCAAATCTGTATTATGTTGGACATATGTATAGTATATCGTCAAAATTTCGTTTTAACTAACTTTGTATAGGAGCAACATCAACGTCATTCTGTGACTCGATGAGTAAATACGGTTTAATATAATTAGCGTAGATAAGTACAGAACAATTAATAGAACTAAGGAGTTGAACAATAAAAGAAGTAAAGTTCCCAAAATCGAGCTTTGAGGCACACTAAATGTTGAAAGAAATCAGTAATAGTAAATGCCATCATAGAATACTTAGTTTGAAGCATATAAGGCATTAATGTAATACAGATAGGACGAAGTCACAAGCACTTATGTAATGTGTTACATAAACATTTGGTGGTTATAGGTAGAGTTGGCCCTGCAAGCGTTCGGTCAGCGGCGCGTGCTTCAAAGAGGTGTAAGTGGTTTAGCAAGTAATAAACGTCAATAAACCTTTTCAAGCAGCGTTTCCAGTATGCAGATGTACAAAGTGGATAATCTCGGTTGAATATTTGTAGCATCGAGAATGTTTCAATAGTTTTTTAATGTAACCGTGTTCGCCCTGAGAAATAAATGTTTTCATATGCAGAAAACAACCGTTTGACATCTAATGATGAAATAGTTGCATAATTAAAATAATCTTTGTTAATACTTAACGGAAAATTTTGTTTTAATTTGGTAAAATCTTAAAAAAAATAACTATACCAAACTTTATATCAGTGAAGTCATGGTTGCTATGATTGCTATATTAAAAAGAACATAAGTTTGGGCTATACCTTGAAAACCAATTGTTCCATGAATTTGTAATTGAGATTATTAAATTCTACATTAAAATATCTACCAGACGTTTGATTTTATTCTATTTTCAGTGGTTACGAATATAAGTAAGACCGAAAATTTCGGCAATTTTCAACAAATGACCAATCGGAAAATTCTATCAAATACTCTTCGAATTTCTGAACAACTTTGTTAATTTAACTTATCTTGTGTCTTGTATACTGAAAAAGTTAATCACTATAGTTAGGTTGGTAATGATACTGTGATGGAGTTGGTCATTCCTTGTTTTGTTATTGTCAAATATCTATTTTCAGAATGTTGTTTTCGTGCATTTTATAGGTAATAATAAATCGTGATAGCAAAACTCGATATCGGTTGTTTGATATACGAGGTGTGTCAATTAAATATCGAGACTGGTGTAAGAAATGTTATTTATTTTAATAAACTTATATTTAACCTTTATCCCCTTCAACATACTCTCCTCTCCTATTTGTACACGTTGTATACACGTCATATATTGTTCAAAACAATGCTCTTCAACAACTCTGCCATTTTTGCTTTTATATGTTCAATAGACTGAGAATGTATTCCATTTAATGCACTTTTCACTTTAGGGACTAGGTAGAAGGCTCATGGTATGAGATCTGATGAATACGGAGGATGATCAAGAACAGTAATGCGCTTGTCTGCTAAAAACTGCTTCACAGATAGGGCATCGTGAGCTGATGCGTTGCCCTGGTGCAGAATCCACGAATCGTTCTTCCACAGATCCAGTCTTTTCTTCCTTACTTTTACCTTAGCTTGATTAGGACTTCTTTGTAGTTTGATAGTAGTAGTTTGATATCGAAAAAAACGATCAGCATTGCCTTCGATTTCGACTTGCTCATTCGTGCATTTTTATGTCTTGTCTTTCGTGTACGTGACATAACATTATCACCAAATATCTCCTTTAACATTTGTAAACATTTTGTTGGCGATTTTTTTAATTCGACAAGGAATTTCAGGTAAATTCGCTGCTCGATTTTTATGTTAACCATTATCACGGCACTACCAAGTAATAGTGGGCCTCTACAATTAAAGCTCGAAAGTAAAGTACAACAGACAGAGAGATGAAACTACGGGTTGTTGCTTGGGAAGTATCAAGGTCAATGGCATTTCAATTAGAGCTTCGCCCAATGCGGCTGCGCGATAGAAGGATCGCAGTCGCTTTAATTAATTGCCATATCTCGTACAGTTAGAGAAAAAATATTTAACCAATATAACCAATTTAAACATAATGGCTATGGTTTTTTTTTACTAGCCCAGTGTATAGTAATATGGGCGTGACTATTCCGTGAAAATTTTGGAATTTTCATAGTGTATGGATACTATTTTCTCACAGAATTTAGGTCTCGTTCTAGACTTTTTTCTTTCTTCTACAAAGATATTTATGTTGGAACTAAGTTGTATATTATCTTGCGATTTATTAAACATAAATTAATGCTTAACAAGAAAACACTTGGTTATTATCTTTAAATTAGTCACTCTGTGAATACTTTTTTCTCTAATTGTATATGCAGTGTGTTATAAAACTTGTTTCATAATTGAACAACATCGTTATACGTCTATAGTTTTTGATGCAAGACACATCCCCCTTTCCTGTAGCAATTTTAATTAATTTTTATCGACCAGAAAATACCCATGTTTCTAGAGTCAAATTGATAACAATTTATAACAGCTTTGTTAATATTTTACCAATACATACTTCGAACAAAAGATCTCGATATCAAACCGTCACCCATTATTGGTTTATCTAAAAGTGTGGACATAATTATCTTAATTTCCACTAGTGTTACTGGATTATTAAAAGATAATCTGTTTATATCAATATAATAATAATAATAATAATCTTTATTGTCCAACAGACAAGCCACTTAAAGGACAAATCAAACAATATGTACAGTGTGCAAGTATTAAATGAAACTAACTTAAATATATATAAAAATTAAAATATACAATATTAATAATAAATGAAAACTAAAAACTTAAGAATATATTTATAGGCAAAAAAATAACTTATATGAAACCAAAGTTGCACAACACTCTTAAACCACCGAAAGTATTACCCATGAAAAGGATCTGGGAATAGCCTATTCGCATTCCTGCACATATGGGTAAGTGGAGCTTTCAATAGAACATTAGTCCTGGCCCTCGGAAGAGCGAAGGAATCAAAAGACCGAGTGGTATGAGAAGGAACCAATAGACAAACCTGAGACAGTACAGAAGGGGCATCCACACCATTATTGATCAATTTTACAAGAAACTTCGCACTGGTAGCATCCCTACGACAAGACAAAGATTGGAAGCTGTGTCTAACCAATAACGCCTCATAATCAACTCCCCTCGGTGGGTATGTACCATCAAGCCGGTAAGATAAGTACTTTAAAAATCTTTTCTGGATTCTCTCCAGATATAAACTTTGATAAATATAGCACGGATATCATACCACCGAGGCATACTCAAGCTTAGTCCGGACAAAAGCATAGTATAACACCTTGAGAGCCGTAATGTTATTAAAATGTCTGCAGGAACGCACAAGCAAAGCACGTGACGCACATATAGTAGTGATGTGATCTGTAAATTCCAATCTGGAGTCAAACAAGACCCCAAGATCCACAATTCTCGACTTCCTCAGAATGACAGTGTGATCAATGGTGTACTGACTAATAAGGGGATTATTGCTTTTAGTAAAAGTGACCACAGCACACTTATCAACATTAATAATAATATCATTCTGCACACACCAATCACTAATTGTATTAAGATTATGCTGCAGTATCCGGCAATCGTCATAGGATGTTATCCTAGAAAAAATTTTTAAATCGTCAGCATATGCCAAGGAATTACATGTAAGTGATTTGAACAGATCGTTAATGAAAATATTAAACAATAAGCGTCCCAAAGTGGATCTCTGTGGAACTCCAGAAGAAGCAGTATATACATCTGACGAAAATCCATTATACGAAACATAGCAACTTCTGTTATGTAGATATGAAGAGATCTAATCAATTACATAATGGCAAAATCCAAAGCTGGATAATTTAGAAACTAATACTGAGTGGTTAATTGTGTCGAAAGCCTTAGCAAAATAAGTATAAACGACATCCACTTGCTGTCTATTGTCCATTGACTCGCTAATAAATTGTTATTTCCACTAAGTTGGAAACAGTGGATCTACCAGCAGTAAAACCATGCTGCTGCAGAGAAATAAAGGGTTTCAAACATTTAGTAAGTTTTCGGTGGAGAATATAATCAAAAATCTTAGTAAAATTAGACAGAATACTAATAGGTCGATAACTATGGAGAGAGCAACGATCACCTTTCTTAAAAACAGGAACGATTCTATTATTTATTATCTATATTAGAAATAGTTGCCATGGGTTCAAGAACTGCAACACCATCGACTATTTCTTGAGGATTATTAAATTTAATTTCATTATAGCGAAGTTGTGCAGTAATTCTTGTTGTTCCTTTTTAAAATCTTTTATCCATCAAACTCCAGGGCAAGATTTTAAATTCAATTTCTCTGTTTCGTGTAAATGAAAATTTTGTTTTCACGTACTGTACAAAGATTAAATTCGATTCTATTATATGTGTATCAATGCCGATTTGGGCTTTTGAGTAAGTTTAAAAGTATATCGCGTTTAAAAAGTTTTTCGAGCCTGGACAGCCATGAGTTGTAAAGTGAGCGATGTCTCTACTTAATGTAATTGTGAGAGGACTTCCGAAGTTTAGTCGAACTGGTAAATTGAGCTGTCATTGATCTAATTTCAACTTTTGAATTATTGAGCGTTTGTCTTTTCGCGCTTCTTTCGAATTTATTCGTCCAATATTTATCACGTTTCGAATTTTAAAAGTAAATAAAATATTTGGTTTAATTTAATTGTTTCTTTTACAAGAAAATACTGAAGATTAATAAACGATTTATATTAGAACATATATTATAAATTCCAAAAATCGAATTCTCATATTTAATATAGTAAATCCTCACTAAAAGAATTTTTTAGTATTTGTTTTTGAAGCTCTGTTTATAAAGGCTGTTTCAAATTCCGTGATTTTTTTTAAGAATAAATAGAATATAGATGGCGCACTGAATTTGTCTGGGTATGTGGGCACTTAAAAAGTGTGATGTTTGACATTTATGAAAATGGCTTCGAACACGCTACAATAATGCGTTCAAATTGTTGAATTATTTAATAAAAATCAGCTTTCTGTGCAGAGTTTTTTTCAAGAGACCGGTTCCGCGGAAGATCAAAAAAGTGAAAAATACAGTCGTAGTGATCGTTCACAAGAAAATATTGGTTTAGTGAAAGTGTTGCTGAAGATCCTGAAATGTTCATTAGACGACGTTCACAACAACTTGGACTTAGTGGATCAACAACATGGCGTGTTTTACACAAGGATTTAGCTCTGAAGGCATACAAGGTTCAAATAACACAGGAACTGAAGCCATTAGATCATTTAAAACGTCGTTCAATGTTTTTCGATGAGGCACATTTTGAACTTGGTGGCTATGTTAATAAACAAAATTTCCGTATCTGGGGTGAGGAAAATCCACGAATTATTCATGAGAGACCTATACATCAGTAAAAACAGTAAACGAGTTACTGTTTGGTGTGCATTATCGTCAGGTGGTGTAATTGGACCTTACTTCTTTGATGTTGGTGAAGCTGCAACTGTCAATGGTGATCGATATCGTCAGATGATAACCGAACTTTTGTGGCCTGAATTAATGAATATGGATCTAGAGGATTGTGGTTTCAACAGGATGGCGCTACACCTCACTTTGCACACGAATCAATTGATTTATTGAGAGAAAAATTTTCTGGACTTGTAATCTTAAGAAACGGTGATATTAATTGGCCACCAAGATCATGTGATTTGACAGCGTTAGACTATTTTCTTTGGGGTTATGTGAAAAGTCAGGTTTATAAAAACAATACACAATCAATTCCTGCTTTGAAAGATGAAATTATTCGTGTCATTTGTGAGATAGAGCCTCAATTATGTCAAAATGTCATTGAAAATTTTAACACAAGAGTGGACGTCTGTGGAGCTGCAAGAGGATGCCATTTGGCAGATATTATTTTTCGCATATAAATGTCATTACTGATACTTCAATTACCAATGAAAAGCTTTTGAAAGTGAATACAAATTATGTGTTTTATTTATTCTTTAAAACAATCGCGAAATTTGAAACACCCTTTATTTGCTGTCTGTAATAAACAAACGTTACATTTCATTTCTTCATCAGGCTACAGTTTGTTTGATATCTAGGTATTAGTGGTCTTGTAGTTAAGGTCTAACATGATTCCTTTGTTGATACAGGAATTTTTTTAATATTTTAAAATCAGTTTTAACTTGATTTTATCTATACATACCTCAGTTTTATACAAGGGTTGCCGTTTATATTTCAGGAACTGACAACACTGTTTGTGTTGCCTCTGATCTGATGATTGTATCGTGAAGTTTGTCATATTTGACAATATATTTACCTTGACAGTTTTATTACCCAGTCGCTATTTCTATTGTTGACAGTAATTTGAAAATTTTATGTCAGTGAAAAAATGGAATTAACTTGCGAACACTTTCGTGCAATTATTTTTCATAACTTTCGGCGTGCATTATCTCAACAAGAATGCATCGACGAGCTGAATTCTTTATATGGTCATGAAGCACCATCGAAAACTACAGTATACCGTTGGTATAGTGAATTCAAACTAGGACAGCGTTCTTTGGACGATGAATTTCGTGAAGGTCGTCCCACAAATGTTGTTGTGTCGGAAAACATTGCAGTGTCTGAATTGATAATGCAAGGTATTAGTAACACCAGCGTGCATAAGATCCTGCATGAACATTTAGCCGTTAAGAAGCTATGTTCACGTTGGGTACCACATAACTTGACAACCGCTCAAAAAATGCACAAAAAATACATTGGCGGTGCTTCAAAGAATATTTTTAAAGTCGTCACAGGTGATGAATCTTGTATCTATACGTATGAGCCCGATAGTAAACAGTAGTCGACTGTGTGGGTATTCCTAGATGAGCAAAAACCAACAAAAGTTGTTCGCGGTCGAAGCACATCAAAATAAATGGTCGCCTGTTTTTTTCGGAAAACCGGTCACGTTGCAACCGTGACTTTAGAGAATTGTAGAACAGTCAATTCCGAATAGTACACAACTATTTGTTTGCCAAAAGCTTTTAAAAAAATTAGGATAACAAACTAAAAACTACAGATTATTCTCCACCTTAACAGTACGAGCTCTCACAGGGGTCGGTTCAAACAATAGAATATTTGATCGAGCAACATATTGAATTGATGAGCTATCCGCCATACAGCCGTGATCTAGCTTCCTATGTTTTTTCTTCCCACACGTGAAGAATAAACTTCGTGGTCAACGGTTTTCTACGCCAGGAGTGGCAGTTGAGGCATTCAAAACTCATATTTTGAAGATGCCGCCTTTACAGTGGCAGCAATGCTTATCGGACTGATTTAAACGAATGTAAAACTGCATTGATTTTCAAGGAGAATATTTTGAAAAGCAATAAAGCTATTTTCGATAATAAAAAATTTTTTTTGTTCTCTATTCCCGAAATATAAACGGCTACCCTCGTATAATATAAAATTTTCGTAACGTCGATTTATTTGGAATGTGTTTTTGGGTATACTTTTCCAAAAATGTTCTACGAATAGTATTATTTAATTTTCTTAAGGAAGTCTTTACTGCCAAAAATGTTTCATACAGTTCTTCGGCGGACAAATCTTCCTTAGAAGATGGTACGAGTGTTTCTTTATGGATCCTACTATTTATTTCTATATATATTAAAATTGATAATACATTTTTTCTTGCTGATAATCTTAAAGAATCCATTATTTCTAGTCCTTGTAATACGAATTAACATTACATAAAGATATTTCTTTAACAACCATAACAAACAACTATTAACTAAGGTATATGTATCCATAAATAAAATGAAAACCTCCAATAAACATTCAAAATAAAATGGTAGAACATTTAAGGAAACAAGTGTTCAATTGAATGTATATTTTAGTAACTAAAAAAAGGATTAGAAACGCTACAAGAGTTAAAATATATTGGTAGACATCGTACGCGTCTACAATGCAAACTGTAAACTGAGAAAGCATGGTATTTGACTATATAATAACAAGTTTTTTTCGATGAGGACATAACAATTTTGTATTTAAATAAAACAGAATAATAATAAGATATTGAGCTGAAATTTATTCCAGCTGCAGTACACATGTTACATTTAACTATGGAATTTGATCTGTTTCATACGACCACCGCGACCACCGCGAGCACGTTTGCAGCGATCGATTCTTTCGAGCCAATTTTCCACCACTCTTTCACACATATCGGCCGGTAATTTCTCATTCGATATTATCATTGAGTTTCTCTAAGGTTGTTGGCTTGTTTTAATAAAGCAACTACTTAACGTAATCCCATAAAATGAAATCCAACGGCGTTAAATCGCAAGAAAGAGGTGGACATTCGACAGGACCATTTTTCGAGACAGGGTTACCGAATTTCCCGTTCAATAAATAGATCAATTCTTTGACCAACTCTGTGCTATGTGTGCTGTGTGTTGGAATCACATATCACTAATAACAAGTTCATCCAATTCTAGCCAAAAATAGTCTTCAAACATGGCACTCTAGCGAACTCCATAGACCGTAACATGGCGAACATCTTCATCGACGAAAAAATGTGGTTCAGTCACGCCTCCGGCATTAAATCCACACCACGCTGTCACTTTTTGTTGCTGTAATAGAGTCTCTTGAAGCACATGTGGGTTTGTTGCTGTCCAATAATGCATATTTTGCTTATTGACAAAGCCATTAAACCAAAAATTAGCTTCATTGCTGAAGACGATTTTTCGATGAAATTCAGGACCTTCTTCAAACTATAACAGAACTCAATCGGAGAAGTTTCGCCACTTCAATTGATCAAGGGGCTTCCGCTCTTGAGTTAATTCGATCTTGGAAGGAAGACGCAAAATTGGCCACAATGTGGTTTGAGAAATTCCCAATTTCTGCGAACGGCGTGAAATTGACTGATTAGACACATTTTGAACTGAAGCACTTACGACTGCGATATTTTCGGTAGTTCGACGAGTGCGTTGTTTCACTGGCACAGGAACATCCAATAGTGAATATTTTGACTCGAATTTATGCACTATAGCAAACACAGCCTAGCAGGTTGGAAGATTATTATGACCGAAAATTGGAGAAAGTGTTTTTAAAGTTGTGACCAGCGATTCAGAATTACGATAGTAATTTTTAATAATTTCCAAGCGTTGCTCATTCGTGAATTTCACCATGACAAGAATGTTGACCTTGGCTGATATTTAGATGTTGACAGATAATGAAAAGCGTTCAAGGGTGGGTTCGTATTGGAAAACCTGTTACGATAACTACGTGGTTAATTTAAGAAATATTGTTTTTGACAACTGATTTAATATAGTAAAAAACAAGCAGCTAAATAAGAAAGATACTGTGCGTATCTGGAAAAATTTGTAACTCCAAACAAGTAACTAAAACAATTTGACTGTCGCGTATGAAAGTTCCTCTATCTAGTGATGAATCATCTCTTACTTTACGTTCAGTAGCTGCTTAAAACAACAAGAAATTTACAAACACTATATGCTTGAACTTTCATTAGACAAAATTATAACTGAACATTATTTAAAAAGTAAGCTATTAACTAACTCAAATTTTAGTTTTTATCTTGATTCATAACCTACTACAAAAAATTTTTAAATCATCCCCCGTATTAATTTAAAAATAAAACACGTACGCCGCTTGGATATACACTAAAATACTCCTACAATTTTACTTATATCCCTACATAAAACGAATTGAATTTCGTTTAAGAAAATGGACATCATTTAGTTATATAATCCACTTGGTCCTGGAAGAAAAAAAAAGCTTCCGATGTCTTTGATGGTATTATTATACTCCTTGCGACGATAAGAACCGTTTCAACAGTATTTGCCGGCTTTGTTATGTTTTTTTTTTGGTTGTACCCCCATCAACTCAATCGATTCGAAGATGTAGTGACATTGCGAGAAAACTGAACTGTACTGAACGCTTTGCTATTCTAGATTTCATGTCCATGTAATAATAGTCTTGGGCATAATTTTTCGTTTTCGAACAAATCCAATACCTAAATTTAACTAAAGCGGCAGAATGTATATGTATTACAACATTGTAGAAGGTGTAACTGTCAAAAATTGGAAAACGTTATTCGAAATTTTATTGTAAAATAGAGAACAGACTTGTAAATAATAAGTATACATATCTGCAATACAAGATGTTTATAATTTATAGTATGGTTTGAATATATATTAATAGGTACAAAGGGTACTAAGAAAGTTTTGCAATATGACGCAACAATGAACTGAAGCCTGTCGCTGCTTATTGAGACATGTTCATACGTGTATAGTAGCCGCCACGTTATGTCGATGGGCTCAGTTATTCATTAGCAGTGGGAGTGTAAAGTGCTTGCGATGGCATCGTGGTCACGACGTGAACAGTTTTGCGTTATAATTTTGTGCGTGTTTAAACATAGACCAGTGCTTCGAAGAAATGACTCTTGCACTAGGTGATGTTTGTTCACATCGCACAACGATTCAGGTGGTATAGAGAATTCCAAAGGAGAAATTTAACTGTGGAGGATTTTGCGACGCCGGGAAGGCCACGAACGTCAGTTACGGAGGAAAACATTACTACTATAAGAAAAATGCTTGGCGAGGACAGGCGAGTGACCTACAGATAGAGGGTACTTCAGGCCTAAATGCACCAGCAACTCGTTCGATTCTGCATGATCATTTGCACGTGAAGAAACTTTGTTCTCTCTGGGTGCCGTATCGACTGACTGAAGAGCAGATGACACGACGTGTGACTTGGTGCCGGGAAATTCTAAAAAGTTTAATAAGGAACAATCTCGGTATGTGAACAACATCGTGACAGGTGACGAGATTTGGATGTGCCGACCGAAGCTCAAAACAAAGTTTGGGTCTACGATGATGAGGACACACTCGTAGTTGTCAGAAAATCCCTACCTGTAAAGAAGAAAATGGTAACTGTATTTTTTAAATCAAGTGGAATTGTGGAACGCGTCGTTTTGGACACACAGAAGACAGTCACAGCTAAGTGGTATACTGAACAGTGCCTGCCGAAAGTCATTGGATCTATGACGAACCTGCGGCCAAAGTCGAGAATGGACACCTGGTTCCTCCATCACGATAATGCTCCAGCTCACCGCGCCAAAGCCTGCACCTAATATTTGACCACGAAAGGATTGAGACTTCTTGAACATCCTCCCTACAGTCCAGTTCTTGTTCCCTGCGACTTTGCACTGTTCTCGCATGTGAAAATGAAGCTAAAAGGGAGGCGGTTTTCCAGCGATGAGGACCTTCTGTGGACTTGGGATAACGAATATGCTTTACTCCCTAGTGAAACTTGGCAGAGCTGGTTCAAAGATTGGTTTCGGAGGATGGAGAGGTGTATTGAGTGTAGAGGAAATTACTTAATTAAATAAACAAAGCTGTATTGCAAAACTTTCCTAATATCCTTTGTATTATTAAATTGTTTTATGAATATACCTATACACAAGTGTGATATTCAAAGTCGAGCTTAAAGGTTTGCTTACTTTCTCAGAAAATCAATTGTCTATCTCTAAACACGGTTTCATTTCTTTACGTTCCTAACTATGTAATTTCAGGGCTCCTATACATAGAACTTGGGAATATTCAAAACAATAGTTCGTTATATTTTAACCGAAAAAATTCAGTTTTTGGTTACTAAATTCAAAATTCTTTCCTCATGGATTGTATTTCAAAGAGATCGATAGAAAAGTTCTGAGAGGCGAATATTTCTCAAAATATTCGTAGCTGTTGATAACGCCTTGGCAACTCACAGCTAGTATGTGAGTTCGGTAACTAGTGCTTCCGAAGAACTCAAGCTAGACCAAACTAAGTGCAGATGGTGCAGGGCTCACCTACTGCTACTCTTTGTTACTCTGAAACAAACAGTAGCAGTAGTTGAGCCTTGAAGATGTCCCATACGAGTGGGTACGAAACGTCGACAGTTATACCAGTGACGCGGTTCCAGCCCGGAAGCCCAGAAGAAGATGGTTCATATAATATTCTCTAATAAAATTGAAAATTATAATACCAATGTTTCTTTAATCATAACAATACATCGTATTTAATATTATTATTATTAATAACAGCAGATAATAGAAATTTCATAATATACGAAGTATATATAAAATGCAGGGTGAATAAAATATGGCAGTTCTAATGAGGATAATAGAATACTCTTGAACTCTCCCCAGTGTGAATAAAATTTCAATAATATAACATGAGTAGGGTTATTCACTACAGCTTACGGTAAAGTATTCTATTCGTTAATTAAGCTACCCGAAGCTTCCACATTTGTCATTTAAATGTAGTCTAAACACTTATAAGCGGATTTACGGGATAATGATGTCCAGTCGATTCGAGTAATGTGGGTAGTTTCCGTGAACTAATTAACTACTGTTGTGTTCTCCATTTATCAATTATAACGTAATTTTATTTTATGTAATGCTCTATGTTACTCCATGTTCAAGAGTATTAATTTGACGATTAGTACTTGTTAAGCAACATTACTTTTAAAATAGCAAATATTTGTAGAAATTTGAGTCATGTTGTTCGTTGTAGTTTGTTAAGAAACACATACTCGTATTATTGGGTTCCTATGTCCAACTATCAAGAGAATGAATATCAAAAATGTTAAAAATTTGAATTAAAACCACGTCTCATGAATGTTATAGTTATCCCAATAGAAAAAGGAATGTTAGAAGTAATAGTTTTGAAGATCTTACGTGAAATTTTTGAAATAAACAAAATATTGCCACGTTGGAATACTTAATAACTGAAGGTTGATATATAACCCCTTTCCACATTAATTTTCGTGTTCGGTATACGTATTTCGACAACTAAGTTGTCATCATCAGCAGATAATTAAACAGTGTCGCACTTGGAAAACTACGGCAAAACTACCCGTACGAAAACACATTCCGCACACGATCTGTACCGTTGAAAGCCAAAACGCACACTGTTTTCCAGATGTGACACTGTTTAATTGTCTGCTGATGATGACAACTTAGTTGTCGAAATACAGAAAGGGGTTATATATCAAGTTTCAGTTATTAAGTTAATCAACCACAGGCTCCATCACAATTACCTTGGATACTTAGTGGGTCGTCGGAAAAGGCGTGAAGTATTATTTAAGTATAGCCACCAGGAAAATATGTTTTTTTTGGATAAAATATGAGCCTTTGTTGTTACCCTGAAATTTTTAAGAAAGAAAGGAGTACTCTCAATATGTCCAATGTAGAGCACCTTTTATATTGCATTAAATAAGGCATAGTTTGAGAACGACAAAATAGATTGTATTAACCTAATATTTTGTGTTTCTTTTGGGCAATTCCTGTTATTTGTTCGACAAAATATAGGACACTATTTAATATCATCTTTTTATATTAGCGTTATCCTTTATTTTTACATACCAGGTGGGTTATAACATGATTGCCACAGCCTAAAAATGTGTTA
Organism: Dermolepida albohirtum; assembly: GCA_031893035.1. NCBI lineage: Eukaryota > Metazoa > Arthropoda > Insecta > Coleoptera > Scarabaeidae > Dermolepida > Dermolepida albohirtum. The sequence goes on from JAVIWB010006095.1 coordinate 796,063, forward strand.
CTGAAGCAATTTCAAGTTTAAAAATGTCTATTAAACATATACCCAAAACTCTATCTTAACTAAACTACAAGCATTTGTAGTTTTAGATAATTCTATTTTCAAGATTTTCGGTGAAGATTTGGTGTGGTATTATTGAGAATCGTTTCGTTGTTTGTAATCGAAGAGCGTCTCAAGGCAGTTCGTTATTTACGTATCTTGGAAACTGACCTTAAAACATTAGTGGATGTTGTTCCTCTTAATGTAAGATGATCAATGTGCTACTGCACGATGGCGCACCTGCGCACTTTGATAAACAAGTAACAGAGTTTTTTAATAAATATTATTCGAAACGGTGGATTGAAAGGCGTTCAGCAATTGTTTGCCCGCCTAGGTCACCAGGTTTAAAGCCCCTGGATTATTTCTTATGGATAAGGCTGAAAAATTTGGTTTATGAAGAACAACTTGAAAACAGAGAATAACTTGTTGCTAGAATTATGGATGCCGCAGAAATTATTCGTGCTGATCCTGAAACTGTTAGCAGAGCTGCCTCTTCAACTTTAAGAAGAGTTAGACTATGCATAGAGTAACTGGGTGGAAATTTTGAACAACTAATTTAATAAAGCGATTTCTTTTTAAAAAGATTTTCATTGAATTTTTTTTGCAATGGTTTATAATACCTGCATTAGTAAAGTTATCTAAAACTACAAATACTTGCAACTCAATTACGATAGAGTTTTGGGAATATGTTGATTAGATATTTTTTACCTGAAATTCCTTCAGTAACACATCCTTAATCTGAGGCAGTCATATCATGAGACACACGTTATATAGTGTGTATGTACTTAATACATCATATAAAACTTATCATACGTAAAAAATATTTTATAGATGTAAAAAACTATTATTTTGTAACATTAATATATGTATGTATGTATTATTAAAAAAGTTTCTATGTTTCTGTAAAGATTTAATTTAGATTAAGAATAACAATTGATCATTTCCCCTAGATCATTTATTACAAGGAAAACTAATTAGATCATTTCTGTGAATCAATTCCAACTAAACTCATGTTCAAAATTAACACACTATTTAAATAATTCTATACAATTCTTGGTTTGTGCACATCGCACAACGATATTCAGGTGGTATAGAGAATTCCAAAGGGGAAATTTAACTGCTGAGAGGCCGGGAAGGTCACGAACGTCAGTTACGGAGGAAAACGTTACTACTGTGGGGAAAATGCTTAGCCAGGACAGGCGAGTGACCTACCAAGAGATAGAGGGTACTTCAAATCTAAATACACCATCGGTATGTGAAAAACATCGTGACAAGTGAAGAGACTTGGCTATACTATTACGAAGTGCCGATCAAAGCTCAAAACAAAGTTTGTGTCTTTGATGATGAGGACACACCCGTAGTTGTCAGAAAATCCCGTTCTGTAAAGAAGAAATTGCTAGTTGTATTTTCCAAATCGAGTGGAATTGTGGAACGCGTCAGTCATAGCTAAGTGGTATGTTGAACAGTGCCTGCCTAAAGTCATTGGATCTATGAAGAGGTTCCTTCATTACGATAATGCTTCAGCTCACCGCGCCAAAGCCTGCACCGAATATTTGACCACGACAGGTCCAGATTTTGCTCCCTACGACTTTGCACTGTTCCCGCATGTAAAAATGAAGCTAAAAGGGAGGCGGTTTTCCAGTGATGAGGACGTTCTGCGGCCTTGGGACAACGAGTGTGCTTTACTCCCTAGTGAAACTTGGCAGAACTGGTTTAAAATTTGGTTTCGGAGGATGGAGAGGAAAATTACTTTGAAAAAATTAAATAAACAAAGCTGTATTGCAAAGCTTTTCTAGTACCCTTTGTAATTGGTTAAATGATGTGGCCTGTTTGGGATTTTTAATTTAAATTTTATTAACTTAAATTCTATATATGCGAAAACTTAACAAACGTGCAGTTAAAATTTAGATGATGCTTGAACAGTAACTTAAACGACTAACTGTTTAATAAAATTTGACAATAACTTTTGGCTGCTTTCACCAGAAATGACGAAATTACTTTGTAGTAAGATTAAGCTAGGTTATGTTCATATAAAATCAAAATATATTCAGAAAATATAAACGTTATCGAAAATATATCAGAAACATTGAGTGAGTGTGTTACGTTCACTTTTAACATGAATTTATATCAAAACATTAAAAAAATAAATGAAATGGGTAATACTTATATTTCATATCTTTAATGCTATACTTACAGCGTATGATGTTTTGAAACATATATTCGTGATAGGAGGCACTAACCTGATATTGAGGTACAACTTCCGGTGAACCTGAAACAGTTAAAACGTCTAAGTACATAAAAATTAATCATCAGGACCTACATAAACCGAGTAATACCCCCATAATAGCTACATAATACCGAAATTATGCCTAAGATCGATATCTTTAGCTGTAGCTTTCCTAGTTTGAATTTCATTATCGAGATGATATTAATGGAAGCAATTAATTGTCAGCGAGGTTTGCTAAATAAGAATGTAAGGTTAATGAGTTTCGCAGAGATGCCCCAAAGAAAAACGTGTACTTTAGACATCCCGAAATTCATATTAAAAATATATTTGGGGTTGATTGATTACGCCATTAAAGTATTATGCTGTGACATACGAAAATTCCATTTATCTTGAGCGTTTTGTTTTCCTACTTCTGGACATAAAATTACCATTTGCTTTGAATTTATTACAGTTGACGTAATACAATATATACGATAAAGATCCGAGCTTCAGTTTTATTATATATATTTAGAGGTTAAGTAACAAAAAAAAATATATTTATGTAAATTGTTTAGAGTTTGTTAGATTAAGTTAAGAAAAATGCTAACTGTCCGCATAATAGCGACGAAACTGGTTTCATTTTACGTAAATTTATTCTAATTTTGCACGGACGGGCGCTTAAAAGAGTTTGAAATTCAACAGATCTTATCCGCTTTTATTACATGGCCAAGGGAGTCCAATGACATTTTAACTTTCCAACCTTCAATATTTTTCACCCGCGAAAAATGGTATATCGGTCTCATTTTTCCGCGTTCGCCCTCCTGCAAACCTTTGAACTCTTTATTTTCTTTCCAAGTTTCTGGAAGTTGTTTGAATAAGATGTCATATTAACTTATTTTATTACAGTTTTTGGGGAAGGTTGGAGTAAAATATATATCAAATATTATTATTCCTTTCTAAAAAAAGTTTTCATAAAATATTTTAAATTTTTGAAGTAGATAGAGCTACAAAAACTGGAGATATTTTTTATTCAATGTAATTAAAACATTGCATAAGACATCAAAATAAAAAATTTGATAATGCGGATAAAATATTTATATTTAAGTACAGGAGAAACTCCAGTGACATATAAAATCAACAAACACACGTCAAAAGAATTAAAAATAAATCAAAAGCCGTGCGGTAAAAATTCACCAGCTGAAGAAAGGCTATCATTTAATAAAATCTGTTTGGCTCTTGATTTAAATTGTACAATGTTCTACGAATATAGAGGACTTACCTAAATTTTGGGTCCCCGGTAATCAAAATGACTTTACGATACTTGGAGCTTATGGAAGAGTACTTGCTTGTAATTGTTAGGGGCTGCTAAGGGGTGATTCATTGGAGGTACTTTTTTCAAAAATAAAAACGTCAACTTTATCGGGTATTCATTATTATCATACAAAAGAATCATTCTTGACGTTTATCTTCGATTACGCGTTCGAGCATTTCAAGTGGCATTTGGCGAATAATGCGAGCAATATTGGCTTCCAATTGCTCAATCGTAGCCGGCCTATCCGTGTAGACTTTGGACTTTTTGTAGCCCCAAAGTAGAAAGTCTAAAGCTGTGATATCACATGATCTAGGCGGCCATTGTATGGATCCACTACGTGTAATTAAATATTCACAAAATTGTTCTAGTAATAAAGCCATGTTTTCACGAGCTGTTTGACAAGTAGCGCCATAGTGTTGGGTTGTCTTCGAGATCACGGGCTTCAATTTCATGTAGCAAATTGTCTGTTATTATGGCGCGATAACGGGCGCCATTCACAGTTACGTTGCGGCCGTCTTCATTTCTGAAGAAATAAGGACCTATGATTCCATTTGCCCATAAACCACACAAAATCGTGGTTTTGCCTGGATATAATGGCAGCTCGTGAACCTCTTTGGGTAGCTCTTCACTCCAAATATGGCAATTGTGCTTATTGACGTAGTCACTAAGCCAGAAATGAGCCTCATCGCTGAACAAAGTTTGGTGGAAAATAATGGACCTTCTTTAAGCTTTTCAAGAGTCCAAAAACTGAAACGGCGACGATTAGAAGGGTCGATCGCTACCAATTCTTGAACGAGTTGAATGTTGTATGCTTTGAAACCAAGATTCTTACGTAAAATACACCAAGTTGACATACGACAAGCCAAGCTGTTGAGGTCTACGTCGAATCGTTTCTTCACGGTCATCGCGTACACTGTCAGCTACCATCGCTATATTTTCTTCACTACGTTCTGGATGTAGTCTATTTGGTCGCGTATTATCCAATAATGAAAATTACGTATCAAGTTTTTCGATGGTATAGCGAATTGTGCATTCGGTGGGCCGATTACGTAGACCATAAGTTGCTCTAAATGCACGAAATACATTTCTTGTGGAACGCTGATTTTCATAATACAGCGGTATAATACTGTTTTGTGGGGTAATTCTGTATCTTACCGTAGAGTTTTTATTTTGCAAAAGCGTATATTGCGTCTAATTTTTAATCTTAAAGCTGACTAGTTTTGCAGGGCAGTATTTGTTGAGAATGACATTTTGACTTTCCCTTGCATCTACATGTATAGATGCATTCAGTTCGTGAGAGGTCTCTTGACGGGCGGGGTGAGGCGCCACACAGGTATCCGACACGAGGCGCAAGTGTGCTCCGTAAAGAGAGTCATACATTAACATGCTTCGAAAAATCACCAACCTATGCCAGCCAGAATGTATACAATAAGCTACCGCTGAAATTAAAGCAGGCGAATAGCATGAATTATAGGCAAACTTTGAAGTCATTTTTAATAGCTATGTTAGGTGTTACTATTCTGTAAATGAGTATTTGACGGATTGAGCTGGACTACATTGCTTGTTCGTCTCGTGTTGGTCCGATTTGCTTGTTTGTCGATTGCTGTGATGGTGCTTATCGATATGTTTTTGTTTGTTTGTTTTTTTGTACTATGTTTAAATTTCTCTATGTATGACGTTTCATATACACGGATGTGTCTTATGTGAATAAAGATATATTATTATTATTATTATTATAATTTGTAGACATTGTGGCGGTCTGAGTCCCTCTATAAGAAAATGTCACACGATACTTAATTAAAATAGCATGAAAGTTTGACAGGACCCGCGTTTTATCTGTCGAAAAATCGCTATCGAAAAAGTACATTATAATGAACCACCCATTATATCGCCATTTATTTTAAATTTGCTTTGGTTGTTAAGCACAACTTTAAGACAAGTAGATACATACAAACACGGAAGCGTAAGTGTTTGTTCTTGATTGAAATACGTTCTATAACTTTATCGTTTCTTTAAGTTGTAAAAAGTTCTGATGGTACTGTTTTTAAAGCCAGATGTTTATATGATAAAGCGCGAAGGATATTCAGCGATGAACAAGATAAGATGGAAGATTTTGGAGTCATAACCAAAACCCAAAAGTTAAATTGGTTAGCTTCGATGTCGCTAGTCTATTCTTTAACGTAGCAATCTAACTTACACTAGCAATGGTTAAACAGATTTTCCGTAGATATTATAGAATTACTATCCATATGCATCAACACGACATACTTTCAAGTGGACGACAAATTGACATGATTGTCATAAGGCTGCATAGGCAACGTACACCAGAGGAGTTCCTATAACGTATAAACGACATAGAAGATTCTATCAAGTTCACAATGGAAATGGAGATAGACAACAAAATTCCCTTTGTGGATGTCCTGGTACATAAAAACACGTTTGTGAACATAATGTATAGAAACCCGACAATATTTGCACTTCGACTCCAATGATCCTCACAATCTTAAAATTGGAGTAGCCAGATGCTTATACGATAGAATACGAAGGATATTCACGGATAAACAAGATAAGATGGAAGAACTTGGAGTCATAATCAACACCCAATAATTAAATTGCTACACAGAAAAAGCGTTATCATAAGCAAGGAGTCAGATAACACGGATTGAAGATTTCGAACGACCAGAAGAAAATGTGTGCACGATGGTCATACCATAAGTCAAGGATAGGTAACGACTAGAAGATTAGAGCAACTACAAAAGCATGAACACAAATTGGTCGATTCTAACAAAGAGAAACCACACAACAAAAATTAAAGAACGAAAATTTGTGTTTAATTAACACGTATATACTAAACTGGCCAAACAATTTGTCAATGTAGACCAATATTATCTCATACTCGTTATGTGCTTAATTAATTACTTGTTTTTTGAGAAAAATATACAATGATATATTCAACTTCCAATCTTATTTTAAACAATTAATCATAAGAAATATTGCAGTAATATAATATTAATAATTTGAGTAAATTTTTTGGTATAAAAGATATTATTGTCATTAAGTGTTTTTGTGCTTTCTATATTTTTGTCCCAAAAGCATCGTAACGTAAGAGGAAAAGTTACTCCTCCAACTTCTGTAAAAGAGAATGTGAAATACATGTTACGTCAATATACATTTATTGACTTAACCTAACTTGCCTGGCAGACAGGTACCCATTTTAACAATACGTTAAACTTTGCTAAGACTTCCTACCATTTATTTGAAAAAATTGCCTGCGGCTTCGAAAGCAAATTAACATGTTTTCGCGAAACGTAGCTAAATTTACCTTCCCTATCTCTTTGGAAACATTAAAAAATATTGAAAAGTTTATAAACATGTCTTGCAACAAGCAAATAAAAGTTTGATACCGAGGGTTTAAGATTAAAAGTTTTTTTTTAAATATCGTTAATTGCTAATTATTTGAAGTTAAAATGAAGTAATCTTAAAGTATTTTTTTATTTTTTTTTAAATATGTTTATCGTTTCAATCTAATTATAAATTTTATTCTTTCGTGTTTGGATTTGCGATTGTTAGGGATAATAAAACACTTCGTTCACATTAACGACGTTTTGAGACATCTTTTTCTTCTTTTTCAAGTTATTTTATTTAGTTGATTTTTTTTCTTTCTTAACCTATTTTTCTGTTGAAAATCGTTAATTTAAAAAAATACAAACAATATGTATGAAACTGACGGAACTGTTAGGTAATCTAATCTGCAGGAATGTGTTATTTCTTTCTTTAATTTTTCCTCCCGTATCTATGTTCGAGTGTCAAATGTATGCATGTATGGCTGTATGTACATATGTGTAATATGTGAAAATTTACGTTGATATATACAGAGAGATGAAGATAATTTATTTCCTGAGGATTAAATCATTGTCATTGAGATCGATAATACTTCTATCATTTACTGTGTTTTGATTTTTTTATATAGTGTTATAGCAGAGAAGAGGTTTCATCTTGATATGTAAAGAAACAGTATTTTTAAGCGAAATCATCGCATGTTTATTTAATTATAAAGAGGAGGGTCTGCCATTAATAATAGAAAACAATACCAGCCAAATGGCCGCCACGGCTACGCTTGCAGGACCATATTCTTTTCATGAAATTTTCCATCACCAATTCGCACGTTTGCGGTTGTATGTCCTCCATAACTTCACGAATTCCATCTTTGGGGACTTGAATCGATTGCGGGCCATTGGCATAGATCTTATCTTTCACGTAGCCCTAAACAAAAAGCCTAAAGGTGTTAAATCATAAGATCTCGGTAGCCAATTGTGATCGCCTCTTCGAGAAATCACACGGTCAGGAAACTTTTCACGCAAAAGAAAGATGGTATCCTTACTTGTGTGTCACGTAGCGCCGTCTTGTTGAAAATAAACGTCGTCCACATTAATATCTTCCAATTCCGGCCATACAAAATCATTAATCATCGTTCGATAGCGCAATCTATTCACTGTAACAGTTGCTCCAGCCTCATTTTCGAAAAAGTAAGGTTTAATGACCCCGCCAAACCAAAAACCGCACCAAATAGTCACACGTTGTGGATGGAGAGGCTTTTCAACAGTAATTCTTGGGTTTTCCGAGCCCCAAATTCGACAATTCTGCTTGTTAACGTAGCCTCTGAGGTGAAAATGGGCATCATCACTTAACATGATTTTTCGATGAAATTCAGGATCAATTTGATGCATTTCAAGGACCCAATCATTAAAGAGACGACGTTGTTGATAGTCGGTAGGCGTGAGTTCTTGTGTTAACTGAACTTTAAAAGCACTAAGTCTTTATGCAAAATACGGTGTAATGTCGTTTGCAGAATGCTCAACTCCAAAGATCCGACGAGAAATGGACAAACTTGGGTTTTCCTCAACACTATGGGCTACAACAGCAATATTCTCAGTTGTTCTTGAGCGACGTTCACGAGTTCGATTCTTTACATCACTAACTTGTCTCAGTAGCTCAAATTTTTCCACCAGTTTCCACCAGTTGCATCGACGAGCTGAATTCTTTATATGGTGATGAAGCACTATCGAGAACTACAGTATATCGTTAGTATAGTGAATTTAAACTTGGACGGCGTTCTTTGGACGATGCATTTCGTGAAGGTCGTCCCACAAATGTAGTTGTGTCGGGAAACATTAAAGCAGTGTCTGATAATGCAAGACCATCATATGACATACTGTGATATCGAGGTATATCTAGGTATTAGTAACACCAAGATCCTGCATGAACATTTAGTCGTTAAGAAGCTATATTCACGTTGGATACCACATAATTTGACAACCGCCCAAAAAAGGACTCGCGTAGATTGGTGCCAAGAAATGCACAAAAAATACAATGGCGGTGCTTCAAAGAACATTTATAAAGTGGTCACAGGTGATGAATCTTGGATCTATACGTATGAGCCCGATAGTAAACCGCAGTCGATTGTGTGGATATTCCAAGATGAGCCAAAACCAACAAAAGTTGTTCGCGCTAGAAGCACATCAAAACAAATGGTCGCCTATTTTTTCGGAAAAACCGATCACATTGCAACCATCCCTTTAGAGAGTTGTAGAATGGTCAATTCCTAATGGTACACAACTATTTGTTTGGCAAAAGTTTTTGAAGAAATACGGAAAACAAGCCGAAAACGACAAATCTCCACCATGACAATACAAGCTCTCACAGGTCGGTTCAAACAATCGAATATTTGACTGGTCAAAACATTGAATTAATGAGATCTAGCTCCTGTGATTTCTTTTAGTTCCCACATGTGTGGGGACACTTTTACATTCGTTTAAACGAATGCAAAAGTGGATTGGTTTTAAAAGAGAATATTTCGAAAAGCAATAAAGCTATTTTCGATAATAAAAAATTTATTTTTTTTCGCTATTCCCGAAATATAATTGGTTACTCCGCTATTAAATAATAATATTTATATAAACATGAATGGGACATAAGTGGTATAAGTTAGAACTAAATAGGCATATATTGTAGAAATAATATATAGTACTAAAACTATAATTAAAATTTTGAAGAGAGATCTACATGTAATAGTGAGTAAAGACATTTATACGAGGAAATTTACATATAAAGAATCTCCACCTGTACGTGAATGCAGTAGAGAAGGATTAGAAATTATATACCAGGAGTTAGTGCTTGAACTAACGAACACGAAACGGAAATAGACGAATATGTCCGAAGTTACAATTTAAATTTAAAAGAAGTAAGGTATTTGTCTAGAATTTAAGATATTCTTCATGATATTTGCGAGAATATAGAATAATTTTGAGTTATTTGTTATTAAAATTATTTATCAAAATATTGAAGAAAATATTATTTGTGTATATAGTTTATAATTTATATTATAAATAAATTTTCATTTTAAAATATCTATTCTTATTTCATTTAAGAATTAATATTAAGTCTATATTAAAAGCAAATTTAATTTATTTTAATCTTTATTAATTTTAAGTAGTTACAAATAAAGATCATAAATTAATAATTTTTTATAACATCATTGCAGTATTATTATAATTAGACATCAGTTACATAATTATTATCTATTAACAAAATATATTAAATCTTTGGAAAGAATTTAAAGTTATATATAGCAGATGTTTTTTATTAACTTAAGGACATAATCATTTATTTATAATAAAAGTTGGAAAAAAATTGTTCATCTTAAAAACATGATAATTCAATAATTAATTCAATCTCAAGTCAGAATGCTCATATCCAGAGACGGGGTGGGGTGTTAAATCAAAGACAATAAAGTATCATATTTTTATTATTAGAATTTCTATTAAACTCAGTTGATTATCATTGAATTACTTTCATAAAGTTATTTATGTATTTTTATAATATCATTCTTACATTTTATATAAAACTTTGGATATTTATTTCTTTAATGTTTCTTATTCCAGTTAAAAGATTTGATATAAATTTAAATAACTGCAACGAACGTAAAATTAATGAAATGGTATATATACTACTGTGGGCAAAAAATAGTAAGACTTTGTTCATAATTTCTAAATTCTTAATTTATTCTTCCAAATCTATTTCGTCCCCCTCAAAGTAATCCCCCCTGGCCCCAATACACTTGTGCCAACGTTTCTTCCAATTCTCGAAACAGTTGTTTAAGTCAATTTCAGGAATAGCCTTCAATGTGCGTAGCGATTCACGTTTAATGTCTTCTATTGACTCAAAACGGTATCCCCGGAGCGGTCGTTTGAGTTTGCTGAATAGCCAGAAGTCACACGGAGCTAAATCGCGCAAATACGGTGGTTGCGGCACGATATTGGTTGTAAATTTGGCGAAAAACTCATGAAGAATTAATGCAGTATGCGACGGTGCATTATCGTGGTGCAAAAACCAAGAGATGTGGGCCCATAATTCTGGCCTCTTTTTACGAATAGCATTGCGCAAACGACGCATAACACTCAAATAGTATTCTTTGTTGACAGTGTGGCCGGTCGGAAGGAATTCGGAGTGCACCACACGTCGATAATCGAAGAAAACTCTCAACATAATCTTGATTTTTGACTTACTTTAACGTGGTTTTTTGGGCTTCGGTTCACCTTTAATATGATATTCGGCCGATTGATCGTCTGTTTCCGGGTCATAAGCGTAGATCCAAGTCTCATCTCCAGCTATGATACCTTTCATTTTGTCTTTATAGTCGGAAAGCATTGTTTCACACACGTCAACGCGACGCTGGTTTTCGAAAAAATTGAGTGATTTTGGAACAAATCGTGCTTTCGCTTTTCTTAGACCTAAATGATCTTTCATAATGGTTTTCACTGATCCTTCCGATATTCCAGCGATGCCAGTAAGGTCCCTGACTGTTAATCGTCGATTCTCAAGCACCAATTCCTTGATTCTATTGACGTGTTGATCATCAGTTGATGTTGATGGTCGTCCTGGACGTGGTTCGTCATCAACGCGTTCTCGACCCTCTTTGAATAATTTGTACCAATCAAAACCACTTGCTCGCGACAAACGATTATCACCGAAGGCCTTTTGCAACATTCTGAACGTTTCAGCATCAGAAATTTGATTCCGTACACAAAATTTAATGGAACTTTTTTGTTGAATAATTTCACTCATTGTAAAAATCGCCGAATGCGCTTTTTGTACTTCAGAAAGACAAGCGTATACTAAACACTAATGGTTATTTTGATGTGACATTTGGCACAGATGTCACTGACAGTCATATCAACCGAAATTTAAATTAAAAAGTCTTACTATTTTTTGCCCACAGTAGTATACACAGTTTGTCAAAAAAATCTTTGTACAGAAAAAGAAACACGTAAAATGTTATCTTCATTCAAGAATTCCAACAACAAATTCTTTACATATTTGCTTTTTTTTGCACACATTCCGTTACTGTACTTGTATACGACTATAAGACCCCAATACTTTTCAAATAGACACACACATTACAACAACAACAAAAAAAGAAATTTTCTCAGTATAATAAGTGTCAAAAAAATCTTTGCATATTGAATGAAGACAACAAAAAGGAACAAAAATGCCGTTATTTTCCACGAATTGTGTGCTTTTTTTTATAGCTGGAATGGAATGTGAAAGGAGTAAAAAAAGCGTTAGTAATAAAGCGATTGTCTTTAATGCAACAAGTGACCTCATATTTGAATATAAAAAAATCCCGGGAAAACAAATTTCAAAAAATATTTTACAGTTGGTGTATTTCAATTACTATAAAGACAAATCTGCCAGGGAAATCGTCCGATATGTTCTTTCTCAAAATCAGAACTGTATACAATATCATATCACGTGCTGAAAAAGAAGGAAGACTCGAGTTAAAAGGATCCACAGGCAGGTCAAAAAAGATGGCACGGCGAATTGAGAGCAAAATAATTAAAACTGTTTATAATAACCAGCAATCTAGAACTAGAGGATTAGCTCTTCAAGTGGAAAAAGACTTTGGGTTAGGTGTTCCTCATGAAACCATCCGAAATGTGTTACAAAATCACAAATACTCTTCACGAGTGGCTAGGGAAAAAACCTCTGCTCTTAGCTCAAAATATCGAAAAAAGATTAAGATTTGCCACACATATCACTCCCTTCAGAGTACTGGGACGATGTTATTTTCTTAGATGAGGCGAAAATGATCCTTAATTACCATGACGAACCGCAGAGAGTTTGGCCTAAACCTCTGACAGCATTAAAAAATAAAAATCTTATTCCTACAGTAAAATTTGGAAAACTGCCCGTAATGGTATGGAGCAAGGGAGTTGGCCTTGCTGGATATACACCATAATCAAGATTTTGGATGAAATAATGACTAAGGAATTATATCTTGATATTTTGAAAAACGAACTGACCGCCAGCATTAAAAAATTCCGTTTTATTGACCCTGATAATTCGAATAAATTTAAATACAACTATATTACTACTACTAATACTATCAAGGTAATGATTCCACACACAAATCTTATTTATGTAGGTTCTGGTTATCATATGATACAACTGCACCAAAGTTATTGATACTCCTGCCCAGAGTCCTGATATTAACCTTATCGAAAATTTGTGGGTTCATCTAAACAAAAAGGTAGGAAAAAGATCGCCAACCACTAGAAACGAATTAAGAAGGTTCATTAAAGAAGAGTGGGATAAAATACCATTAGAATATAATATTCCGAAGCTTATTCAATTAATGGGAAGACGTCGATAAGCGGTAATTGATGCTCAAGGTGGACACACAAAATATTAGCACTAAAAATTCAAAAATAGAGTAGAGAAATTGAACTATTTTCTTTTTTTAATATACTACATTAGAATATTTTCATTGTTATAGAAGTTTTTTTTGTTTATTATATTAAAAAAACATATGTTTATAAAACACTGTGTGAAAAAAATAAAAAAATTAAAAAGTGTAAAGTATATATATATATATATATATATATATATATATATATCATTTCATTAATTTTGCGTTTATTGTAATTGTTTTCTATTTCAAGGATGTCGGTATTGCTCGAGTCGAATTCAACTTTTTTTTTCCAAAACATGTTTTGATAAAGCTGTCACGCTTTTTTGTTACTATTCAAGTTGTATTTAAATTTTTTACGTAGATATTGTTTTGTTTGTCATACGTGTATACCTCCACAACATTGGCATTTTATTTCATATTTGTGTGCTTGCTTTTCCTTAGGTGTTTCATTTTTAATTTGGTAAAAAGAACTTGTTTGTATTTTTCGGTTTGTGGACTATTTTTACCTCTCTTCCGCATACCTTTCTTCAAAAGATATTTCGATAACGGTTTTAGCAATACCAATTCATTAAGATAAACAAAATTTAATTTTAATTTCTCCCACAAAAAGTTTTAATTCACAATAGAAAGCGAAAATAACGTCTGCGTAAACTTCCTGGAAATAACAGCAACGCACATTTATTCACATTCATATACCAAATTCACTAATTGAGATTGTTATCCAACGGTCGTAAATACAAAACAATTGAGTCGATAACTTAATGGACAGGAGTTGCAAATTTTCAGGAAAAAACATTATAAAAACAAATAAAATTAAAACAATATTTTCTAAATATAATTATTTTCCGGACTCCACAGAAAAAAAGATTATTCACATCTAAAAATAGAAATAAACAAAATAAAGACTAATAATACAGAAAGAACAGATAAAATTCTCAGAAAGTATGACACATCAAAATTCATAGCTTTACGGTACGTACTACACCTAACACAAAATTTAGACCAACTTTTTGAAAAATATCAGCGCTAAAATAGTCCATAAAACGAAAAATACAAACAAATCCCCTTCTACCAAAATTAAACACCAAGTACCTAAAGAAAAACAAACACCGAATGTATAAAATATGTTGCTAATGTGAAGGTACATACGTTGAATAAACAAAAAAAGTCTACATAAAAGAGTTTATAAACAAATACAGCATCAAAACATATTTTGGAAAAAAATTGCTAATTCGATTTGAGTACTGAAATCCTTGAAATAGAAAACAATTATAATAAACGTATAACAAAAGGAATGATTTTACAAATATACATACACATAACCATGTGCAGCCACTTGACACTCAATACTGGAAGAAAAGTGAAAGAAAGAAATGATGCATGCTTACAGATCAGACCTTTACTAAGCATTCATAACAGTTATGTTAGTTCCATATATAAGTATAAGCACAGAAACATTGCATGTAATGTAATTGACAATTTTCACATAGAAAAAATGTATATATTTATAAAGTAGGACGCCAACCAATAAAAAAAAGAAATTGGTAGTAAGTAAAAGCAAAATAAACAAGTGAAGATTGATACATTTCTCTAACCTATCTGTTTATGTGCTTGAGAATACCACCCGGCTTGAGTCCGCTTCAGGTGTGGGTGAATAATAGAGATATTCAGGGGACTCCGCAGTTTTAAAGAATCTTTAAATACCGTCTAATACTGAAGATGGGTCGATGATTGGCAAAACTAGCAATAATAAGATTTGCGGGTGACGAAGAAGAGTACAGGTATGATTAACGACACAAAAAATAAAACATTTCTCGATTATTTTATTATATAACAAGAAAACCTTCAGAGATAAAGCATATAGTGGAAATAGAAATTTAATACTACAAGGGGGAAAGAGCGAATATCGAGTAATAATGCCACATTCAATGGGCTGGCAAATTATTCGTCAAGTCAAACCAATCTTTGTCGACAAATCGCAGTATTATTATTGACAACAAACAGGAACAAAAATTTGAAAATATATCAATGTAATCATAAATATATATATTAAATATCATAAATAACGTCAGGTATGCGTATATTCAGTTCGAAACCAACGTAAATAAAGCTTATTTTAAATTTGTCATAGTAGGCCTTATTAATTTATTAATTATAAAAAATATTATATTTGACAGAAATAAATATCCAACTTGTAGATACTGAATGGAAAAGATAAGTGTTACAGCTTTTACTACGCGAGAAATCTGGCAAATAAAAATATTAAAGCCAGACGGCTGTACAAGAAACTTACCCATTGAATAAAAAAGAAGCAACTAGATCGATGAAATGCAATTGGTTGGCGGTAGATTACAGTTCTTCCGCTATGAAAGGGATACCGACGAAATATGAGGCCGGCATAGAAACTATTAATTATTCAGAAAAAGAAAAACACAACAGAAATTAATACTCGTCGATAAAAGTAAGTAAGAAAAAATTCGTACTTTATAACGAAATTTTTTTTTTAAGAATATAAAACTATATGTGCTCGCGAAAAAGAATGCATGCAATCGTGCAGATCTTCACGAATGAGTCACTTCACATCCCAATTTACTCCTAAGGTAGTATGGGCTTATTACTAATTTCACAAAATGAAACACCTGTAATAATTAGATATTTCTCAATTGCACTCTTCACGTTGTAGGTCCAAAGATGAGTCCTGTGTATGTTGAGATTTTTCCTGAATGTTTACATGTGAACGTAGAAACTCTTAAAAACACGTTGCAACAAAGAAAATACGAAACGTAAAATCGTCTACGCGGTACGATCAAAAATACATCTGATCAAATGCGCCTTCACAAACTTAGATATCACCAATACAGACGAGATATTATTTAGGAGACGGTTAAAAATATTAGTAACAACGAAAGACAAGTTTGACCAATATTCATGATATCAAAATTAATTACTCTATAAACAAAATGTGACGAGATAAAACTAAATTTAATTAAGGTGTTAGGAGCACGTAACAAAAGATTAATACAAAAAAAATCACTTAATTATATATAAATTCAATGTATTAGGTTAAAGAAAAAAAAGGAAAATAACTTGAAAAAGAAGGAAAAAAATCCCTCGAAATATAGTTAATATTAACTAAGTATTTTATTATCGTGGATGGTCGAAAACCCAAACTTAAAAGAATAAAATTTATAATTAATTATTCTCTTCAAAAATTGTGAAAAGAATTTTCAACGACAATTTGAAGCTCAACATCAACCCAGTTATGTTATTACGGTCGATGAAACTTGGCTTCATTGCTATGTACCAGAATCGATACGACAATCTCAACAGTGAGGGTATCGTGGCAATCTTCCGTCAAAGATGTCTAAGACGTTTCCTTTTCCTTCGCCTGAAAACATAATGGTTACCATATTTTGGGATTCGAAGAAGATACTTCTTGTCGACTACCTCTCAAAGAGCTAATTTTTCAACGGGCTGCGCTTCTGGACAAAGTCAAAAAATGTCATTATCGCAAAAAGGTTCGCAATGATTCGAAAGAAGGTCATCATATTTTGGGACTTCTTGTCGACTACCTCTCAAAGAGCTAATTTTTCAACGGGCTGCGCTTCTGGACAAAGTCAAAAGTTGCCATTATCGCAAAAAGATTCGCCATGATTCGAAAGAAGGTGCTATTCCATCATGACAATATATTGTCACCAATCTCATTGCTCGGGAAAACTGGATGAATTACGAATTCAGCTTATGCTCCAACCACCCTATTGACAGGATCTAACCCCTATGAACTTCTATGTATTTCAAAAATTCAAGCTGTTTCTCGCCGCAAAGAAATTCAGAATAGACGAAGAAGTTAATACAGAAGTAGAATAGTATTTTGACGACCTTGATACTGGTAATTATACTGGTATAATGACACTCTAGCACCGCTGGTACAAGTGTGTTAATGTTGAAAGTGAAGTTATGAACAATATTAATGTTATCAAAATTAATTACTCTATAAAGAAAATGTGACAAGATGAAACTAAATTTAATTAAGGTGCTACGGGCATGTAACAAACGATTAATATAAAAAATCAATTAATTATATATAACGGGTGGCGCAAAAGTAATCCTCTTATCAGAAAATGCTATAAATTTTGCGATTGGCCCCTAATGTCAGTTCTGTTTTGACATTTGTGTAGTAAACACATGCGAAATACACGTTAATAAACAATGTTACGCTACACTGCTCCAGAACGCGGAATATTGGTGACTATTTATTTGAGTAATAATCGGTCGGTGACTTTGGCACAACGTGAATTTCGTCGCAGATTTCCTGGCCGTCCAACGCCTACTGGTGAAACACTGCGACGTTCAGCCGCTCGCCTCGAAGAGACTGGCACAACACGAGATGCTGCCAGGCGTGGCAGACCCCGGAGTAGCCGTTCTGCAGAGAATATTGCTGCTGTAGCCGAGAATGTCATGGAAGCGCCGTCGACATCGACCAGACGACGTGCCACGCAAATGGGTATCAGTCGACGGTCTTTACAGCGAATTTTGGTACAAGATTTGAAGATGTTTCCGCACAAAGTCCAGACGGTGCATCAGCTGTTAGCTGCTGACCGCCAATAGCGTCTAACATACGCTCAAGTCATCCTTAATCACCACCAAGAGAAAGATGATTTTTCATCAAAAATAATCATGAGTGATGAGGCCCATTTCCATCTTAGCGGGTACGTAAATAAGCAAAATTTACGCTTCTGGGGCACTGAAAATCCGCGTGTAACCCACGAAGAGCCATTACACCCGCTCAAAGTCACTCTATGGTGTGCTGTTTTCGCTGGAGGAGTCATCGGACCTTTTTTCTTCGAAGACGTCGCGGGCCAAACGGTTACTGTGAATGGTGAGCGCTCATGATCAACGAGTTCTTTTTGCCGCAAGTTGATGAATTGGAATTGGAAAACATGTGGTTCCAACAGGACGGTGCAACGGCACACACTGCACGTGCCACAACCGATATGCTGAAGGATACATTTCCCGGGCGTCTAATCTCCCGTTTTGGCGATTTGCACTGGCCAGCAAGATCGCCTGATTTGACCGCTGCAGACTTCTTTTTGTGGGGCTTTTTGAAGTCGCGGGTTTATATCAACAAGCCTCAGACTCTTGCAGCTCTTAAAGACAATATCCGTCAAGAATGTGAGGACCTATCGCCGGAAGTTTTGGCCAAAGTGATGGAAAATGCCATAAAAAGGGCTCAAATAACAATCAACTGTGGCGGCGGCCATTTACATGACATCATATTCTCGACTTGATGTAAAAAAATTAAAAGACCAAATAAAAGTTTTTCATTTTTTTTTAAAATTACAGCCAAAAAACATCGGAAGGTTATTTTTGCGCCACCTGTTACATTGAATGTATTAGGTTAAAGAGAAAAAGGAAAATAACTTGAAAAAGAAGAATAAAATCTCTCGAAATATAGTTAATATTAACTAAGTATTTTATTATCTCCAATGGTCGAAAAGAATAAAATTTATGAAGGTGATTTTGATGGAGCCTGTGGTTGATAACTTGATTACTAAGGTTGATTTATAACCCCTTTCCACATTAATTTTTGTAATTCTGTATACGTATTTCGACAACTAAGTTGTCATCATCAGCAGATAAATTAAGCAGTGCTGCACCTGGAGAACTACGGCAATAAGTACCCGTACGAAACAATTAATTCCGCACAGGATCCGTACTGCTGAAAGCCAAGACGCACACTGTGCGGGATTAATTGTTTCCAAAGGGTATTTATTGCCGTAGTTCTCCAGGTGCAACACTGCTGAATTTATCTGTTGATGATGATAACTTAGTGGTCGAAACACGTATAGAGAATTACAAAAATTAATGTGGAAAGGGGTTATATATCCACCTTAGTGATCAAAATAAAATTAATATTTAGTTATTCTCTTTAAAAATTGTGTAAATATAAATCCTTGATATAAATACAATTCTCATGATTATTTATTTTTAAATGGCCACAATATAAATCAAGCACAGGTTAAATTTCGAGCGTAAATAGAATTTAACACAAAAAAGAACTATTTCTGAAAACGGTGGAATAATCCTATTTTGACTTTTATAAACACCTAAATTGCTTTTTCAGTATTTATAAGTGATCCAGTGAATTAAATCGGAAACGAAAACTGAAAACAATACCATTGAAATTATGTTTACATTGTTCTGTTTGCTTTGATTTGCGTCGGATTGTTTCCAAGCTTTATTTATATAGATTGACTTGCGAAAATGTGGTTTCACATTCGATTGGAATTCCCACATACGCCCTCTCACATTCACGTCTCCCTTACTCTTATCTGGGCATTCATTTCCATACGGTTTTCGAGTGTATGGTTTCTATTTTAAGAAAGAATTTCCACGATTGACAATCACTTGTGCAGATAATACATTAATAACACTTTAGTTATACAATTAAAAGTGGCAATGTATTGAAAATTTATTCGATGCTCTTATAAACTATTTGTAAAGTGTACTTCACTATTTCTATAGCCATTTAAACTTTAGAAAAAAATATATTTTCGTATTCAAAAGTTCTCATTTTGGAATGTATTTTTAAGCTTTTATTTTCTCAGGATTAAATTAAAATACCTAAATTTTAACATCGAAACCATTTTTAGGAGCTCCGAAAATGTCAACACGCGAGCTTTTCTTAATGTATAAGGTTAATGTCAAGTTCGTAGCGGTTTACTGATTTCTAAATTTATTAATTTTTTGACAAAACAAAATACGCAAACTAATTAAGACTATGTTCTTCTCTATTATTGATGATCTTCATAAATTATTTACGACCAGTCTGTCGAAATGGCTTTTTTTCAATTGAGAAAGCCGTTTCTGTGCTGTACTCTCTCCAAATTACGTTTTCCCCGTAAATGGCAGATATGGTTCTGGCGGCTTCGTGCTTTAACTTCTCTATTGAACTTGAACAAAAGCATGTGATGGAAATGCTATTTTTTATTTCTACTCGACATTCCATTTTCTATTGTCAATAAATAAAATAATGTTTGCGCAAATTCACAATTCAAAAACTAATCAATTAAGTAATAATACGATATTTATATAACTTCAACAAATGTCTAACAATTTTTTTCAAGGCACTCTTAAAAACCAAAAATGCTACGAACTTTATGCAAAAGTTTTCATTATTGTCAATTTTTGCAGGTATACTTCTTTGAATAAAACTGAGATTTTCACGAAATAAAAAGATTTGAATATAATGTCTTAGTATTACATAAAACAGAAGCTCTAAATTGATAGAATGCAAACTCGCTACTTTTTATAGCAAAATTATCCAAACTTTAGAGAAAATCCATTTCTACATTCAAAAGTTCACATCTCGACAAGGTTTGTTCCAGTTTTCTTTTTCTCTCACGATAGAGTCAAAAGAGTTAGATAAACTTGTTTTTAGCACCTTAGTAGAGCCTAAGATACATAAACCAGATAATTTGATGAGATCAATTGTTCCAGTTCACCTACTTATTTGATGGTTAGTGAATGAATATAAAATTTTGCCCGAAAAACCTGAAAGTTCGTCAGTTGCCAATTCAGTAGGATATATTCAAAGAATTAAAGATTGTAAATAGGAAGACGGGGACATTTTAGCGTCATTCAATGTAACGTCATTGTTTTCTTCCGTATCTACTCCAGAAACTTTAAAATATTACTAGATTTTCTTTATAAAAATGAGATATAACCGGAA
Organism: Dermolepida albohirtum; assembly: GCA_031893035.1. Taxonomy (NCBI): domain Eukaryota; kingdom Metazoa; phylum Arthropoda; class Insecta; order Coleoptera; family Scarabaeidae; genus Dermolepida; species Dermolepida albohirtum. Next base: position 817,100 of record JAVIWB010006095.1, read on the forward strand.
AAAGTAAAGGCTATTTAAATATTCAATATCCTCTGATATTTAGTTTGACAGATGTACTTGTTTAAAGAATGCACGATGTGAAAGTTATAAGAATGAATGAAATCGCTATTCGTGATGCAATTCATTACTTGTTTTCTAAGAAGAGGAATACAATCACGATTTTGACGGATACGCAACAAACACTGGGTAATGATTTTCCTTCGAAGGCCATGATCTGCACCTGCATTACTTGCTTTAGACGTGACGATATGATATTCGAGGACGAAGAACGTTCTCGACGACCAAACATGATATCAATCCAGAAACAGTAGAAAAAGTCGTGATATGTTACGTGACCGAAGAGGGAAAATGAAAGAGATTATCAAGACTATGGGCATCTCCATTGAACCTAATACACCACATTTTGCATGTCAAATTAGGCATGTTTAAGCTTTCTACCAGATGGTTGTTTCGTTCACGTGAACTAAAAAAATGAAAAAGGGCAAATTTTCAACAATTTGGAGCTCAATATCAACCCAGTTATGTTAATATGGTCGATGAAAGTTGGCTTCATTACTATGTGCCAAAATCGAAACGACAATCTCAACAGTGAGGGCATCGTGGCAATCCTCCGCCAAAGATGTCCAAGACGTTTCCTTTTCCTTCGCCTGAAAAGATAGTGGCCACCATATTTTGGGATTCGAAAAAATACTTCTTGTCAACTACCTCTGAAAGAGCAAAATTTTCAACGGGACATACTAGGCTGCGCTTCTGGACAAAGTCAAAAGTTGCTATTATCGCAAAAAGATTTGCAATGGCTGGAAAGAAGGAGCTATTCCATCATGACAATGTGCTGTCACACACCAGTCTCATTGCTCGGGAAAACTGGATGAATTACGAATTCAGCTTATGCTCCAACCACCCTATTCACAGGATCAAACACCTTCGAACTTTCATGTACTCCTAAATTCAAGCTCTTTCCCACTGCCAAGAAATTCAGAGCAGATAAGGAAGTTATTACAGAAGTAGAACAATATTTTGACGACCTTGATACTGATAATTATAAAACTGGTATAATGACACTCTAGCACTGCTGGTCCAAGTGTATTAATGTCGAAAGTGAATACGTTGAAAGATAATAAAAATCTGTAATTCCAGTGTTTCATTTAAAGTCTCGCCTTTCGTCAAATTACGCTCGTGTCTGTTTAAAAACAAACTTTTGTATAAATAATCTCAAAGGAATAATAAAAAAGCCTCTTCTTATGCTAATTCCATCCACCCCAAACTGAAAATCTACTAGTAAATGTAATTTCACATTCTATGGAAAAATTAAAAAACTATCTTCCTCCTCCTGGACATCGAACTCGTCTATGATAATCATGGGTTCACAAATGAGACGAAATTCGTCTGGCAAAATGATATCGATCCATTCATTATCCCAATCTTTCCGTATGCTATAGCATTATAGTCTAAAGACATGATGCCGACTAGTGAGAGGCAGTATTAGTTGAAAATGACACAGACAATTCGAACGAATGTGGTGATATATGGAACTCATTATTCTATGACTTATCTCCTGTTTTTTCAAAGCCATTTAAATGCTCAAGGGTATATTGACAAAGTTCTGGATCCACTCGCTTTACCATATATTCAAGGGCTAAACAATGTTACATTCCGGCAAGACAATGCTTGTTTTAATTCTGCAGCTGTTACATTACGATCCCTGCAAGGGGTAAACATCAATATTTTCAATTGATCAGCATGGTCGCCAGACCTATAGCTCATGGAACATGTCTGGGATATATATAATAGGTCGTAGGCTAGGTATGCTTCCTAACCTTCCAATGAACATGCAACAGCTACATGACTACCTATAAGTTGTTTTAATAGAGTTTCCATAGAAGACCATAGAACATTTTTTAGAAGCATGCACTAGCGAATGGAATTATTCAATTTTCTCTATAAAATGTACGAATTTTTCAATGAAAATTTACTGGTTTATTATACTTAGTACAGTAAACATTTGTATAAAATTTAGTTTAAAAATATTTACTTTAACTAAGTTGTTTTGTCACACAGTATATGTGTATATGTATGTATAATTCAGGTGAATATATTTAAGGCAACACACTTTCAAAGCACGAGTAGGTGTATTTGTTCTAATAACGTAAAAGGTACTACTATACTACTATACAATATAAAGCTTTTAGTATATGCAATGAATGGTAAATTATTTAAATTGCTCCCTCGTATATTCGCATTTCCGTTTGTTCACTGGCTGTACACTTTGCGTAAAATAAACAAATAGAAACAGGCGAATAAATAACAGAGCATCTTGCTTTGTATCTTGTACAATATATCATATTTCATTCCGGGCATATTCATCCACATACTACAAAACAAGAATTAGTTTAGTAACATATAATAGAAATAAATTAGTGGACTGTAGAATGGAACTCGCGCAATCGGATAAATATTTATATAACAGAGCAGATAATGAAGTAGAATTTATTTCGCGTTATATAATCCTTTCGGTAATGCAATTAAAATTAAAACAATGGCTAATGTAATAACGTATACATAATTAATAATGCTAAGGGTCAATATTTTTAATTTTTTATTAACGAGTAGGCGCATTGGGGGCGTGGCCTGTGCAGCGACTCATGATTAGTATAAATACGAAGTTTCATTGTTATTAGACAGTTAGTCTTTGAGCTATCGTCAACCAAGTAACATAATCAGGAGTGAAAAGTGAAATATGGAAAAAATCGAATATCGTGCCGTTATAAAGTTCCTTACCAGGCAAGGAAAATCAGTCGCGACCATAATGAATGAGATGTCATTGGTTTACGGCGACTCTTGTCCAGGAAAAACCATGGTGTACAAGTGGCATAGTTTATTTAAACAAGGAAGGGAATCCCTTGAAGACGACCCGAGGCCGGGCAGGAGCATTGAGGTGACCACGCCAGCACTTATCCAAAAAGTTGAACAAATTATACTCGAAGATGCTCGACTAAAGTAGAAACAACTCGCAGAAATGGTTGGAGTATCCGATACAACAATTTTTAAAATCCTACACGATCATCTCGGCATGTCTAAGGTCAGCGCAAGATGGGTGCCGAGAATGCTCACGCCGCCGCAAAAACAACAGCGCGTAGAGTGTTCGTGTGCATTTTTGGACCTCTGTAATGAAGACAAGGATGGTGTATTGAGTGGAATTGTTACTGGTGACGAAACTTGGGTTCATCATTATGAACCTGAGTACAAACAAGACTCCATGCAGTGGCATAAAAAGGGCACAGCACCTCCCAAGAAATTTAAAGTGTCACAATCAGCTGGGAAACTCATGGCAACGGTATTTTGGGACTCGGAAGGAATACTGTTGATTGATTATAAAGATAAAGGTGTTTCTATAACCGGAGAATATTACGCTTCAATATTAGAGCGACTAAAAGAAACCATTAAAGAGAAAAGACGGGGAAAATTGACAAAAGGTGTTCTGCTTTTGCACGACAACGCGCCCGTCCACAAGAGCCGCGTTGCGTTAGCTGCCCTGCATAAGGTGGGCTTCGAATTTGTGAATCACCCACCCTACAGCCCAGACCTGGCCTCGAGTGATTATTACCTGTTTCCGAAAATGAAAAAAGAGCTGCGGGGTAAAAAATTTACTGCCGATGATGAAGTCAAGGAGGCAGTTTCGGCATATTTTGCAGATAAAGAGAAATCATTTTTTTATGAGGGTATAAATAAATTAATTGAAAGATGTGAAAAATGTATCCGTCTTGCAGGTGAATATATTGAAAAAGAAAAATAATTTGGTTTTTTTATTTCCACCCCTTGTCCCCCATTCCGCGAATATAAAAACGCTCCCTCGTATTACTTATTCTCACGTGAAGTATATTTTCATGGAATAACATTATTGGTGAAAATTGAAATAATATTATAAAAAAACGATATTAACTGACTAACAGTAGAACGAAAAAATATTACTTCCCTCTTGTTTAAATGAGGAAAGGACGAAGTGCGTAGTCGTCTTGCCAAAGGAATAACTGTGTTATCACGATACATAATTGACGAACACTTTTAACTTTGAAAATTCGCCATAAGTAATGGTATAAGAATACATTAATGTTAATAATACCTCGTTTACGACGCGTTTCGAGTTATCGACTCTCTTCAGGTAAACTATGGCATTATTAATGTGGGTTCTTGTACCGTCTTGCGATACAGCAAAGAATAAAAAAACATCTTCCTCGTTCAAACGAACGAAAGAGCGATGCGTGCATTCGTGTTGTCAAATTAAAAAAAAGTCTATGACGGATTTTCCAAGTGAAAAGTGTTTGTCTATTAAAAATCGCGATAAAGGAGTTATCCTTTTGGCGAGACTAATACGCACTTCGCTCTTTCGTTTGCTTGAACGAGACAGCGATGTAATGTTTTTTCATTCTATGCTATATTGCTAACGGTATAATAATGGTATAAGAACATATGCTAAAAATAAATTCATTAGTAATACCACAGTTTACCTGAAGGGAGTTGATAACTAAAAACGTGTCGTAAACAAAGTATTGAAAATGAAAATTATTATTTTCTGCTATGCAATCGTTAATTAAAATCACAGAAATTAATTAAAAAATTTCTGCGCTGGAGAAGGACTCGAACCTCTATCTGCCGTTTGTTAGACGGCTGCCTTACTAATTAGGCCACTAGACGCTGTTTTTGAGTTTTGAGTCTTTTAACAAGCCATAAATCGCGTTATGGAAACAGATCTAATATTTATAAGCCGCAATCAGGTTTTTTTAATTTAAATAAATTCATTACGTAAAAGCTTAATTATAAGTCTTCCAACAATGGTTTCATTTTAATATGTAAAAAAAAACGAATATTTTTAAGCGAAATCATCGCATGGTTATTTAATTGTAAAGAGGAGTGTATGACATTAATAATGGAAAACAATATCAACCAAATAGCCGTCACGGCTACGCTTGCAGGACCATATTCTTTTCATGAAATTTTCCATCACTAATTCGCACATTTGCGGCTGTATGTCCTCGATAACTTCACGAATTCCATCTTTGAGATCTTGAATCGATTGTGAGCCATTGGCGTGGACCTTATCTTTCACGAAGCCCCAAATATAAAGTCTAAAGGTGTTAAATCACAAGATCTCGGTGGCCAATTGTGATCGCCTCTTCGAGAAATCACACGGTCAGGAAACTTTTCACGCAAAAGAGCGATGGTATCGTTACTTGTGTGGCACGTAGCGCCGTCTTGTTAAAAATAAACGTCGTATCCACATTAATATCTTCCAATTCCGGCTATACAAAATCATTAATCATTGTTTATTACCGCAATCCATTCACTGTAACAGTTGCTACAGCCTCATTTTCAAAAAAGTAAGGTCCAATGACCCCGCCAGACCAAAAACTCCACCAAACAATCACACGTTGAAGATGGAGAGGCTTTTCGACAATAATTCTTGGGTTTTCCGAGCCCCGAATGCGATAATTCTGTTTGTTAACGTAACCTCTGACAAGCAAAGATACGACGTTGTTGATGGTCGATAGGCGCGAGTTATTGTGTTAACTGAACTTTAAAATCCTTAAGACTTAAGTCTTTATGCAAAATACGGTGTAATGTCGTTTGTGGAATGATCAATTCCAATGATCGATAAGAAATGGACAAACCTGGGTTTTGCTCAACACTGTGGGCTACAACAGCAATATTCTCAGTTGTTCTTGAGCGACGTGCATGAATTTAATTCTTAACATCACTAACATGTCCTAACAGCTCAAATTTTTTCACCGATTTCACAAATACTGGCCAAGAAGGTGCTTCACGATGACCCAAAAATACTTTAGTTTTGCGAACTGTGATCGCAAAATGTTCACAATTTTTGTAGTGAATTTTAATAACTGCAATGCGTTGTTGAAGCGTATATCGTTCCATTTCTATTAATGGCGTAGTTTTTACATGTCATCTGTCAAGTAGTTACAGGTTGAGTCGTGACAACTGTTAAAATAACGGGCCATTGAAAATGAAATGTCTTATTGGAACACCTTTATATAATTATTAACACCTGACTGCAGGTTTCTTTTGAGTGTCCGGTCTTTCTCCTTCCTACTGGATTCTAGTAAAATACTTTTTGTACATATTTCTTTGTCTACTTTCCTTAATGCGTGCCCCATTGACCCTAATTTCCTTTTAATAATTTGATGTTCTATTCCTACTTGCCATGTTTTCTTCCAGTTCTTTATATAATCTTCGGCCACTAGATTTTTAATAATTCTTAAGCACTTATTCATAAATACTTGGAGTTAATGTTTCATCTTTTCTGTCGCTGATTATAACTCACATCTAAAGAGTTTTCTAATAAGGACTTGACAACTTTTTTTCAAAATAAAATGCAGACCATTTGAGATATTTCAAAAGCTTTATTATCGGGTTGAAGTACAATCAAAACATTTATGAATGGAACTCGACTTCGTTCATATGGCCACCGCGGGCACGTTTGCAGCGGTCGATTCGTTGGACCCAATTTTCGATGACTCGGCTACACAATTCGGCCGAAACGGCTGCTATTTCGCATTCAATGTTGGCTCTGAGCTCTTCCAACGTTGTCGGCTTGTTGGCATATATCAATGACTTGACGTAGCCCCAAAGAAAAAGTCTAGAGGCGTTAAGTCGCACGAACGAGGCGGCCAATCGACTGGTCCATTTCTTGAGATAACACGCTCATCAAACTTATTCTTCAATAAATCGATTGTAACGTGTGCTGTGTGGCTTGTGGCACCATCGTGCTGAAACCACATATTGTCCAAGTCCATATCTTCCAATTTGGGCCAAAAATAATCTGTAATCATGGCGCAATAACAATTACCATTCACAATAACGTGACGATCATTATCGTCGACGAAAAAATATGGCCCTATGACGCCGTCGGCATGCAAACCGCACCAAAGAGTTATTTTTTGTAGATGAAGTGATGTTTCATGAAGCACATGTGGATTTTCACCCGACCAATAACGCATATTTTTCTTATTGACGAACCCATTGAGCCAAAAATGAGCTTCGTCACTGAAAATGATTTTGCGATGCAATTGATCATCTTGGCGCATCTTTTCCAGAGCCCAATCGGAGAACGTACGTCTCTTCAAATGGTCCATCGGCTTCAATTCTTGAGTCAGCTTGATCTTGTATGGGTGTAAACCAAGATCCTTACGCAAAATTCGTCATAAAGTGGTCTGGGCGATGCCCAACTCTTGAGAATGCCGTGGAATTGACTGATTTGGATGATTTGCTACGGACGTTTCAACGGCAGCGATATTTTCGACACTTCGACCAACCCGTTGTCTCACTGGCACGGCAACATCACACAACGAATATGCAGACTCAAACTTTTGCACTAAACTTGTTACTGCCTGTCTACTAGGGCGAGAATTACGACCGAAAATCGGAGTTAACGCTCTTAAAGTAGCGGTCACCGACTCCGAATTTCTGTAGTAAATTTTTATAATTTGCAGACGTTGTTCGTTCGTGTACTTTACCATGATGAAAATGTTAAGTTTACTGGATAAATTGACAGTGACAGTTCGATGATTAGTGAAAGGGTGCGTTCACAAATTGAATTAAAAGTTGTCAAGTCCCTATTGGAAAACCCTTTATAAGATAAAATTGGTTTCATCGTTGAAGAAAGAAACTTAAAATTTGGTTTACTAATACTGCTAGACCACCGGATTTCATTTAGTCTTACAAATAAACTACGTGAGATTACATCTTTATGCACCTCCCTCTCATGATACTATACTTCCAAGATATACAATATCCTCCACCACTTGTATACTTTCAGACTCTTTTTCTATCTTTATTTTGGTGTTTGTATTCTAGTAAATTGCCTCGCTTGGTTTCTATTGATTTTGAGATTCATATTTTCAGATACTTCACAGGGGCAGATTACTATTTCACAGGCAAAATCAAAATATTTTCAGTTTTTCGAAAGTCTACACTAACGCCTCCTCTTATCTTGGGTTATTATTTGTAGAACTTCATCATTAACAAGAAGAAATAAACCGAGAAAGAATGATCGTAGTAGTATAGAATTCTTTGAATCACATATCGTCCCGTAATGTCCTAAATTTGTAGCTATTATACTCGCTACTATACATTAGGTTTATATCGAAGTTTAAAAAGCTCGTAATTTTTGTTGTACTGTAAATTTCATTACAATACCTTAGGAATTTCTAGACATACGATTGAATACTTATTTATTGCACTGTACTTGTTATTGAGGAAGGCAAAATTTACGGGGGATTTGTATTTGATTTTTGAAATTTTCAAGCCATCTTTTCGTCATCGGATCATTCAAGCAGCTGTTACTGTTTCTACTGTCCACACTTGTTAATAGTGGCTGGGGTTGTGATACATTTTACCTATTTGCTTCTGCATTTTATGAAGTAAAAATAGTTTTTTCAAGATAACAAAATGTTCAGATCTCTTTAACTAACGGTTGCGATATACAATAGTATTATAATTTTGAACTTATGGGGTGTTTGTGTGAAAAATATCTATATAATAAAATCAATCACCTTTTATTAAAATAGACAAGTTCTGTTTTTTTCGAAAAATCAAACAAATAACTAGTGTAGAATGGCATTTAATCAGTCCATGGATTCATACGCACATCTTTAAGCAAATTGACGATAAAACGCCTTGTTCTTAGATGTTGTCTACATTTATTTTGAGTCTATGAAGTAAAAGACTCTCCCGTAATCCACAAAGAGAAGATATAATTCGGCAGGTTGCTCCACAATTTCATTTTATGCGGAAAATAGTAAGCAAAAATTTTAACTAATATACATAATATATTCACTATTAAGTACTTTAAATATTTATTTTTCGCCTGTTAGTAAGAATTCATATTTAGTTTACTAATTTTATGTATTTACTTATATTTATTTCATTCATTTATTGTGCAAATTAATCGCGTATTATCATTATTTGCACTTCAATTATATGTACATATCTAAATCATCCCGTATATTCGACTGAAGAGCTCGTAGCGTCTGTGTAATACGATGGTTTGTATCGTTGACATACGTGTTTATGCGTTGATAAAATGTATTACCGATGCGAAACGCTACATCCAAATTTGGCGCCAGAGTGACCATTCGCGGACTTCGGACCGCTAAAATCACCTCTCTCTGGACGCCGCAGTATGCCTACACAATAAACGGTGCTCATATATAAGGGGTTTGCGGCTGGAGCAATAAATAATACAAAGTAAGACGCCATAATGTATAATAAAGGCCTAAGAGCATTCGGAGAGCATGAGTTGATATTTTAAGTCGGTGCTCTCCCCTACTCAACGTTTATACTCCAATACGTTCTACTTTTTCGTGAGATATCTAAGCGGATGTATACATATCCCGATACTCTCATAAGTTAAACCTATGCGTATGTAAAATATATTTGTACATAATGCAACTTTTGTAGTCCTTTAAAGTCTGTGAATAAACTGTCTTACTGTAACTTGACTTATACACAAAGTGCTTACAAAACGCGATGAAACGTCCACTCATGACAAATGAGAGATATATTTTGAGATATATTCTATACTTATAAATATCTAGTTTAATACCAAAGTCAAGCTAAGTTATTTTTAAATAGTTGATTGTTGAGGTAGTTACTTTGCGAAATTCCATTACACTAAGAAATAAACAAAATACTACGGAATAAATAAAGCTACCTAAATTTCGCACTATATTACGAGGGGAGTCCCATAAGTACCCGGCCTGACTTACAGATGGCAGTAGTTGTTTGCAAAATATCACTGTATTAGAAAGTACACAATAAAGCATATGTTTCAAGTTTGATGACGCCACGTTGTTTAGCATTTGTTTGGCAACCATCAATAGTGAACGTTGTCAGTGAATTTGTAAAAATGTAGAAAATTGGTCATCGTTATGTGATACAATTCTTTTATTTGAAAGGCCTCAACCCAACCGATATAAAAGCTGAACTGGATTCTACTCTGGGTGAGTCTGCTCCTTCGTTTACAGCAGTGAAATATTGGGTAGCAGGATTTAAACGAGCCCGTACGAGCTGTCAAGACGAGCATCGCAATGGTCGACCAAATGAGGTGACGACTTCAGAAATGTTGAAGAAAATCCATACTTGTACCAGGTGCACTGGATGATCGTCAACTGAAAGTGCGCGAGCTAGCAGACATACTATGCATTTCAAAAAGTGCGGTACATCGCATATTATCTGAAAATTTGGGCATGAGAAAGCTGTGTGCAAGATGTGTGCCGTGTTTGCTCACACTAGAGCAAAAACAGTGTCGTGAAGATGTTTCAATTGAGTGTTTAGCGAAGTTTCGCAGCAACAAAACAGAATGTTTGCGTCGTTTCATAATCATGGATGAAGCATGGGTCCATCACTTCACACCCGGGACAAAAGAACAATCAAAACAATGGACTCAAACAGGAGAACTGGCTCCAAAGAAGGCGAAGGCCGTTTTATCTTCAGGCGAGGTCATAGCATCTGTTTTTTTGGTATGCGCGTGGAATAATTTTCATTGACTATCTTGAAAAAGGAAAAGCTATCAACGGCGAGTATTATGCGAACTTATTGCAACGTTTGAGAGAATAGATCAAGCAAAAACGGCGGCATTTGGCTAAGAAGAGCGTGTTATTTCATCAAAACAACACAGCGGCTCACAAATCCGTTATTACAATGGCCAAAATTAGTGAATTAAAGTTTGAATTGCTACCTCATGCACCCTATTCGCCAAGTTTAGCCCCTTGGATTATTTTCTGTTCCCAAACTTGAAAAAATGTCTCAGTGGTCAAAGATTTTCCAACGATGAAGAAGTGATGTCGGCGGTTAATGGTTATTTTGAGGAACAAGGCAGTTCTTATTATAAAAAGGGTGTTGAACTTATTGAACATCGCTGGGAAACGTGTATAGAGCTGAAAGGAGATTATGTTGAAAAATAAACATATTTCTTTCCAAAATTTGTGTTTTCTTTGTTGGGTCGAGTATTTCTGGAACCACCTTTGTATAACATAGTATGAAATTTAGACAGTGTTTTATTTATTCCTTAGTGTTTCTTATCTTCCCTAGTAAATTGTTTTCATATGTAAATATTTTTATATTCATTTAAATAAATGTATTAAAACTTTACAAGGCTTTTCATTTAAACATTCAAAAATATTGCAAAGCAAATAGTATTTTATTCTTTTCAAATAAAAGAATTGCGTTTATAAAAAAAAACATTTGACCCTATCAATGCACAATAACGTAATATATGGTCAAATCACAATAACGTAACAGATGGTCCTCCGAGCCGGATAGGTCACAATATATATTCATAACATATTTAACGTAATAATAGGCCGAAATGTATATCCGTAAACAGATTTATTCCTCGTTGCCAACGTAAAGTCTAAAATGTTTAGTTGGCAGTTCACAAAGGCAAATCATAACGATAATATTTTCCTTTGAATCCACTTTAAAAGTAATATTCGTTATTTATGATAGTAAGTTTTAAATTTCTTAAATTGCTTATTTTACCGGTCAATAATAAAAATCGTCTTCCTTTCAATGCCATACAATATTCAATCTTCAGAGATATTCCCTGGACTAATACGTTACGCAACAATGTATTCATAATAACCCCCGAAGCCATACTTTTTAACGCGATCGTTAACAGCAGTAGCATATGTGTAATGAAAAGATGAACAACAATAACTGAGTCGTAAACGGGCGTTATTATCAGTCGTATTATTACGAAATGTACCTACTAAATTCTAGAATCTGTCTTACTTAATCAAGTACTAAAAAGGAAGACGATATGATGCTAAATTATTAATCTCCTGCTACTCGAAATAAGCTCTTATCTACAGGATATGAAGTGCAAGTGCGCATTCCGCATAATATATTAACCGTCATGCTTTAACATCAATAACCGACAATTCCTCCTCTTACCTGATAGGGCCGACAAAACGGGTGCGGTGTCCACGAAACTTCTTCGATTGCTAATCATTGCCAGGGTTATCGTCAAGAAGAGTACTATCATAGGAGTCATTCTGTATCTGTAATATAAAAGTATATTAAGACTTATTATAAATTCTAAATGTCATTTTTATGGAATACCGTTTGGTTCGTTTCAATTGAAATTTGCATAAACAAGTAATTAAACAGATCGCTGGACGATTATAGCATAACAGAAAGATCAACACGGATTACGAGGAGTGTTCACTAATTTTTGACACATGGAAGGAAATAACTCGCGTGTTTTATATTTTTATTGCTAAACATTTTGTGTGTCGATATCGAACGAGATACAATGTCTTTAAAAAAAATTCTTTGGTTATCTGGCGAAACATTTGAAAATGAGTTTCGCATAGTTCCTCAATTTAGGGAATACAAACTAATCACTAAAATCTATACCTGGTGAATAAGGGGGTTGCTCCAAAATTTTGAAACCAATTGGTAACTTTTGAAACAAAATTTTTGAAAATTGCGATGTTATCCTTGAAACAAAATACTTTGATTCAATTTACTTCACTTTTTTCTTTTACTGTTTCATGTATTTTCAATAAAAGATCCACATATTATCAATCTATGATGGGGTAATAGTAATAAAATAATCCATGCTTCACATTTTCTATGCATAGGAGGCATGTGTAGTCATTATTACGCGCGTTTTTACAAAACGACTTAAGATTTTTAGATTCGTTGACATTCATATTAAATGAGAAGTACTGATAGCCCTTTCTCATAAAAGTCTCGGATTAAACTCTGACGCCCCGATACTATAAGTCAGTAACTTACCATTGTTTAATAAATGATACGTGTATAGATTTCCCCAATTGTACTTGCTTGATCAGAAAATAGTTTCTTTTTGCTTTTGTCCAGAATCTTCTTTGATCTCTGTTTGTATTGCAGTCTTCTTAAATATATAATACTTATTGAATTCATCTATTAACTTTGGGTTCAATGGATTTCAAAACTTCTATAATTTAGATTTTCAACGAACCTTAATAATACACAAAGTTTGTGGAAAATTTTCTTTCTTAATAATTCGGAACACATGTTGAAGTAGCTTTCAAAAATATTACTTGTAAATGTTTAATTGCTAGGTCGTCTATACGCTTGTCCCCAAAACATTTATCATCTTTAAAAATCCCTATTTGAACAGCGAGGATAACGGAGTGATTTTGAATTTCTTTAAGGGGTCTGTAACCCTTCTTATGCTACTGCACAGATTTCTGCCTTCTTTTAGGGTCATAGTATTGAACCCAGGTTTGATCTTCAGTAACAATTTAGTAGAAAATGCTCGATAAGTTCACAGAGATCCAAAAATTCTCTACAGCACTGAATTCGCACTTGTTTTTGAGGCATCGTGAGCATTCAAGGCATCCATTTTGCAATTATGAATAGTTAAGTGTAGGGTATCAATGGATAGGTTAGTCACCACTGCTAATATTCTAATCTTTACTTGGACATACTTCGTAACAGCTGGAGCTAGGCCAAGCACTTTGTGTGAGGATCATCTTCAATGTTCTCTCTGCTTCTTTTAAATTATCTTGACCACTCTTGAACTGTAGCTAACGAGGGTGCAGAATCTTGTTAAATGACCACCTCTTTGTGAATGATCTTATCTTTCTCGTTTGGCAACGAATTTAATCAAAGCGCGGTGCCTGATTTTCTTGAATTTTTTTACGTTATCCATTCTGATTTCGTTGACCAAGGATTACTTGCGAAATGATCACAACTATATGAAATTTTATATTCTTTCCCTCAGACAATGTTATTATCATTACACCAATTAGTCAAATTACCCACATCATTACTAAATCATCCTTTCCATTATGTTCTTTCTATAGGAGCAGTATTTGCTATTATAGGAGGGTTTGTTCATTGATTATTGATACCGAGAATACCTTGAACGCCCCTTCGTTTATATCGTAAAGAAAAATCCAAAGTTGACTAGGTAATCAAGCCATTCTGATAAAAAATATAAATGGTTACTGCTTTATAGATATTTACTTAATAATAACTAGAGCGGCGACGAAAGTGGCAATACCATAGGCGGTACGGTAGAACGGGCAATTGGTGCGTAGTGAATGAGATCATTCACATCAAATACAATACTGTTCACGGTTGGTGTTTAAGTGTAAATTATAAACTGCGGCGAAAGTGTCCGTAGCAGTGCCGTGTCTAGACTTATTCTTACACAATTAGTGCTTACCTAATAATATGTAATTTCATAACCCTGGTAATGTGTTGTGGAAGTAACTGTACATCTGCATCACTGCATACGTCTCTACGGTTGTTTCTGTAAGTGATGTCCTTCGCGACGAGAAAATGTTTTTGTATAGAGAAAAAGATCGTTCGGCGTCTATTGATGTAATTTTGGCAGAAAGAAGCTGTTGTTCAAAATCATTCCAGGGCTCACTATTTGCACATTTGTCATAAATAGTTCGTAAAACATGCAAGTCCGGATTTTTTTTTAAAACACTTAATAATTTTTGATGAGCTCGTACACCAGCAGCGTCAGTTAAACTATGCAAATGAGCGGTCACATTTTGCACTATGCATAGTGATGTGTCTAAGGGCAGCGAATCGTTTTCGTTTTGAAGTTTTCTAATTGCTTCTACTAATGGATGGTAATTGTTATATATTGTATGCAGATCTTGCAGAATTTGAGGATTTTCAAATTAATGTTGACTGTCTCTGATTGCTTGGGATTCAGTTGGCCTAAATTTTGATATAACGGATTTAACTTTGTGAAAATTCTTATGGTAATAAAAAGCTGCATTTAGCCACGTGCCCCATCGTGTAAGAATGGGTTCCGGTGGTTCCGAAATATCTGGACAAGTTTTATGAAATTCTTTAAGTCGTTTAGGTGACTTAAGAAACACTTGTTTGGTGGATCCAATCAAATGATCAACGTTTTTATAACTACTTCTAACATTTTCAGCAACTAAATGAAGAGCATGGAGTACACAAGTTATGTATATTAATTTAGGAAAAGTTACTTTTAGTAAACGTCCGAGTAGTAACATAGTAGCAGCACCATCTGTTACAAGCATGCAGACTTGAGTACTATGAATGTGAAATTTCTTTAAGGTGTTCATTATTATTTGCCGAATATTTGCCGCAGTACATGCTTGTATACGTTTACAGGCTAACAAATAGGGCTGTGTAAATGTGTTGGCTGATAAAATGCGTACGATTACGTTTATTATACTTTTTTTTTTAATCAGTAGTCTCATCTACAGTAATCCACACATTTTTATAATGCAATTCTCTTCTTGCTATATTTTCAAGCCTCTCTTTTAAACGCGGCAAATATTTCTGTAAAGTTCTTCTTGCAGGTAATTTATAATTTGGCAGATATTTATTCCAGAACACTTGAAAAGGGCGTTTGCTGATCAAACGAAGCGGCAAATTACATGCAGTCAACATAAATAAAAAATCATAAAGGAATATTGCATAAGGTATTTCATTTCTTTTGTTCAGTTTATGTATTGCACTGTTCACATGTTTTTTACAATTGTCTTTCTTCCGTATTATAAGTCGCTTATTACAAACCAAACACAATACTGCACATCCATCATACTTTAAATCGGGAAATTCTGCTATGTATTTTCTAACCGACGTAGCAAACGGCACAGACTTTCGCGACATGTTTGTGTGAAGTTATTATAAACACTAACCGTGAACCGTATTGTATTTGATGTGAATGATCTCATTCACTGCGCACCAATTGCCCGTTCTACCGTAACGCCTATGGTATTGCCACTTTCGTCGCCGCTCTAATAATAACTGATGCACTTTTTACTAATTACTTTCTACTCTGCTGTATTCATTTTTATATTAAAGATTAGTTTCTCGTTTGCATTGTTTGGTAAATTCCTATTATTTATGTAGCTAAGCTGTACTTTAAGAAGCTAAAATATTAATAAATAGTATAGTATTGTCAAAACTTTACCTTAATTAGTCCACAATATATGAAACTACTAAAACTCTGTAAAATACATTTGTCAAAATTGACATTTTTATAATAATTTAAGTAGCAACTTTCATTTCAGTTAGGTTATGTTGAATAAATACACACATACTACTTCCTTCTATATCGAACACTGTTGCCTTCGCAGCGGGATATGTATTGGCAGTCTCGATATTAATCTAAGTGGAGATAAGTTATCCTCAAACCGTTCTCAATTATTAATTGCTATACGTCACTTACATGTTACAGTAGCTGGACTCATTTAGTGACATTAAATTCAGATAATACGTTTTGTATTGTAATTTAGGTACTAAATTAGATGTTTGATTAAACGATAAAGTTTCTAAATGGTTGGTTGTATAAATTACGGTCTTTTCGGATTAATTGTTAATGTTCGTACATAATGAATTGATGTAAATGTACTAATTTTGCAATGTATAGAGAAGCGTCGATCTAAAGTATATTATCGTAAAGAAAATCCCTGGAAACATAAAACTAATTATTCAATACATTCACCGTGTCTACTCTAGCATATGTTGTTATAGAATTTCTCCGGGTAATGAAGACATTAAATTGATGAAGTACCGATTAAGGAAGCTATACTTAGTAAACATTTTTCAAAAGGATAAGCTGATGAATAAGCCAATTCCATATAGTGTGGGCGTAAATAAATAAAGTATGTAGACGTAGATTAAATAGAAAAGCTAATTTGGTGTCAGATTATTTAGAATTAACCCATCATATATTTGTACATATTAAATCAAATTGTTTGAGGTAGCTATATTCAGATCCATTGCGCTCCTCCTATCTTGTTAGAATATATTTTCTGCGTTTATTCTTTTCATTAAATCTAATGGCTTCAAGGCTTTTTGCCTGCGTAGAGGTACATAAACTTGAAGATATTCATTTCCTATTTACCGCAACCGCCTTCTTGTCAAACCTTTTTACTGGTAGAGCCCGCAGGTCTAGGCTTTTTCTTTAACTTGAAAGAATATACATACAGTTTATTCTGTGGAGATCGTATTGCTTGCTGATCTTACAATATCCTTTCACCTTCCACGAAATATATTCCAGTCTAGCTTTCCATGTCAGTTTCGATATTTGGTTTTACAAGACCGTAGGAAAGCTCATGTTGTATAAAAGCCATATATGAACTTCATCAAGTTTAGATAATCCTTTTATCCCTCACTGTCTGGAAGAGAGGCTATCGCCATTTTTCATTACTACTTAAGTTATTCAGGTTGCACACGCAATCTCGTAACAGTTTTCAAAAAAAATGCTTTCAAATTGGCTACAGAACCAATAAGGAAACGTCGCACTTTAGAGTTTCGCCCATTTCTATTTGCAATAATTCAAAATCAACGACTTGGATTGACATTCAACAGTACTTAAGTCCAACTGTGTACTAATTGGTTTCTGATGTGCCCGTACTACCCTACATCCAGTGCTTTGACGATTGGTTACAACAAATGTAGGGATGCGTAAATTCATGAGTCGAATATTTGGAAATATTATGACGATGTAGGAAAATTTCGCATTTTATTTACTCTTTTATGAAACTTCTTGGTATCGTTTCCATGTTGTAAAACTCTCTTTAATTTAAAACCTAATATTTTTAGACTTCAAACACAAAGAAGTACCATGTAATCTATTATCTATAATTTTAGTAAGTGAACGTTGTATTCAATGTAACTTAAATATCTATGATAGTATGATATGATAGTATGATAAATTACGTAAAAGATCACGACTTTTCCGTGTAACAATTAACCCCCAGTTATTTTATGAAACTTTTTGGTATCGTTTCCATGTTGTAAAACTCTCTTTAATTTTTCAGGAAAAGTATTTAGGTTTGAATTTGTAAATATTAAAAGCTTATAATAACAATAATAATAGTGCTTTATTACCTTATAACTTAAACTTAAATTACAAGATAAATACATAATATTAAAGTAATATATGTATTAACATAAATATGAACAATTGTTCTGTACCTAACAAAATATACGTATACAAGAAGCAAATTAAAAATGAGAAAAAAAGCCATAATCGAAACAATGTCATTTGAAAGGATCTGGAAAGAAACTCCTGGTATTAGAGACCATATGTTCATTTCAGGACCATATTCTTCTTTAGGATATTTGTCCAGACTCTAGACATAAAGAATGTGTTCGATGTTCACATAGTACGAGTCGAAAAGACATACTCTACTTGCTATAATAACGCAGAAGTATCTATTTCATTATCAATTAAGTTCAAAAGAAACTTTGCACTGATAAACTTCCTTCTGTCAGCCAATGATTGGATGAAATGTCTTTTAAGCGGAGCGTTGTATAATAACTTTGATCAATAAGAGGATAGGAACCATCATTCTTGCAGCGCAAGTTTTTCAACAACTGCCTTTGCACCTTTTCGAGAAGCAAATGTTGATATAGGTAAGAAGGATGCCATATACGAGCTCCATATTCCAGTTTACTTCTCACAAAAGCGAAATAACGTGACTTCAAAGCCAGGAGATTATTAAATTGCTTACAAGAATAGATAAGAAAACCTAGCTATCCTGCAGCATATCTACAAACTGCAGCTATGTGATCTGTGAATCGAAGAGCAAAATCAAACAGAACTCCCAAATTCTTGACAGAAGTACTCCTAGGCACCAGCAGTCGATTCACATGATACGGAAAGTAAAATGGTTTATTATTTCTAACAATAGATCAATCGTGTATAATCTTCGATCTATTTTGCAATATAAAACAACCTGCCTCGCAGCTTATATTCATAAATATCTTTAAGTCGTCTGCATATGCCAAAACATCTTGCTCAAGTAACCTCAGAAGACCGTCTGCAAATACATATGAAAAGGAGGGGACCCAGATTAGATCCTTGCGATGCCCTCAAAAATAGATATATGATGCACCGATTTAAATCCTTCTTCTTGACAGAAGTACTTCTAGGTCCAGCAGTCTATTCACCTGATACGGAAAGTGAAATAGTTTATTAATTTTAGGAAATCTAACCATAGCGTACTTTTCAACATTTAAGTAAATTTCGTTAACAATAAACCAATCGTGTATAATCTTCAATCTATTTTGCAATATAACACAGTCTGCCTCGGAGTTTATATTCATAAATATCTTTAAGTCGTCTGCATATGCCCAAACATCTTGCTCAAGTAACCTCAGAAGACCGTCTATAAATACATATGAAAAGGAGGGGACCCAGATTAAATCCCTGCGATACCCCCAAACTGGGTATAAAATGTACCGATTTAAATTCACTGTAACATACATAGTTAGAACAATAAAGAGATATAATGGGATAAGGTTAAGTAAGATATGAGAAAAATAAAAATTACTCATACTATAGCAAAATACATGAAAAGAACGTCGATCTGATCATGATTACCTAAGACTTTGAACACAAAAAGAGTAATTTCTATCAAATTGGTGCTGGCAGATCATAAAGCTATGTGGTGTGTTGCAAGAACAGTTTTGGTTTCAATATTGATTTGCTGATATATAACAGACTAAAACTATTTAGGAAAATTACTCAATATGTTAGTAGGTCTATAATTTTTTTTATCTGAGCCATCACCTTTCTTATATACCGGTACAACTCTCTTTATCTTCCACATGTAAGGGAAGGTGGAACTTTTAATAATAAGGCTGAATATGCAGGATGGAGGTTCACAGAATACACGGCCATATTCTTTAACCAAGAAACCTGGCAATCCATCATGTCCAGCTCTTAAATTTGTCTTCATTTTTGTGACATCGTCAAACGTATCAAGAGTAATAGTAATAAAAGATAAATTAAAGTTTACTTACTTTACTTCTAAAAACCTAATATTTTTAGACTTCAAGCATAAAGAAGTACCATGTAATCTATTATGTTTATGCTACGATGTAGCTATGTTACTTATATATATATAAGTAACAAAGCTACATCGTCTTCCAGAGGTCTTGGGTTCTTTAGTAGCTTGCATACTTTGAAGGTTCTTTACGGTTCTCTTGTCCGGTCCAGATTGGAATATGCTTCAGTTGTATGGTACCCGCTTTACTATTACCAGCAGTTACTCCTGGAGCGTGTTCAAAAGAGGTTCCTTAAATATTTATCCTACAGGATTGATGGACATTATCCTGCCTTTGGTTCGATGTATGAGGGTCTGCTTGCTATGCACAATTTTGATTCTCTTGGTAGACGCAGGGAGAAAGTTAGTGGCGGTTTTCTTTATAAATTAATAAATAATTTTATTGATTCTTCTGTGCTGTTGTCCTAGGTTAATTTCCTCGTGCCTAGTTTTTACGCTAGATCATCGGCAACCTTCTCAATAGCTAGGGTAAGAACCAATGTTCTCTACAAGGCTCCACTGGTACATATGTCCAGAAATGCCAATGTATTATATCAGGATTCCTTTCGTTAATATGACTTGGATTACATTATTATAAGTGTGTATATTTTTTTGTTAATTGGATTATTTTTTTCTTTGTATTACATTAACTGCACCTATTTTTGTTTGTAATTTTAATTTTATTTTTAAGTGCATTATGTCCTGTAAATGGTCTATGTAACTGATGGGCATTAAAGATTATTATTATTATTTTTCTGATGAGGATATGTCAATAAGGTTATTAAAATGTTAGTATCAGACTTTGTGTCAACTGAAAATAATAAATTAATTTTAGTAATTTAACGTTGTATTCAATGTAATTGGTTTTCTATGTATAAAGAAATATTAGAAAATTATATATTAAATACATCATTCAGCTTGTATGTACTAACGCCATAGCAATTTTTTAAATTAAAAAAAATAGTATATAGTCTTTTAAAATAATTCTTACTTCAATCCTTCTTCATATATTATATATATTATTTTTGCTGAGAAATTATTTTTTTAATAATAACTTAAATATCTTGTCAATCAAATATTAATTTATAAACACATTGAAGTTTGATAAATTACGCAAATGACCACGACTTTTCCATGTAACAATTAACCCCAGTTATTACATACAAGTCTAAGGAGTATCATGTTCGCTACTTTAGTTCTATAAATATAGTTTTCCCCCAGTGTATTGTAAATTGTGTGGAAATATCGAAGATACATGGTATCATATTTCAAATATCGACATGAATGGAATAGCCCTGTCGATATAGCTTATTTTTCCTTCTTGTTCTGACGGTTATTTGAAAACACTTCAAGTGTGAAATCGAATAAACAACATGAATGTACTTTATTGGACCTTTCTGTATGAAGTACAAGAATTTTATTTAGTCTGTCTAATAATATTTATCGGGAATATTTAGATTGAATAGAAACTGTAACCGTAAATAATTATATTTCGAAGAACTCAATACAAACAACACAAAGGATTTCATTTTATATTAAACTAGCTGTACCCTGCGCGCGTTGCTACGCCACCAATTAAAATAAATTTGAAGGAAAGACAGTACACAAATATTCAATTCATTTTGAGTCATTTTATTGATTTTGTTCATTTTGAAAAAATTGTGACATTTCAGCGTTTCGTTTCAATTCGTTATTTATTGAAGTGCTGTGGGATACACAATATTTCTTGTTTTTCCATCTGGTGCGTAAACGAATAAATCAGAAGGTTTTCCGACGTGTGAGCAGACCACGTAGAGCTGCCCATGTGAGAAGCATGGATTCTCCAAATTTAATCCACACACTTGCAACGATTGTCCATGGCTTTGTTGATAGTCATTGCGAAAGTGACTCGTACCGGGAACTGCAAACGTTTGAATTCGAATGGCATATCTGTCGGGATCATTGGGATACGTGGCAACAGTACGTCTTCACCTTTGAATTTTCCAGTCAAAATTGCTGCCACGATAACATTGTTCATCATTTTCTTGACTGAGAGTCTGGTTCCGTTGCAAAGTCGTGGTGGATTTATGTTTCGAAGAAGAACGATGGGTACGCCAAATTTCAATGTAAGACCGTACAATGGCATACCTGGCAAATCAAGCGAATTCAAGAATTCAGTTGGATAGTTAACAACTTCGTCTTGAATCACCACAGTATCGATGGACTTATCTTGTCGTTTCGTCAGATATTCCATTCTGAATGGTGAAGTTGATGGTATTGACATCGATGCTTTTGGCCGCTAATATAGCACGCGTACTGAGCCACTGATGATTTTTGTAGTTCTGTGCAATGTTTGGGAAAATTTCTTGCACCAATTCGTCTATGTTTTCTGTGATCTTTCCAATATCCATTAATTGCTTTGCAAAATTTACAATTGGAATGACAGTGGCGCAATCTGTTGAAAATTGGTCGTACCAACTTAGAAACCTTCGTGGGCTCATGCACAACAACTCTGCTAAAGATTATCCCATGATCAAATGCATAGTTTACGATTCTATAAAGGACATACAGACAAACATTCATTTTTATATATATAGATAAATATTGTATTTGTAAATAAATCGCTAGTTTAAATAAGGTATAAAGGTCGCTCCTTTTCTAATAAGCCTTGTAAGGTAATGCACTATTTCTTGACAAAACAGATTTATTTAAAACTTTTCAAAATATTTCCTTCCATAATCCATCAACTGTTGCATGTCTGGAAACCGATCACTTCTTCCAATCTTTTTGCGTTAGATCCATGGGGACATTGGAAAATTTAAAACAAACAAACTGTATTATATACCATTCTGCATTAACAATATACCGCAGGGCAGTATCCTGGGTCCTCTACTTTTTATTATATTTATAAACGCTCTCATATCTAATACTGATAATTGTTTTGTTATTAATTATGCAGATGATATCACTTTACTTTTTAAAGCTGAAATTTATCCTGAATTGATAAAAAAAGGAAATTTTATAATGGAGAAACTAGAAAAGTGATTAAATCTCATATTCAATTGGATATAACAAAAACTAAATGCGTACTTTTCAAAAGTTACTCCAAAACATTACATAATGAAACTTATAATTTTGTAAATAGTGTCTCATTCCAAGATATAACGATCAATGATTCGCTAACTTTTACTGAACACGTCTTCAAACTAACCACGAAACTAAGCAACACTAATTACGGTTTAAGAACACTGGTCAAGAATACAAATAAGGATATAGCTAAGCTATTTTATTATTCGAATTTTTATAGTCAACTTAGATATGGGGTCATTTTTTGGGGGCTCTTGTCAGTAATTTAAAATCTGTCTTTGTAGTTCAAAAGCAAGCAGTACGAGTACTGAATAATATGAGACACAGAGATAGCTGCAGGGGTGCTTTCGAACGAGAAAATATGCTAACAACTGTAGCAGTATATATATATGAATGTATTAAATTTGTCAGGACTCATCCAAAGGTTTTTGAATCCAGAACTTTATCATTAACTTACAATATCAGGCACGGCCTAAAATATTTATATCCTCGCCATAGACTGTCGTTACATCGACGTGGAGCATACTATTCTTGCATGAAATTATTTAACGAATTGCCCAGGGAAATAAAATCTTTGGAAAATTACAGTGCAATGAAAGGTAAATTGTATAAATTACTTTGCAGCATAGAGCCATACACATTAAAGGAATATTACAACTATTTAATGGTACAGTAG
Organism: Dermolepida albohirtum; assembly: GCA_031893035.1. Classification (NCBI taxonomy): domain Eukaryota; kingdom Metazoa; phylum Arthropoda; class Insecta; order Coleoptera; family Scarabaeidae; genus Dermolepida; species Dermolepida albohirtum. The sequence goes on from JAVIWB010006095.1 coordinate 840,692, forward strand.
ATCTAGAAATGCTTAGTTAATTTTTTGACTTATTTTCTTGTATAGAATTTAGAAGATTGTATTGTTAGTCCACTGAAAATTAAATAAATGACTATGACTATGTCTATGGCGGTCGTGCAGCGTCACAATGGAAAGATGTCCTTAAATCCTCTGAAATGGCTGGTCAGCTTTTTGCTTCGGTTTTTTCTCCAACAAATTTTATTAAAGCAGCCCCATTCTCGGCTGATTGTTGCTTCTTTTCGAGCTTACAGAAGTATACCCAAGTTCCATCACCTGTAATGATGTACAGTAAATAAGGAAATTTCTGACCAATTGTTCTAGTGCAAATTTTCTTTTTGAACTGGACTCAAATCGTGGAGAATCAAACAAAGCTTGAGTACCTTTAAATGTTTGTGTTAAATGGTGTTTATTTTCTTCACTTCAAACTCTAGGGGCTGTTGAATACTTCTTTCAATAAAATAGCCATCCTTTTGAATCATATCTCGGCCAAGAGAAATATATTTTTCTGTAACAACCATTTTGAGTTTTAAAACTAGAAAAGCGTGATTAAATGACCTTTGGAGTACGTTTTCGATAGTTTGAGGCATTATATTATAAATAATATTGCGCCTAAGTACCTTTCAGGATCAGCGTAATAATAGCCTTTAACTGTATCTTATGAACAAAATTCCACAGAGCCAAATTTCAGCTAAAGCCAAGCATAACCAAAACTGCCGATTCCAAAATTATTAAACTTAGTGCGCCAAAGATCCATTGTTACACGGTTTGCGTGACACCAGAGCTCATTCATATCCAATTCTGCAATTTCTAGCAAGAGGAAACGGTTATCATGCCTCTGTATTGTGCTCCGTTGATCGTAACACTGTTGTAGTCTTTATTTTCTAAGAGAAATGAGCCACTAATGCTACTGTTCCAAACAACCACACCAAACAGTTACACGCTGAGGATGTATTAGCCGCTCTACAATAACGTATGGATTTTTCAAGCACCCAATTAGGCAGTTACTTGTTTACATAACCACCGAAAGTATGCGCGAAAAGACAATTTTTTTGCAAAATCGATGTAAACTTCCAACATTTCTAAAGCCCAAACTGAGAAGCGATGACCAAGTAGATGGTTACTGAACTAATTCTTGAGTATATTAGACTTTGTAAGCGAATAACCTGAGGTCTTTATGCGGAATTCTCCTTAAACTAGTGCGACTAATCTTCAGTTGCTGAGATCTGTGGCGAATTGGGGTTGTCAGATTTAGGAGAATATTATACCATAACACTCACTTTAGAAATAAGTTTTCAGTTCCACTCAAGGTTGATCAAGCATAAATCGATTGATTTCGTGTCGTGGAGGTTTGATATTAAAAATCTTTCAATATTTTAAGCGCGTTGCTATTGTCATTGTCAAAATAACATGTAGTACAGAAAGAAGCCAGCAGAAACATTTAGCATTTTTCAATTTCCATTGTTATTAAATTTGTAAATAACTAAGGGAACATTACTTGTAAGTAAGTGAATTTAGTTATCTACTTGGTGAGACTACATGGCTTCGTTCCTTCATTCGAACATTCGTATGTTTGGACGAGAGGGGGTGGTATCGTTTCATCATCATTTTACTGTATCGAAAAGGTACGATAACTCCACAAAATCCTTCATTAATAACATCAGAGTTTACTTGAAGAGAGTTAAATTACTCAAAATGCGAAGTAAACAAAGTGTTATTAACATTGTTAAGTTTAAATTGTTCGTCAATATATGCATCATGGCAACTTAGTTATTTATTTGGTGAGAAGACACGGCTTCGTTCTTTCGTTCGGACATTTGTATCTTTGAAAGAGAGAGAGAGGTATCGTTTTGACATTATTTTACTGTATCGAAAATATATGACAAAACCATAAAGAATCGTTCGTTAACAACAGCAGAGTTCACCTGAAGAGAGTTAACTCGAAACACTTCGTGAATAAGGTGTTATTAACATCTGAGTGATTATTATAACGTTCATCTAATGGCCAAGTTTAAAGTGTTCATGTATACACGTATCATGGTAACTTAGTTATCTATTTGGCGAGACGACACTGTTTCGTTCCTTCGTTTAGACGTCCGTATGGTTTGACGAGAGGAGGAATTGTTTTTTGTCATTGTAAATAACTAGGTTAAAATTTCAAACAACCTTTATAGTAAATCTGGTACGCAGACTTCCGTGGTCGTCGGGTTGGAACCGCGTCACTTGTAAGAGGTCTGATCAAAAAATAACCGTTATTTTCAAATTTACGTATGTTCGATTTTCGCATTTTTTTTTCTGTTATGTTGGTACACATATCTGTTATATATGTTGGCAATATCAGCCATTTTGGATTGTCAGTTTGTTTTTGACAGATAAAAAGGTTAGTCGTGTTTTGGTGTGCTCTTCGATTTTTTACTATTCGAAAAAAAGGATCAAAGATTAAATTTTGTGTTAAAAACGGAATAAAGTGCTCCAAGGCACTTGAAATGTTGACTGTGGCATTCGGCGAGTCCACTTTGTCTCAAAAAAGTGTTTATAAGTGGTACAAGCGCTTTACAGAAGGCCGAGAAAACGCACGCCAAGTTCGATCAAATGTGAAGGTTTTACTCACTATTTTCTTCGATTATAATGGCGTGGTGCATCATGAGTTCTTGCTAACAGATCGTACGGTTAATAAGGAATACTACAAGGAAGTTATGCAACGTTTGCGTGAAGCAATACGGCTCAAACGATCGGAATTATGGAAAAAACAATCACCATGATAACGCACCAGCTCACACATCGATGCTTGTGCGTGAGTTTTTGGCCAAAAACAAAACTGTTATTATGCCTCAACCACCGTATTCACCGGACTTGGCCCCCGCTGACTTTTTCCTCTTCCCAAAACTGAAGACACCGATGAAAGGAAAGCGTTTTGCTACGATTGAGGGGATAAAAGAAAAATCTAAACAGGAGCTGTTGGCGATACCAAAAAGCGTGTTTCAGAAGTGTTTCAAGGATTGGAAAAAACGCTGGCATAAGTGTATTATATCTGAGGGGGATTACTTTGAAGGGGATAAGATAGTTATTGATGAATAAATAAATACTTTTTGAAAAAATTGAAAATAACGGTTATTTTTTGATCAGACCTCGTATATCTGCCGACGTATCTCTTTATAGTAAAATATCTTGGCCTGTTAGAGCAACTCAGAAGCGAACAAGTCTTATAAATAATGCATTTTAAATAGTTCGAAGTGTACGTCTGCATATTTTATGTTAATCTAATTGCAAATAAAAAGGGAGAACATTTTCTGATGAACTTATTTACTTTAATTCTGCTTACAAGTATTTCTTTCAATAAATTCTTGTTAGTTTAGAATACAGTAAAACTTTATTCCGATACTTATTATGGTAGAAGTGCTTGTGTAAATATTTAACAGAAATATCTGCGTAAATACGTATATAATAGAAATGAGTTACTGTAATTTCTAACTTGGATGACTGGACAACAAAACGTGAAATATAATAACGTTCGAGAGTTTCATTATATTGAAATCGATCCAAATGACTAAAAATAACGATATATTTTCAGGCGATTCTTTTTTAACTGGCAATTAATTTTGTTTTTTAAACACCTCTCTAGTTGTATTATTTTCAAAGTCAATTGTTTATTTTTAAGCGTACTTTTCAACAATGGATCCTACTCCTGCGGAATGTTATTGAAAATAAACCCATTTTCGAAAGTGCTAATACTTCGTTACATTAATTGGATTATCTAACAAAAAACGATCTTCAGAATGATTTAATGTATGTTTTCAATTTTTTAAACTGAGGATTATAGGACATATTTTTTCTTCGAGGAGGACTCAAATTCACGATCTTTTTCTTATAAGATAAACGCAATTAGTAATCACATGATTAAGATTTTGTCTTTCCAATACATGCAATATATCAACTTGTTTAGCCAATCACTGCTCTTCATTGAATACAATGAGAATATGCAAGAGATATTGAAATTTAGTTTTGCTTTGTAGTAGACGGAATTATACAATATAATGGCTGTTTTTTTTTTGGAGGCGGTGAACTTTAAATTGAAATAAAACACAGGAAAATATTTTTAATATCCATAAAATTAGCTTTATTTAAAAGATAATTTTATGCCATTATTGTTTCAATAAGATTTCGGGCATGCGACGGCCGTCACTGGGGCGTACATGGAGAAATCTGGAGGTCCAATTTTCATACACTCTTCTCAGTAAATCAGGCTGTATTTCGGCAGTAACGCGTCGAATTTTGACTTCCAAGTGCTCAATTATTTCAGGTTTATCAGCGTAGACATGCAACTTTACATGTCCCTAGAGAAAGTAATCTAACGGCGTCAAATCGCACGAACGAGGTGTTCAGTTAACAAGTTCATTTCGTGGATTTAATCGTTCGTCAAATGTGCGTTTCAATAAATGAATTGTATCGCGCGCTGTGTGGCATGTGGTGCCGTCCTGCTGACACCACACGTCTACAATATTAATATCCTGCAATTGAGGCACGAAAAAGTTAGTTTAATTGTTGAGTACGATGACGAATTGACGCATTTAGATCATCAACACTACGCTGCACACCATCAATCGCTTGTTGTGCGCTCACTGGGCAACGTTTTACGGGATGCGTATTATCTTACTACGAAAACGATCCATAGTTTCTCGAACTAATTGCTCTGATGGACGATTGTGAGCACCATAAAATGTACGTAATGCTCGATGAGTTTCTCGAGTTGAACCATGTTTTACAAAATAAATTTGAAGAATTTGCATACCTTTCTCCGGCGTGAGTCTATTTATGATGAATTGCCAAACCAAAGTAACTCCAAAACAACCGGAAACTGTTAAATTAGCTCTCACAGAAAACAGTATTGCCAATTCAAAGTTCTCGGCCTCCAAAAACCCACTCTCTATTAATACTTCTCGGTCTAACATGAAGATGAAGATGTATCAAATAGAGTTCATTTTTGGAAGCTGCAATCTGTTACTTAATGATCTGCCAATTCAAAAAATCTTCATAAAAGAACAAAATTTCTTTTATTAAATCAGCTCATCTTCTTCCTGATTTGTCGGTTTTTGAAACCAATTTTTTCCGCAGTATTTTTAGGCATACAAAAGAAAAGAAATTTTTCACACATGCCTCTTACCTAAATTTAAAAAGTATGTGTAACGTCATATATTCGAGGTACTGAAATTTGGTTCTACGCAATTTGTTTCTTCCTTTAAACCATACCATATTTTGGGATGAAAGGAAACTATTTTGCATTAAGTGAAGACATTCAGTGATCTGCAATACAAAAGTTATTCGATGCACTTCTTAAGCATGCAAATCGTTCTACATATGTTGCTGATGCTGAGAGAGAATATTTCAAATAAACAAAATGTCTTCCGTCAAGATTTCTAAATGTTTTTATTTTTGTTTAAAGCAGTACAGGTTATTCAAATATAATAAAACATATAAAACACTACATTTAATCTTCGTGTTTATAGAGAAACCCTCTACTAAACACTTAAAGGTCATATTTTAATAATTTTTACGACAAAATACAACTAGGGCACTCTACATAATTTTATTTCGCTTCAGTTTTCTTATATCAGATAAAATATAACTACGTTATACAAGAAATGAAAAAGGAGCGCGAGCTTTTAACACGCAAGACATTTTCCTTTTGCTTTAATTTTATTTCATGCGGTACACTCTTTACTTCTATCCCTGTCTCTCTCTTTCAGTTTCTGAAATGCAATTTCCATTAAAATATCTGTCACAGGACGAGTTGGATAGAGGAGGAGAGAGCATGATTAGCTTTGAACTTAATTTTATTTACATTACAGTAGAGTGGAGCGAAGAGTCTCTTCGAAAGGTACTTTACATACGAAATGTGATTGCGGAAAATCTGTAAGAATAAAAAAAGGATACAGTAACGTTGTTCACCATTATCGCTGTGTTAAACTGAAATTAAACAAGATGAATCTTTGGGTAATAATGAATAAATTTTATTGGGTAAATATATCTCAAAATTTATTTATAAAAAGGCCCGGCAGTTCTTATCGATGAAGTATTTCAAAGCCGCGCTCCAACGTATCCTGTATCCTAGACTAACGATTCGTACAACCACATAAGAGACTGGTTTTTGTTTCAATAGAAAAAAATCAATGTCAAAATCTACTACATTAAAAATATTGATAGAAACATACAGAATAATATTAAAACATTATAAGGAAAAGTCAAAGAATACCAAATGAGGATAAGCGTAGAGTGTATGAAAATTTCGAAAACAAACTATACAATGTTAAATTATTGCTAACAGAATAATAAATGAGCGGAATTTTGTAAATACATTACAGATCGTCCTACGTAATACGAACTTTATGAGGGTGGCAATAAATATTTTGCCGAGTGTACATATCAATCAACCTGCAAGTAATATACTGTCCTGTATTTCTTCCGCTATCTCATTGTTTACTTCCTATCGAATTGCTTCTTGTTTTTGTACATGTATAAATGTCTCTTTAAGTTAAATTACATTTAGTTAGTTACTTTTTGTTTCCAACACATATGATTACTTTTCTAGGTTATATTATTTTAACATGTACTGTTTATATATTGTTAAATTGTCCTGTTGTTGCAGTAATATGTTGGGCAAATAAATTATTACTATTTTCTTCTTCTCTCTATATTAATCTAATACTAATGAAGTTCAGGGTAGGTCAGTTGTTATATCTTGATATATCTATCTTGGATTGCTCATAGATGGCTTGTCTACTATGATCCAATAAGTTCTTGCAAAATGTGGCTAACAGTTCTTGGATCTCTGTTGTACAATCTTCTATTAAGATTTCCAATATGTTTACCAAATTTGTTTAGAAATTACCTAGAGGCCCGTGGCTAATGAGCTATCCTGTCATTATTCTAAACTAGTTTCTTTGCAACGTAAGCAATTCCTCAATCTCTTTACTGTTTGACACGCTAATAAAAGCTTTGCCATGTATATGCTGGGGTCTGTTCTCCCAGTATATTCTATGCTGAACTTTGATCTATCTATTCATTCCTAGATACTACATTTAGGCACTCCCAGATTCTGGTCAATATATCTGGATTTTTCGCTTTATACAGCCACCTACACTTTATGAACTATCAAATAATCGTCTATCTTCGAAAAAGATGGTGCAGTGTCAAATCGTCTTATTAAAACACGTACACCGCAACAACTGAATTTGTTTTCCCAAATTCAAACGCAGAGAGCTTTTTTGTGTTGATTTGTCATTTTTAATGTAAATGAACAACTGAACGGTACTATGAAATCATGGAACTTACAGCGCTCGTGTAGTAGCTATACAAAACTTACGAACCCTGCTTTCAAACGATCAGTGATTTGTTCTGCTCGAAAACTCAAACATTGTATTTGGAAAGAGATTCACTTTTTTAGAATAAGCTGCTTAGTGGGATTGATGCTCCTCTGTCAATTTCAGCTTTTTAGATTTCTGTGACTTCCCAGCATTTCAGCACCCTTAGAAGCTTTACTAGATTCTGCTCTGTTACTTCTCTGAATTTCTTACAATATTCCCATATTAGCCTAGACATAATTTTAGGGCGTTTCAATACTCCTAATTCAGTTTAACTTGTGTGAAAGCTAAAAAGAAAACTGAAATATCCACTAGCAACCTTTGCAGGAGTTAAAAGGGATAAGGTTAAGAATTATTTATGACAGAGTGAATATGGTATTGGTACTAGTAAACAATAGACAATTGAGGTAATTTTGTCATCTGAAACATATCATGCAAATTAAGGCACAAAGAACTTTAAGATAAAAGACGCTAGAAATAAAAAAAACGTAATCCTAAAGATTAATGGAATGACGAAATGGCTAAGCTTCTTACGAGTATACTTAATTTGGTGCAAGACAGAAAGTTTATCACTTGACCGAAAATTTAAGTAATATTGCATGACCACCTCTAAACCACAACTGGCTGAAGAAGAAAAATTATGTATGCTTAAAATCCATCAGCGAAATATATACCTAAAAGATAGAAAGTTATTAACTATTATTAGTAGTATCAATCTATGAAACATTCTTTTAAAGAAACAATGGCCATTGCTACATTTGTTTTAAATATTGGGTTGGCATCTAAGTACTTTCGGTTTTGTAGTATAAAATAAAACACTTTTGTTTAAACAAAGAATAGTTTTTAATCAATTATATATTTTCCATTTTGCTCAATGACCTTTTGCCATCTTTCTTTCAGCTGCATGATTCCGCGCTCATAAAATTTCTGGTCCTTGTCAGCAAAAATCTGAACCAGGTGCGAGTGAAGGTCATCGTCATTTGTGAAAGTTTTACCATTCAAAAAATTCTGCAAACTTCGAAATAAATGGTAATCAGATGGTGCTAGATCAGGGCTGTAGGGGGATGTGGCATCACTTCTCAGCCAAGCTCCAATAGTTTCCCACGAGTTGCCAAAGATGTGTGAGGCCTTGCATTATCTTGGTGGAAAACTACACCTTTCCGATTTGACAATTCTCGCCGTTTTTCTTTAATCGCTTCATCCAGTTTTATTAATTGTTGACAGTAAACATCAGAATTGATCGTTTGGTTCCTTGGAAGCAGCTCAAAAAACACAATACTTTTGTAATCCCACCAAATTGACAGCACGATCTTTTTTGGATGCAATTCAGCTTTCGATGTGGTTTGAGCTGGTTTATCGTGTTTGCTCCATGATCGTTTTCGAACTATGTTACTGTACACGACCCTTTTTTCATCACCAGTGATGATTCTTTTTAAGAAAGGGTCGGTTTCATTTCGTCTAAGGTGCATATCGCAAAAGTTGATTCTTTGTGTTAAATGAATTTTTTTCAATTCGTGATGTACCTAAATATCAAGCTTCTTAACTAGCCCAAGACATTTTAAATGTTTGTCAATTGTTGTGTGCGATACATGTAGCCTCTCCGCAACCTCTCGAACAGTTATATGACGATCCTCTTCAATTATGACTTTGATTTGGTCATCATCAACTTCAGTAGGCCGACCAGAACGTTGCTCGTCTTTGAGGGAAAAATCTCCAGAACGGAATTTTTTATACCAATTCTGACACGTGCGCTCTGTTAAGCAATTAGCACCATAAACTTCACATATCTTTTTGTGAGCCGCAGCAGCTTTCTTTCCTTTGTCAATGTGACTAGTATCACGCGACAAACGGTAAAGTACAGCACTAACATACGTTATACAAGAAATAAAGCAATGCTCTCTATCAGTAAAAACCGAAAGTACTTAGTTGCCAACCCAATAATTCACATTAGAAAGCAATCCATAAATTCGTAGCCTTCAGCATGATATTTGTGAATTGATATTACATTTTTCAAAAAAAAAGGTCAATGCTGACTTGATAAAAAAAAGACTTCTACAGAAATATTTTCTCCATATAGTGTTTTTCGGAAACTCGATTCCTTTGAACAGTTGAGGTTTCAAAAAAAAACTGTAATACAAACATCAATTTTTATTGTAACAAAATCAGCGTTCCATTTGCTACATTATAAAATCTATTAACCATTATCCTCTATCAAAATGTGTTGACCTCATTTTCCCAAAATTCATATAACTAACCTGGTCGCTCGGAAGTGAATTTAACTTATACACAATACATTGAGGAGGCATTTAAGTCTAGTTGCCGAAGTGCTTAATGAATACTTGACGATCCTCAATGCGCCTCGCGTTTAATATAGTTTGCATGGAAAATTAATTTATGCATAGCTTGTTTGGCTTACATTCACATGAATGTAAAATAGTACTCTGTATTCCATGCCATCCTTTTACATATTGGATGAAATCTTCTGGATATACAGGGTGTAAGCTCTATGGTAATATTTATTTTAGTATGTGATATAAGTAAAGATGAACACATAAACCTTAGTAGTGTCATTTGGAGTATAAATTATACATCTTTTAGAACATGATCGATCCTTTCTTTCAATGTAAACGAATATAAACAAAAAATTTTAAAAAATTCACTGGCTTCCTATAGAAAAGTTTATAAATTATATTCAAATATTGAACTACTAAAATATATTTTTTTATTTTAAATAAAACACAATTATATTATTTTATTATGCCCCTTTATGATTGATGAAAACTAATGGGCCGAAAGGAATTCTACCACCTTGTAATAAGCTTTTGAAATTAAGTAAAGCTTCAATTTTTTTCGAAGATATGGTAAATATTGACATTCTTTACAGTATCCGAAACAAAGTTGTATAAATGACCACCCATATGCATAGGGGACTTTTGTAACCCCTGAACGAGTGCGCCGCAATAACTAAATTGTACTTGGTTCTGGAATTATAACCATGCAAGTTACTTGCAATTTTAAATAAATTCTAATTGGAAAATACATACTGCAGCAATTTAAATATATAAATACGTGTAAATGTTAGCAATGCCCTGTTACGAAAGATCTTACGAGAAGTATCCCTTGGTTCCGGATCAAAGATCGCTTGCAATATTCTTTTTTGGATAATAAAGACCGGCTCCCTTTCGACGGATTGCGCCCATACAATTATAATAAAAATAATAATAATAATCTTTAACGTATCAATGGAGTCTTGTAGAGAGCATTGGTTCTTGTCCTAGCTATTGAGAAGGTCGCCGATGATCTAGTGTCAAAACTAGGCACGAGGAAATCAACCTGGGACAACAGCACAGAAGAATCAATAAAATTATTTATTAATTTATAAGGAAAACCGCCACTAGCTTTCTCTCTGCGTACACCAAGAGAATCAAAATTGTGGCTAGCAAGCAGACCCTCATACGTAAAACCAAAGGCAGGATAACGACCATCAATCCTGTAGGATAAATATTTGAGGAACCTCTTTTGAACATGCTCCAGGAGGAACTGCTGGTAAAGATAAAGTGGGTACCACACAACTGAAGCATATTCCAATCTGAACCGGACAAGAGAACAATAAAGAACCTTTAAAGTGTGCAAACTACTAAAACCCCTACAAGAACGAATAAGGTACCCAAGACCTCTGGAAGACGATGAAGTTATACTACTTACATTCTTCGAAAAGCTAAGATGCGAATCCAACAAGACTCCAAGATCCTTGAAGTTGTGTACTCTAGGTATAATGGATTGCCGAACATTGTAGTTATAGTAAAGCGGAGTATCACTTCTACTAAAAGAGAGAACAGCACATTTGTCGATGTTGAGCTTTATCTGATTGTGGGTACACCAATCGTCAATAATGCACAGATTAGATTGAAGATGAATACTGTCGCCAAGTGAATTAATACAGCTGAAGATCTTTAGATCGTCGGCATAAGCTAACACTCTGCAGTCAAGACGTTTTAAGAGATTATTAACGTAAATATTAAACAAAAGGAGCCCGAATGGGAACCCTGTGGGACTCCAAAGGAAATATCGAAGAGCTTAGCCGAATATCCATTATAATGCACACAAACGGAACGATTTTGCAGATAGGAAAAATATAAATTGGTAATATTGGGAGCAAAGCCAAAAGATGTCAACTTAGAAATCGAAATGCCATGATTGATGGTATCGAAAGCTTTGCTGAAGTCCGTATAAATGACGTCCACTTGCTGACTTTTATCAAGTAGTTCCCCGATAAATTGAGTGATCTCGACCAGGTTGGTAACAGTAGATCTGCCTGGAATTATATTGTAATTTAACACTGAATAGGCAGAGGAATAGTAAATGGTTGAAAGAGACTTTCTATCAAAAAAGTTATTAAATGTTAAATCGCATATTGCAAAGTAAGTGGAATTTAATCTCGCGCATTCAACGTCAATATGCTAAACCCAATCCAAACTGTAATCTACTCTAATTTCTAAGAATGTGGACGTTAAAGTGAATCCAAATGTATGATTCCTAAAGTTTATAGTAAGATTCTTATAATTCCTATTATTTAATTTATGATTAAATAGAATTAATTTAGTTTTTCAGTATTAATAATGAATTTTTTTTTATGACAATAACTATGAAAATCATGGAAAATCCTTTCCAAATGGTCGCGCAATGCACTAGTACTCTCAGCAGATGTCACGATTGAAGTATCATCAATATATAAAATATCCTTCCACGAGAGATGTAATTCGGGATTTCATTGATAAAGAGTATAAATGTAAAGGTCCTAATACTGAACCCTGTGGCACACTCGTAGTTTGAAAGTAAATATTTAAAGATACGTTATTAATCCTAACCTGGATTTATGTGTTAGAATGATATCCAATTATTAATACTTCCTCTAATACCTAGATTATACAATTTCTCTATTAAAAAAGCGTGAGCAACGGAGTAGAATGTTTTGGAAAGATCAAAGAAAAGTGCAGCTACTTTAATTTTTTTGGTTAAGTAAATCATTTATGCGCTGCACAAAATCAGTACAGGCTGTTTCTGTGGAAAAACCATGTCGACTGCTAGTAAATACTTATATTTGCCCCTGTAATTTGTGATGTGAAGAGCAATCGTCTTCTCAAAAACATTCAAAACAGATATTGAAATGATAATAGGTCTATAATTATCAATGATCTCAGAGTCGCCTTTTTTAAGAATAGGAACAACATAAGAAATTTTCAGAGAATTCGGGAATTGATCAAGTAATTTATGGGGTTTGTGATATCTTCCGCAATGACTGCGGCACGGGTCTTCAAAACACCGACAGGTATGCCATCAACTCCCACCGATTTCTTATTTGGCATACTATTTATTCTTTCGAGAATTTCTTACGCAGTTAAAGAAATGAAAAATATGGAGTGGCTCATACTTATAGGTAATGTACATGAAGATGAAACTGCACCCAGAAAATGACCTGACAATCCAACAGCAGCCGTTGATGAGAAGTGCTGCGTGCTATACGTCGCAAGTAATCGTTATCTTCATTTTTGATATTCAATTTCCTTTTTCAATAAATAAAATAATACTTGCACAAATTAAAAAACAATAACACGATTTAAAATAACTTTGGTATGTGCCAACAATTATCACAAAGCACTCTCTTCATATTTTCTCGCTCATTATGCATCAACCGATAGAATAAGGTTCCTTGTACTATAATTTCATCCCTTGTAATGTCTTCTTTTACTACAAAACTGAATAGTACTTTTGGAAGAGGTTCATGTATATTATTAATCGTGAATTATTCAGATTATTATCTAATATTTTATAACAGTCTGTACTATATTTACGAATAAATTTAATCAACATTTCACATAGCCAAACTAAAATCACTATCTTCGTATTTCCAATTTGCATGAAATATGTTATTAGAACTACTTTGACAAAAAAGGGTGTCATGCAGATAAATTGAAGTAGATTATAACAAATAATAATTTATATCGAAAAACAGCGAGTACTAATTCAAGTGTATCCCTTGTAATGCAAATACGACACTCCGAACGCGGAATTCACCTAATATATTGTGCACGTTATGCGAAGTTATTTTCACTGTAAAATTGTGCATTGCGGCAATCCATTTCACATGGTAAACTTAATCTTCACGTTCTTTAAATCGCGATCGCTTGAATCACTACATAAATTTTTGAATTTCGGTCGTCTCTCATAGATTTTCTAAAAAGGAAAATAAAAAAACGCGAACATGATTTATTCGGTAATAAATTGTTTGCTGCGGTCTTCAATTTTAATTCAGTAAAAAGATTAATATGGAACCACTGGAAATATTTAGCATACAATCCACTAATGAAATCGTAAAATTTTATGAAGATAATCGAATATTTTAGTATCATAAATATTCAGTCGTCTTGTATTTAATTAAAATTTGGTTATGTTAGATAAATATCGTATAACAAAAACTATTTTGCATTGAAAATTAACGTATCTCATTCGCTATGATTATCCTCGTCCCAACGCGTGACCCTTTTCTGAAGAGATACAAGTGTGTCTTGCAAAAACATTTTCTTTCAATTAACAACTCCTGACTCGTCCTGGATTAATGCATATTTTACATTTTGCCTAGAGCAAACTGTGTGATCAGAGATGAGAAATTCCAAGTGGATAGTTCTACCTTCTCTAGTCTCCCTTACACTAGACATATATACATACATACTTATACGAGGGTAGCCGTTTATATTTCGGGAATAGCAAACAAAGAAAAGATTTTTATTATCAAAAATAGTTTTATTGCTTTTCAAAATATTCTCCTTGAAAATTAATGCACTTTTGCATTCGTTTAAACCAATCCGAAAAGCATTACTGCCACTGTGAAGGCGGTATCTCCAAAATATGAGTTTTGAATGCATCAATTTCCTCTTCCGGCGTAGAAAACCGTTAACCACGACGTTTATTCTTCACGTGTGGGAACAAAAAGAAATCATGGGGTCCTAGATTAGGGCTCATCAATTCAATGTGTTGCTCGATCAAATATTCAATTGTTTGAACCGACCTGTGAGAGCTCGCATTGTCATGGAGGAGAATGATCTGTCGTTTTCGGTTTGTTTTCCTTATTTCTTCAAAAACTTTTGCCAAACAAATAGTTGTGTACTATTCGGAATTGACCGGTCTACAACTCTCTAAAGGCCCGGTTGCACCGTGACCGGTTTTTCCGAAAAAACAGGAGACCATTTGTTCTGATGTGCTTCGAGCGCGAATAACTTTTGTTGGTTTTGGCTCATCTTGTAATACCCACACAGTCGACTGCTGTTTAGTATCGGGCTCATACGTATAGATCCAAGATTCTTCACCTGTGAGGACTTTAAAAATGTTCTTTGAAGCACCGCCATTGTATTTTTTGTGCATTTCTTGGCACCAATTCATGCCTCGATCTCACGGTATGTCACAAGATGATCCTGTATTATCAATTTAGACACTGCATTAATGTTTTCCGACACAACAACATTTGTGGGACGACCTTCACGAAATTCATCGTCCAAAGAACGCTGTCCAAGTTTCAATTCACTATACCAACGATGTACTGTAGTATACGATAGTGCTTCATCGCAATATAAAGAAATCAGCTCGTCGATGCATTCTTGTTGAGATAATGCACGCCGAAAGTTATGTTCGCGAGTTAATTTCATTTTTCCGCTGATATAAAATTACTCTCAACAATAGAAATAGCGACCGGATATTAAAACTGTCAAGGTAAACATATTATCAAAAATGATAAACTTCACGATGCAATCATCAGATCGGAGGCAGCACTAACACTGTTGTCAGTTTCCGAAATATAAATAGCTATATTTCCATTTTTATCATTTCCGAAAATCCTATGTAATACGTGTATTTAGTTACTTGTGTAAATTCCTGTCAGTGTATTCTCATGTTTTCGAATGTCTTCATAAATATTGTATTTAATTTTATGCGTATTAAATTCTATAGCATTTTATATTTTTGTGTATGTCTTCTTATCGTATCGTGTTTATGCGTCTGCTGTTTTTTTGCATATCGCATGTATCGAATCATCCATCCCACTCCCATTTGCGTCGATGTACGCACTGCAACTGTATATTGGTAATGCTTGTCCTGCTTGTGGATCAAGTGGGCGCGTGACTTTTTTCGAGCCTTGTAGAATATTTTTTTTCCGCGCTTGCCTTGGACTGGAAGCGCCTCCTTTCGTTATTCATTATTACGTTTTGATCGTTGGGACAGATTGGCTGTGACCTATTCCGTCTTGATATTTCGAAAGACTTCTCTGAAGGAAAATATACATAGGCAAGAAGTCCTAATTGTGCCCACTTTGTATCTAGTATGACTTTTGATCTGATAACAATTTATAGAGTAGAAGCCCGTTAAATCTTCTCAATCCGCTTACCAACGAAGGTATGTTTTTTCATCAACACTATTTGTTATTGAAGCGCATTTTTTTAGGGTTTTGATGTGTTCGTATTTTTGTTTTTAATTTATGTATATACGTGGACCGATGTCCTGACTAGCCCGATCGTGTATCTTTTGGGTGTGGCTATTCACGTTCTATCTCGTACGACTCCTTTGGACGTGGAATTGAGGAAAACCAGGTCATTGAGGAAGACAGCAGGTCAGAAAGACACCATTAATATTTAATACCGTCAATCTCATTAAACATATACCGTTGGCAAAATCTGTTATATTGATTAAATAAATAGCATTTAATACTGTAAATTTCAATAAAAAAAAGTCAATACCATCTTTGATATTAATGAAGTATGCAATTCATAGTTTGACTTTGTTAAGACATTTACTATTCATTACATTAATAATTCAATAACTTGATATACATATATATATATATATATATATATATATATATATATATATATATAAAGGGTTTTCCAATAGGGACATAACAATTTTTGCCTTTTAATACGAACGTACCATCGAACGTTTTTCATGATCTGTCAACGCCAAAACGTCAGTCAGTGTTAACATTTTTATCATGATGAAGAAGTTCACGAACTAGCAACGTTTGGAAATTATTCAAAATTACTACCGCAATTCTGAATCGGTGGTCGCAACTTTAACAGCACACACTCCAATTTCGGTCGTAATAATCTTCCCACCAGCTAGGTTGCGCATGTCATAGTGCATAAATTCGAGTCAAAGTGAAGCAATACACTAGTCGAAGTACCGAAAATATCGCAGACGTAAATGGTTCAGTTTAAAATAAACCAAATCAATCTAATCCGCGCCGTTCACAGGAATTGTGGATCTTTCAACCGAATTTTGCACAAAGATCTTGACTTACACCCTTACAATATTACATTAACTCAAGAACTGAAGCCTCTTGATCCGAAGCGACGGAATTTGTTCGATTGGGCTTTGCTAAAGTTTGAGGAAATTCCTGAATTTCATAAAAAATCACCTTAAGCGATGAAGCCCATTTTTGAGTTAATGGTGCTATCAATAAGCAAAACATACGATACTGAACAGCAACAAACCCACATGTGCTTCAAGAGATTCAATTAAAACCACAAAAAGGGAGTGTGTGGTATGGATTTTATGACGGAGGTGTGATTGGACCATACCTTGTCGCCGATGAAAATGATTACTATGTTACGGTCAATAGAGTTCGCTATCGTGCCATGTTGGAAGACTATTTTTGGCCAGAATGGGATGGAATTGACATCAGTGATACGTAATTCCAAAAAATGGTGCCACATAACACACAACTGTTCAAACAATTGATCTACTGAAGAGCAAGTTCGGTAACCGTGTAATCTCCAGAAATGGTCAGGTCGACTGGTCGCCTGGCTCATGTGATTTAGTATCGCTGGACTTCTTTTTATGGGGTTACGTTAAGTAATTTGTTTATGACAACAAGCCAACAACGTTAGAGGCGCACAGTAAAAATATCGAATGCAAAATTGCCAAGGTTCCAGCCGATATGTGTGAAAGAGTGGTGGAAAATTGTTTCCAGAGAATCGATCACTGCAAACTTGCTCACGGAGGTCATATGAACGAGATCGAATTCCGTAGTTAAATATAACATGTGTATTGCACCTGGAATAAATTTCAGCACAATATCTCCATTATTCTGTGTTCCATTTAAATACAAAATTGTTGGCATTGATATATAAATACAAGGGTAGTGTATTAATTATTAATAAATTGAACTGATAAGTGTCACGTTGGCTTCCAAATGATATTATTTGTTTAAATATTAATAAGTTTAGTTGATATTATATATATATATATATATATATATAAGAGGGATGTTTCCAAAATTCTGGGAATTACATATAATTTTTATAATTTTGTTAATTTTCGTCAATATTACAATGTACTTTTTCAACATAATCTCCATTTAACTGAATACATTTATCCCAACGATAAACTAACTTTTTTAAGCCGGCCTCAAAGAAGTTTTTCGGTGTCTTGTCGATCCACATATTTATGGCACGTTTTACGTCAGTTAAACTTTCAAATCGAACACCCCGTAAGGGTTTTTTCAAATCTGAGAACAGATGGTAATCAATGGGTGCAAGATCCGGGGAATAAGGTGGGTGCGGCAGCAATTCCCATCGTAAATCGTTCAAAAGTCCTTCGTTTTTCTTGCGGTGTGTGGTCTTGCATTATCCTGTTGCAATAACGGACGCTTATGCAAATTTCCAGGCCGTTTTTTGACTAGTGTCTATCGCAGTGGTCCGGATAATAAATTTGAATAACATTCTGCATTAATTGTAATACCTCTCGGCAGATAATCAATGAAAATAATCCCTTCGCAATCCCAGAATATAGTAAGAATGACCTTTCCA
Source organism: Dermolepida albohirtum (assembly GCA_031893035.1). Taxonomy (NCBI): domain Eukaryota; kingdom Metazoa; phylum Arthropoda; class Insecta; order Coleoptera; family Scarabaeidae; genus Dermolepida; species Dermolepida albohirtum. Next base: position 858,900 of record JAVIWB010006095.1, read on the forward strand.
ATAGACGGAACTGCACGCGCCTTAAATGGAGGCCCTTCAGGTTTGCGCCATTCTTTGGATTGACTTTTCGTCTCAGGGTTGAAATAGTGAATCCGCGTTTCGTCAGTGGTTATTATTCGTTGCCAAAATTCATCACCGTAACGGACTAACAGCTCTTGAATTTGACGACAAGTATCGGACCTATTGAGTTTCTGTTCTGGTCCCAACAGCCTTGGCACTCAGCGCGCCGAAACCTTGCTAACGCCCAAACAATCATGCAAGATGTCATGAACTTGTCGTGTACCTATCCCTAGGTGTACACTAATTCAGTAGGTTTTCGACGGCAGTAATGTTTTTTTTTCATTTACCGACGTGCTTGGCCGCCCACTGCGTGGATCGTCTTCTAGTGATGTTCTACCGGCTTTAAAACGATCGATCCACCGATAAACAGTACTTTTGGATTCTGCAGATTCACCAAATACTCTTTGCGGACGACTAATAATTTCTGACGTTTTCACATCTTCTTTCCACAAAAAGAAAATTATCGCTCTTTGAGATTTTGCCGTGTGTTTCATGGTTACAAAAACAGTGCTACTAAAACGCGTCTACATCAGTCAAATACCTAAATCAGGCTGAACAATGTTGCACTAGATAGTTGCATAAACATATCAAGGCTTGTCTGGCATTAATAACATTGCTTATAAGTTCTGCGTTATTTACTTATAGTACCAATTTCCAGAATATTGGAAACATCCCTCATATATATATATATATATATATATATATATATATATATATATATACGAGGGGTTTGAACAGTTTCAGTGCAGTAGTTCAGCGGTTCCAGCCCGGAAACCCAGAAGCAGATATTATGAGTGGGTTTATTAAATATTATATCCATTGATTTTTTTGTATTTGTCTCAAACAGTAGTTCATCAGGGCGCTACACGAATTAATCGTAGAGAAGGAGTAAAATTATATACAATAAAGTATAAAGTAATATATATATATATATATATATATATATATATAAATACAAAAAAATCAATGTATCTCCAAGTTATCCGGCCTAACCTAGAGAGAGTGGCAATTGTTTGAAAAATATCATTGTATTAGAAGGAACATAATCTATAAAGCATATTGCTATTTAGTATTTATTTGGCAGCCATCAATAGTGAACATTTTCAGTGAATTTATAAAAATGGATAAAACTGGTCATCGTTACGTGATACAATACTTTTATTTGAAAGGCCTCAACGCAACCGTTATAAAAGCTGAACTGGATTCTACTCTGGGCGAGTCTGCTCCTTCGTTTACAATATTGAAATATTGGATAGCAAAGTTAAAATAGTTTAAATGAGGCCATACGAGCTGCCAAGACAAGCATCATAATCGTCGACCAAATGAGGTGACGACTTCAGAAATTGTGAAGAAAGTTCACAGAGCGGTACTGAAAGTGCGCGAGCTAACAAACATAGTAGGCATTTCAAAAAAGACGGTACATCGCACATTATCTGAAAATTTGGACGTGAAAAAGCTGTGTGCAAGATGAGTGCAAGATGAGTGCCGTTGCTCACATTCCAGCCAAAATAGTGTCACGAAGATGTTTCAATTGAGTGTTCAAAGAAATTTCACAGCAACAAAGCGGAATTTTTGCGAAGTTTCAAAATCATGGATGAAACATGGGTCCATCACTTCACAGTCAAGACAAAAGAGCACTCAAAATAATGGCCTCAAAAGGGAGAACCGGCTCCAAAGAAGGCGAAGACTGTTTCGTATGCAGGCGAGGTCATGGCATCGGGTTTTTTTGGATGAGCCTGGAATAATTTTCTTAATAATTTTTTCTTGAAAAAGGAAAAACTATCGACGGTGAGTATTGGGCAAACTTATTGCAACATTTGAGCGAAAAAATCAAGCAAAACCGGCTGCATTTCTAAGAAAAAAGTGTTGTTTCATCAAGACAATGCACCAGCTCATAAATCCGTTATTGCAATGGCCAAAATTAATGAATTAAAGTTTGAATTGCAACCTCATACACACTCTGTTCACAAACTTGCAAAAATGGCTCAGTGGTCAAAGATTTTCCAACGATGAAGAAGCGATGTCAGCAGTTGATGGCTATTTTGAGGAGCAAGACAGTTCTTATTATAGAAAGGGTATCGAACTTATTGAACAACGCTGGGAAAGTGTATAGAGCTGAAAGGAGATTATGTTGAAAAATGAATATATTTCTTTTAAAAATTTTTGTTTTCTTTGTTGGGTCGGATACTTCTGGGACCACCCTCGTACATGCGCATTAACCACTTAATATTTATTCACATACAATGAAACGAGTTTCTTGCGTTCATATGTAAACGGCTGTAGGAAGTGACTATTATGTTATGCAAATTAAATGTATTAAACAAATTTATATACTTCGCTCCAGCATTTTGCATGAATTCAATACTTCCTGAATTGCTCATCAGTAGTGTATGGTTGTATGTAGATAAGTGCGTGTTTGCGCTAATTGATTCGACAGCTGCTTACTTATATGAAACAAAAATAATATTTCTCAAAAATCATATCGCGATTTAACAATAACTATACTTTGAAATTAGTATTTTTTAATTAAGGTCAGTAATATGAATTTTTTCAAACTTATTAGTAGTGTCATGGTGATTTATCTATCACAGAGCCGGTTGTTCTGCTCAGTTCTATATTTTTTTGTAGATACATATCATACATTTACTATATTGGATCCTACCATATCGTGCCAATAAAAAATTGAGCGTTTTACTCATTATATTAATTACTACTTAATATAGGTTGAGTTATCGCTATCTACAACTTCAGAAGAAGCTAGTATGCAGATGCATGTAGCTTGAAAAAGTTAGTGACATCTTAATAATGTAATTTCTTTTCGTCGCAGAAACGTTCATAAAAAGATGACACGTGCAACTCATAGCAAGCGTATATAATTTTAACGCTAGGTTTTCCATTATTGCCTGTTATGGAGCCTACTTTCAATGTATGTCGTAAAAAAGTATTATGGGAAAACAGTCTGTAATTGAGGAAAATACAAACACATATTGAAATTAATTTTCCACTGTCTTCTTCAGTTACAAATAAAATCTTATTTTTGATAAAAAATATTGCTATGTACTTTACTATTACTAGATATGCAGAATGTAATATGTATAATGAAAAAATGTATTACGACGAGAAGTCAAAATGTTCCCGGAATTGTGTCGTAGTGTTGGCAGTTGTGATGCAATCACAATAAATTTTGTACAGTACATTCCTTATGGTGCATAGTTATGACGCTGACAGGTCTAAGCAAGTCTGAACACGCAGTGTGACTGCAGTTTAGCGGAAGGTAGGAGTGTGTGGTGATCAGTTGGCGCGATGTCGCAGTTCGAGCAACGGGCGAACATCAAGTTCATGTGCAGATTGGGAAAATGTGCTTCAGAGACTTTGTTAGCCTTACAAACAGTTTACGGTGACGATTCGTTAAAGAAAACAGCCGTTTACGAGTGGTTTTCAAGATTTAAGGGTGGACAGGAATCGCTGGAAGACGAGAGTCGCAGTGGGAGACCTTCAACCTCCAGGAAGGAAGGAATGGCCGAGCGAGTGAAACAATTAATCAGAGCAGACCGCAGAATGACCATCGACGAGTTGGCACAAGAACCGGGGATCTCTCATGGATCCATACACGCAATCCTGTCAGATGATTTGAAGATGAAACGTGTCAGTGCAAAGTTTGTCCCGCGCTTGCTGAATCCGGATCAGATGGAAACTCGGAAGTTGACGGCGGCCGAATGTTTTGAAAAAAGCACAGAGGACCCGATGTTCTTGCAGACAATCGTTACTGGTGACGAGACTTGGGTGTACGCGTACTACCCGGAAACCAAGATGCAGTCATCAGAATGGCATACATCGTCCTCTCCTCGACCAAAGAAATAACGTCATGTCAAATCGAAAACAAAAGTGATGCTCATTGCGTTTTTCGACAACGAAGGTGTGGTGCACCATGAATTTGTACCAGCTGGACAAACGGTTAACGGTCCTTTTTACGTGCAAGTTTTGAAAAGAGTGAGGGAAGCAGTTCGAAGAAAACGTCCAGGCAAATGGCAAGAAGGATGGTCACTCCATCACGACAATGCTCCCTCCCACACGTCGATTGTTGTGCAAACATGGCTTGCAGAAAAAAACATTCCAGTCCTCCAGCAGCCTCCCTACTCACCGGATTTAGCGCCATTGGATTTTTGGCTCTTCCCCAAGCTCAAAAAGGGCCTCAAAGGTAACTGTTTTGACACCGTAGAAGACATCAAAACCAACGCGACGGCTGAACTTCGGAAGATACCACAACAGCACTTTCATCGTTGTTTCCAACAATGGCAGGAGCGGTGGAGCAAGTGTGTGTGTTCAGACGGCGCCTACTTTGAAGGCGATTAAGTGACTGTGTACCTATGTTGTGGTAATAAAGAATTAAAACAAAATTCCGGGAACTTTTTGACTCCTCCTCTATTATATAATATACGTAATATATAGTTGAAGTATGTATACTAAATTAGCTAACGTAATAAGATAAAAATTATTAAAATTACATTGTTACTGTACAACAAAAGATTGTAGTTCGTTTCTAGATATTTTAATTTGACTAAGTAGCCAGGTAAATACCCCCTGTGGTGGGTGCTTAATAAAACATAAACACATCTAAAATCTGAGTTGTTTATTACTTTAATAGCCAGAGTGGTATTACATAAATTATATCTAAGTAAGCGAACTTGATTTGTTTATTTACATTAGTTCTGGGAACTAAATTTAATGGTTATTACTTAACATCGTATAATTAAAGTGGGATTATAATTTAACATTTCTTCCATTTAAGTAATACAGTCCATATAGGCTTTCGTTAGTAGCAAAATATTTATTGTAAGATGAGAAAGAATATGTTTTATCATCAGAAAATGTGAAGACCTTGGGACGAAAACAGAAAGTTGCGCAATATGAAATAAATAACGTGACTCGGAGCGGACAATATAAATAATGGCGCTAAAGATTCATCTGGTAGTTCAAACCAAGCAAATATTGTTAAATGTGTGCAATAATTTACAAGAAGAAAAATGCAGAAGTTACAGAAAAGGCCATTATAGAGAGAACGTCGAAGTTAACTGGTGTCTGCTACACCACAGTTTATAATATAGTAAAGTACAGTATTACGGAAAGAAAAGTTAGAAGTGATAAAGGATGTTTATGGGGAGTACCAAGCTGGGACGTTGATATCATTCATACGAACGAACATTATATAATATATACAAGAACGGCGGAGTTGCCACATTAAATAAATTACAAAAAAATTTTTAAAAAATACCGAAATAGAATAATAATATGGCGAACACGAAAGCAAAATGGTTTACAAATTGGGACAATCGAAAAACCGTGTTATAATAGAGTCACTGAGGATATAAAAATTACGTTAAGAATATTTAATCGACATGAAAAAATGAGATGAAGGACCGTTTATTAATTACATCGGCGAAACTTGATATGACACCTACGATGCTATAAAAATGAATGGATTGATGGCATGTTTATTAGGAGGAAAATGAATTATTTTACACGTTGGTTCTGAAAGCGGTTGCGTCGGCAAAGTGTAACTTTCAACTAGAAACCTAAGAAATTGTGCTCTTGGCTATCACAAGAATATGACAGCACCATTATTTGAAGAGTGGTTTCAAAAGAATCTCTTAGTACAGGATGCGGCTAAAGTAACTATATGATGCTATCTGCTTCTGAGCTTCCGGGCTAGAACCGCAGAAGCAGATAGCATCGACCACGACCGCGGAAGTCTACGTACCAGATTAACTATATGATGCAAAAAAAGTTGTAACTTCTTTGCTTGTGAATATTTCAAATTTTTTTTTCTATTTCAGGAACTAAACTTGGGAGAATATATAAAAATGGAACGCTATACAATTGCGCATAGAACTAAGATTGTTTTTCTATTCCTTGAAAATAATCGTTCGATAATTAATACTCAATGTGCATGCAGAAGATTTTATGGTGTAAGAACTGCTCCAACCATTACTTCGTTGGTGTATAATTTTTGAATTTCTGAATTTGGGACTGTCGAAGATTCAAGACGTACGGGTAGACCTCGAACTGGCACATCGGCCGAAAATATTGATGCTGTGAAACAGAGCGTCGCAGAAAATCCGGAGACATCAACGAGAAGACGATCTGTCCAGTTACAGCTTTCTGACCGCACTCTTCGGCGAATTTTGAAACACGATTTGCACATCTTCCCTTGCAAAATCCAACTATCCAAAGACTAAATCCTGAAGACTTCGCATTGCGCTTGGAATATACTAGAGCAGTTTTAAATCTCGCTAATCACCATGAAACCTTTTTGTCAAATTTAATGATGACCGACGAAGCGCATTTACACTTGAGCAGTTTCGTAAATAAACAAAACAGCAGATTTTTGGGGATCACGAAATCTCAAAAATCTTCATCAAAAATCTTTACACACAATTCGTGTTATTGTTTGGTGTGGCATAACGGCCGAAAAAATTTACGGTCCATTTTTTTTTGAAAACGAACAAAGTGTAAATCAAACAATAAATGGAGAACGTTACAGAGTAAAGTTTCAAAATTTTTTATTCCCCCAATTGCCACCAAACGCAAACATATGGTTTCAATAAGATGGTGCAACACCCTATTCAGCCCGTGCAATAATGGAGTTATTGAGACAACAATTTCCAAATCGGATAATTTCTAAAAACGGCGATTCGAGATGGCCACCACGATCGCCTGATTTGACTGCACCTGATTTTTTCTTGCGGGGCTATCTCATAGACAAAGTTTATGTGAATAAGCCCCAAACCTTGCAGCAACTAAAGGACAACATTCAAGAAGAAATTGATCATATACCATAGGAAACACTGAACAAAGTTTTGGAAAATGCTATAAAAAGAGCACATTTTTGTGTTAGAGAAAACGGTTCTCATTTAACTGACATTTAGAACAAGGATTTTGGAAAAGGAATATGTTGTAGGTAGTATGGCAATGGCCACACTGCACAGTGATACGTGTGCTGACATATTAGTATATATTTATTCCGATCGGATTAATTTGGAATCAAAAAGAAAGAATATCCCCGTCGCACTAATGATCGTTCAAAATTTAGCGAAGTAACTTTAAATCGATAAGCGATTACCAATATAACGCCAGAAAAATTGCATTAGACGTACAATTGAAATAAAAAATGTATATTTAGAAAGTGTCAATATTTATTAGGAATTTATAATTAATTTAAATGAAAGTGATGGGGACAGTACTGACATCGAGGATGTCTAAAGTACGAGTATGTGACGAAGTGTTTTCTTAGTGGAACATTTTTCTTATGAAGGGTTTTCCAATAAGGACTTGACAACTTTTCAAAATAAAATGCAGACCATTTGAGATATTTCAAGAACTTTATTATCGGGTTGAAGTACAATCAAAACATTTATGAATGGAACTCGACTTCGTTCATATGGCCACCGCGGGCACGTTTGCAGCGGTCGATTCGTTGGACCCAATTTTCGATGACTCGGCCACACAATTCGGCCGAAACGGCTGCTATTTTGCGTTCAATGTTGGCTCTGAGCTCTTCCAACGTTGTCGGCTTGTTAGCATAGACCAATGACTTGACGCAGCCCCAAAGAAAAAAGTCTAGCGGCGTTAAATCGCACGAACGAGGCGGCCAATCGACTGGTCGATTTCTTGAGATAACACCCTCATCAAACTTACTCTTTAATAAATCGATTGTAACGTGTGCTGTGTGGCTTGTGGCACCGTCCTGCTGAAACCACATGTTGTCCATGTCCATATCTTCCAATTCGGACCAAAAATAATCGGTAGTCATGGCGCGATAACGATTGCCATTCACAGTAACGTGACGATCATTATCGTCGACGAAAAAATATGGCCCTATGACGCCGCCGGCATGCAAACCGCACCACGTGGATGAAGTGGTGTTTCATGAAGCACATGTGGATTTTCACCCGACCAATAACGCATATTTTGCTTATTGACGAACCCATTGAGCCAAAAATGAGCTTCGTCACTGAAAATGATTTTGCGATGAAATTGATCATCTTGGCGCATCTTTTCCAGAGCCCAATCGGAGAACGTACGTCGCTTCAAATGGTCCATCGGCTTCAATTCTTGAGTCAGCTTGATCTTGTATGGGTGTAAACCAAGATCCTTGCGCAAAATTCTCCATAAAGTGGTCTGGGCGATGCCCAACTCTTGAGAACGCCGTGGAATTGGCTGATTTGGATCATTTGGTACGAACATTTCAACGGCAGCGATATTTTCGACACTTCGACCAACCCGTTGTCTCACTGGCACGGCAGCATCACACAACGAATATGTAGACTCAATTTTTTGCACTAAACTTGTTACTGCCTGTCTACTAGGGCGAGAATTACGACCGAAAATCGGAGTTAACGCTCTTAAAGTAGCGGTCACCGACTCCGAATTTCTGTAGTAAGTTTTTATAATTTGCAGACGTTGTTCGCTCGTGTACTTTACCATGATGAATATGTTAAGTTTACTGAATAAATTGACAGTGACAGTTCGATGATAGTGAACGGGTGCGTTCACAAATCGAATTAAAGGTTGACAAGTCCCTATTGGAAAACCCTTTATATCATTTCATATAGCTTATGCCAGGTATTTCATCAATATTGGATTATTGTTAAATGTAGTTATTATAAACGGGTTAGCTTGGGAAAATCTTAATTAGAATTATATCAATATGAATTTGACTATTGTCTGTTGTAAAACATAAAAGAATTTATATTTTTACAAAATACAAAATAAGATTAAAAATAATAGATATTCAGAGCTTGCTTCTATTTACGAAAGCGCATTAATAATATATAATAAATAAATATAAATAATAATAAATAATATATAAAACCTCGCTTCTTATTTTATATTTCTGCGTTTGCGTATTTTAACTATTTACATAAATTTGTGTTTAATTAACATAAGTATATATATATATATATATATATATATATATATATATATATGTATATATATATATATATCTATATATATATAATTACACGAATATTATAAAATACACCCCTGCGCATCTATGGCTCAGGGTACTTGAATCTCATTTACATTATCTATGGCTTATTGCACTTTTACACCAGAGGATGTCATAAATCTACATATTTTCTTTTTAGTCAAATTAAAATATCTTGAAATGAACTACATTGACATCATAATCGGTACTATTTTGGCTGTTTTTTAACTCAAAAACTTTTTTAATTAGATTGCAAATTTTTATATAATACTATTTTTCTATTTTCTCTTATTCTTTTTGCGCAATGTTTGTATCATTTGTTATCGCAATGTCAATTATGTGGGTTTCATTTGTTTTCATTCAATATAATAACTTTTTCTACCCTTATAAATGAGGTTAGTGACAGCTAGCATAGAAACTACCTGTAACGTTTCTTTAGATATAATTTAAAAGTTCGGCAATTATATACTAAGGCTTGTTTCTAGTATACAACAATAATATTGTCCATAAAAAGATATGTAACTTAATTATTGTACTTCCAATGGCATGTATGAATTGCGAAAACGATCTTGACGTAGTTGTACCATGAGATATTGGTTGTGTTGGGTGGAAGTAAGGACAATAGACTTTATCAACAAAGAAACACTATTGTGTTTAACGAATCCATAGACCCACTATCAATAGAAATTTGTTTAAATTTGGTAAATCTAAATCTTTCGTTTACACACTATCTACTTCAGAGAGTATGTTAATTTAATACTTATGGGATCTCTAGACCCGTTATCACCAAAAATTTGATTTAATCTGGTAAGATCTAAATCTTTGTCAACAGCGTTTACGAAAGAATCAGATTTGACCAGATTAGAAAATATTTTCAACAGATCCGTTCAGTGCTAACAAAGATTATTTTAATTATGCAAGTATTTTATCATTAATTGTCGAACGGTCGATCACAGCGAGACGGCTACATGAAGAAACTGTTGAAACATACTTGCTGTTGAAAATATTCAGACGGTCTTATCTACTTAGTGCATGTACACACTGAAAACGCTGCTTGAAATGGTGTTTATGTATACTTATTACAGGTTAAACTCCTTGCCTTTCCACGAAGCAGCGCCGCTGGCCGAATACTCGTAGTGAATGATTCTAGCACTTGTAAAAATGAATTAGCGCCATCCGTTGCAGAAATGCATCATACCTTTTTCGATAGTTTAATTCTTAATTTAACAATGTTGTAATACTTATATAATATTGAAATATATATTGCCATACAATTTACTAATTGCTTGCAATATAATTGCGTTCATTAACACAATTTACTTCATTTATTCTCCAACTTTCGTACTTATAAATTCATAATAATCAAGTAATCATTGAACTAAGATTATTATGTAAAACTTTTTAACTGACGCAGTTCTCAGGCCCTTAAAGATGAAATTTCCGTAACAAATGTTTTGCGTTCAATTAAAATTACTCCATAATTTTATAATTAAAAAACTTCGTAAGTCTTTCAAAAGAAGTATTTGAAATTTAAAATATTGCTCCTAATTGCTGTATTCCTGCTGTATATACTATATATGATGGGGGATTTAAAAATTGACTAAGTTTTAATTAATTTGTTTAGAAAGACATAAATAAAAAATACATCGTTTTATACGATACTTTATGCTTAAGAGAGAAATATTTTGTCTATATTTTCTAATAAAAAGTTCTTTAATATGAAGCGATTCCTTTTTTTAAGTAATGGAAAATATATTTTTTTAATGAAATTTAATGTACCATTAATGTTTGGTATTTTTTATTAAAGGGTCTTTCAATAAACACGTCACAACTTTTAAAATAAATAAAACAAGTTTCAGTAAAAAATCGGAGACAAATTTTATTTTTATTTAACTTTCTATCAACTGGCATTATGTTCAGAAGATTATGTCACTTGAATGTTCTCCTAGAACTCGTCTGACACAATGTATACAAAAGACCCATTTTTCGAGTATTTCGACACACAAATTGAGCTTTATTTTTCGAATAACTTGACGAAATGTTGTCCTTCAGTTCGGCAATAGATCGCGGTGTATTTCTGTAGACGAGTGACGTACGAAGGCCCACAAAAAATAATCCAAAGGAATCAAGTCGCAAAATATTTGTAGCCAAGTTACGTAGACGGAATAAGTAATGAAAAATATATCTTTTTATTGAAATTTAATAACTAATGTTTGGTATTTTTTATTAAAGGGTCTTTCAATAAATACGTCACAACTTTTAAAGTAAATAAAACAAGTTTCAGTAAAAAAATCAGAGACAAATTTTATTTTTATTTAACGATATATCAATTGGCATTACGTTCAGAAGATTATGTCACTTGAATATTCTCCTAGAATTCGTTTGGCGCAATGTATACAAAAGACCCAATTTTCGAGTAGTTCGACACACAAATTGAGCTCGATTTTTCGAATAACTTGACGAAACGTTGTCCTTCAGTTCGGCAATAGATCGCGGTGTATTTCTGTAGACGAGTGACTTACGAAGTCCCAGAAAAAGTAATCCAAATGAATCAAGTCACAAAATATTTGTAGCCAATTGACGTTGACTTTTTTTGAAATATTCTCCTCTATAAATTGATTGTTAAATGTGCTGTTACATGGACGAAATAAGTAATGAAAAATATATCCTTTTAATGAAATTGAATTATTAATGTTTCGTATTTTTTATTAAAGGATCTTTTAATAAATACGTCACGTCTTTGAAACTAAAGAAAACAAGTTTCGGTAAAAAGTCAGACACAAATTTTATTTTTATTTATCATTATATCAACTGGCATTATGTCCAAAAGATTATGTCACTTGAATGTTCTCCTAGAATTCGTCTGACACAATGTATACAAAAGACCCAATTTTCGAGTATTTTGACAAACAAATTGAACTTTATCACTAAGGTTGATATATAACCCCTTTCCACAATAACTTTTGTAATTCTGTATACGAAGTGTACATTTAGGTTCTTAACGGTGTGGATCGCGTACGGAGTTTGTTTTCGTACAGGTATTTTTCGCGTGGTGCGACACTTTGCGGTTATCTGCTGATGATGACAACTTGGTTGTCGAAATGCGTATACAGAATTACAAAAGTTAATGTGGAAAGGGGTTATATATCAACCTTAGTGATTAAGTTAATCAATCACAGGCTCCATCAAATTGAAATTGAGCTTTATAGCTAATAACTTGACCAAACGTTGTCCTTTAGTTCAGCAATATATCGCGGTGTATTCCTGTAGATGAGTGACTTACGAAGTCACACAAAAAGTAATCCAAAAGAATCAAGTCACAAAATATTTGTAGCCGATTAACATCGGCTTTCTTTGAAATAATAAATCCACTCAATTTTTCTTCTCAATAAATTGATTGTTACATAGCGCCGTCTTGCTGAAACCACATGTCAGCAAGGTTATATTTTCTGCCTCAGGCCACAATAAATCTATTTCTTTCGTCATTGACGGTAATCTCAGCACTGATTTAATTTTGAAAATAATAAGGCTCGACGATGCCGCCAGCCTAAAATCCACACCAGACCACTTTTTCTGTATGCATCGGAAGCTCTTGAATCTCTCCTGGAGTTTACTTGGTCCAAATGCTGCAGAGAATCCATTTAACTGAAATTGTGTTAAAGACTATATTCCCCATAAAAACTACAGTCCACTTCCAATTACTCCAGCGTCCAATCTGCAAAATATCTACCCGCTGTATACTGCAATTATTCAGCAGCAGTTAAATCTTGTATGGGTGCCGTTCCAGATATTTGCAGCTTAAAAATGACTTGTGACAGACAAGAAATAAACAGATTCGTTGATTGAGTCACATTTTCAAGCATTGCAACAATATTTTCAGCGGAATAATCGTTTCGACGAAGTAGACATGCTGGAAAATCGGCTACTGAACCAGATACATCAAATTTCTGCACGAGACGCCGAAATATTCTTTCACTAGTACGATTATGTTAACCATAAAATTTCCTTAATGAAGTAAATGTATTGCAAACGTAATGATCTTCTTTGTAATAGGTTTGACAAATCTGAATGTTTCGTTGAATTTTGTAGTGATCTCTGATCAAGTGATGAAGATTATTAGACTAATTACGTATGTCAAACCGACGTCAAACCATTTTCTATATAATCGCTACTAACTGTCAGAGATGAGACATGGTTATTCAAATTGAAGACTATATATATGCAGCAAAAATATAAGCAAGTAAGTAGGTTGACCGAGAACATAACTGCGACGGCAGTTTCTTCTTTTTTAACACTCTACAGGTAGCCACAATACCGGCACTGATTTAATTTTGAAAATAATGAGGTCCGATAATGTCGCCTACCTAAAATCTACACCAGACTACTTTATGTGTATGCATGGGAAACTCTTGAATTTCTCCGTGATTTAACTTGGTCCAAATTATGCACCGAATTTATTAACTTAAATTGTGTCTCGTCATTAAAGATTATTTTCCCCATGAAAACTACCATCCACTTCCAATTACTTCAGTGTTCAATCTGTAAAATTGCCTAATAATGACTTGTGACAGACAAGTAATAAACAGATTTGGAGAGTCACTTTTTTAGGAATTCCAACAATATTCTCAGCTGAACGATCGTTTCGAAGACGTACACATGCTGGAAGATTGGCTACTGAACTAGATACATCAAACTTCTGCACGAGCGAATAGAAAATATAAGCGCTTGATAAAAGATGTAAGCACAATCTTTTACCAAAAAGGAGGGGATAGGATTGTTAACCATAGTGAAGATACTCTTTAATAATGAAAGAAACATTAATAGTAGAAATATAATTTCCCATACAAGGATCGGATGGTGTATTTCTTGCTTGTAAATAAATTGACTGAAAGAACTTAACATCTACTCAGATGAAATAATTTCTAAGTGTTTTTCGCAAAGTAATATGCATGTAATGTATGCACAGGGGTGTTACTTTGAAAAGTACTAAATTGATGTACATTTCTTGGCATTAAATTTTGATTAATCGAATTCAAAATAAAACATTTTTACATATTCATAGCGATAAACGAAACTTATATTTTCAATTAAAATCTATAAACTAGCAAACAGATGTAAATCTAAATCAGATTCGTAATTTAATAAATTTTTCTTAAATATATTTTCTTCGAAATTTTGAATATGAAGAACAGAACTAAATAATACAGGGTTCGTCAGTAAAAATGGAAAATTTAAAAACTCTGTTAATTATTTGACCTTTCGGGTGAGGGCGCTGAAGTTAATGATAAAATATCAGTCGTTTAACGTCATTCAGTAAACATGGAGCAGTGGTCGGGTACTTATCGTGCTTTCTGTGTAAAAGTGTTTTATAAAAATGGTCACACCACGACAACTGTGAGAAAGTTATTTCGCACTCATTTCAATATTTCCGCGTCAATTAATATACGAGTACAAAAGCTCGAAGAAATTGAATCTACCTTAAATTTAAAACATAAAGGAGCAGCAAGAAATGGTAGAACGCCAGAAAACATTGATAGGGTTCCAAATACCACAAGTAGTCCAAAACGTTCTGCGAAGAAATATGCACTGAATATTAGTGAACCGTCGATACGGCGAATTTTACATAAGGACTTAAGTTTTAACCCTAATAAAATTCAAGTTGTTCAAGAATTACAAGAAGCTGATTTGATTTATCGCATGAACTTTTGTCAAGAAATGTCACTTAATGAGCTGAATGTATTGCTTGCGTAATGACTATTTTTATAATAGGTTTGACTAATCTGAATGTTTCGTTGAATTTCGTAGTGCTCTATGATGAAGTTATCAAAATTATTAGACTAATTACGAATGATAAACCGACGTCAAAAGATTTTCTATCTAATCGCTACTAACTGTCAGAGATGAGACATTGTTATTCATATTGAAGGCTCTATATATGTAGCAAAAACATAAGCAAGTAAGTAGGTTGACCGAGAACATAACTGCGACGGCAGTTTCGTCATATTTAAGACTCTTCAGGCAGCCACAATCCCGGCACTGATTTAATTTTGAAAATAATAATGCCCGATAATCCCGTCGACCTAATATCTACATCAGACCACTTTTTCTGTACGCATCGGAAGTTCTTGAATCTCTTCCCCCTCAAATTGTCCCTCCTCGTTAAAGATTATTTTCCCCATAAAAACTACCATACACTTCCAATTACTCCAGCGTCGAATCTGCAAAATTTCTACGCGTTGTATGTTGCATGACTATTTAGTACCAGTTGAATCTTATATTGATGCTACCCCAATTTTGTATAGCTTAAAAATTACTTGTGAGAGACAAGGACTAAACAGATTTGGAGATTGAGTCACATTTTTACACATTGCAACAATATTCCCAGCTGAACGATTGTTTCGATGACGTACACATGCTGGAAGATCGGATACTGAACCAGATACATCAAATTTCTGTACGAGATGCCGAAATATTCTTTCACTAGTACGATTATGTTAGCTATAAAATTCACTTAATGAACCGAATGTATTGCAAACGAAATGACCACTTTTATAATTGGTTTGACTAATTTGAACATGTCGTTGAATTTTGTAGTGCTGTATGATCAAGTTATCAAGATTACTAGACTAATTACAAATATCAATTCGACGTCAAAACATTTTCTATACAATCGCTTCTAACTGCCAGAGATGAGACATGGTTATTAAAATTGAAAACTCTATATGTGTAGTAAAAATATAAACAAGTAGGTAAGGTTGACAGAGAATTGCGATGGCAGTTTTTGTCTTTATTAAAACTCTTCAGTTAGCTACAATTCTCGTTGAATAGATATTATCGCCACGGCCATATACATAAGTTATAACTTTTCAAATAGAGTAAAATTGGATATGACGCGATTGTACTTATTATATAAACATAATTTCAAATAAATTTTGCAAATGTAATTCATTAAACTTCGTTATACCGCGTCACATATTTTCAGTAATGCGCTTACACATTTGGGTACGATATTAATTAAAACTGAAGCTTCTCAACATTATAATCTCTTCCCTTTTTTAAATAACCTTTCCTGGTAGTTTGTCCTTTAATTGAGATGTCTTGTGACATTTTAATAAATTTAACTAACGAAAATTTTATGAATGCCTATACCTTTTTGCACGTGCTTACATACATATATGCCACGTTATAATGAATAAAAATGTTTATAATTTTATTTAGGATATAATTCATAAATGTTACAACAAATTAATTAAGTTACTTTTGTTAGTCAGCTTGTAATGGTTTAGGTTCGTATATTCACCTATATGTGCCCTGTAGAATTGAAAAGTCAGTGGAATGAAAATAAAGACACGAATTTTGCGCTTTGAAACACGGCGATAGATTTTAACCGGAGATGACCCAGAGATTCTATGTAAAAATCTTTGGAATCTGTGGCTAATTGATTATAATCAAAAAAGGTAAAAAAAGGATGCCACGTTGACGATGAAGTTATTATCATTAATAGAAAATTAAATAAAGAATATGTAATCTTTTCTGATGATGACACACAATCAGTTTTGGTTTTAGTAGCTAAGGAATAAACAAAATAAAATTGATTTAATTTAGTTCTTAAGGTTGTTTATATAATTGAGTAACTACCTAACAAAACAACGAGCAGCAGATAACTTAAACATAACTTTCAATGGCATACCTCTCAAATATAGTAATTATTTCAAATATTTAGCAGTGACTCTTGACCACAGTCTAACATTTAAACACCATCTTGCAAACGTGGCTGATAAACTCAAGTCAAAACAAAGAACAATATAATCACCAGGCTTGCCTCTACAAGTTGGAGCGCCAGATTTTTCACGAGCATCAGTAGTATGCTCGGTGGCAGAGTACTGAGCTTCCACTTGACTAAATATCTCACATGAAGTACATTATAATGGAAGCTATAAGGTCAACTACTAACCGTTGGCTTCCTATCCTAAGCGATATCCACACATTTTATCCCACATTACTTAGGGAGTATCGCAAAATTATATCTAATGATAACTTACTTATGAAGATATTTACCTCCTCAACGAGGGGCGTCCACATTTGAAATCGATACCCACTTTAGAACAGCCAGCTTGCAAAACAGCTATAATGCTGTTGAGCGATGGAATGAGATATGGAGACCCTCCACAGAACAAGATTATATTCAAATATCTAATACTACTACTGGTTTCTGGGAACACCAACTATACCGCTCTGTACGGGTAAAGTTGAATTGCATTCGCACATGATCGATAGGTACGTCAGAATCTTCGAGCTATGATTGTGGATTACCAAAGCATATAGTGACGCTTATCTAAGTGACGATGTATGTACAGTAAGTTCCACAAAAAGGTTTACGATGTACGCGAAAATATCTATCCAATTCATGTAGAATGGTCTTTATATTAATGTGGTACCTATTGTACATAGATCGTGCAATAGGCACGATGTGGGTAGTCTGTGACTATAATAATAATAATAATAATAATATATAATATTTATATGCCTGGGTAATCCACAGTCATACACGAAGATTTTGCTTTATCTATCTCCAATGAGAATGCAATTTAACTTTACCCATATAGAGCGGTATAGTTGGTTTCCGTTGAAACTGGTAGTAGTGTTAGCTATTTGAATATAATCTTGCTATATAGAGGATCTCCATATCCCAGTCCATCGCCCCATTTTATAACAATTATTATATATTCATTAATAATTACATAGAATTTCGAATTAATTTATAAGATAACTATTCTGAAAATACCATTTTATGAATAACGTATATATAAACAAATATTTTTGTGTAATTGTTTAATTTAACAATTGATAAAAAACCGTATTGGATAATGCCAAAGATAGTTAAATAGTTCATTAGACACATAAAAAATTTCCATTATCGATTTTACAAATTATATCTATAGTTATATTTCGTACTGCTATTAGACAATCAATAAAATTATAAAATTTTATGCTGATTAAGATCAACAATAAGTTAATCCGCAATGATCTTTTCGAAAACTTTTAAGAAAATAAAGAGAATACTAATCAACCGTCAATTAGGAAGATTAGAATAACCATTGTTTTTGAAGTGTGACCGGATAATAGCACGCTTACAAACGACAGCAAATTTGTTTCATTTCCTTGTTTTCGTATAATTTAAAAGCTTTGCACGTCTGAAAGTAGAAATTTGCAAAAATCATTAAATTATTTGATTTCTTCCAAGCATGATACCTACCATCGTGCTTTAGATTGTAAACTTTTTTCTAGGAGCAACTGTACTTCAAGTGCAGTTGAATGATTACGCAATTTAAATATGGAAATATATGTTTGCCTGTTTACGTATTCTTGTCTCTATTCTTTATATGTACTTATTGATTTATGTGTCTTTGATTGAGTCGTAGTTGATATAGTTATATATTGTTTTATGTAGGCACTTCAATATACTGCATTCTATATTTTTTTTTCACTGACATTTTGCACTCTGTATTGTATTGTAAAGAATCCTCTAAGTAATAAATAACTATTAAATGTAATTTGTTTTCGGAAATACATTTGTCTCTGTAAAAATCGAGATATTCGACAGATATTTTTGAAACATAAACTTAATATACTTTTAAGACGTACGAAATATGAATTTTCATTCGTTACCTAGAAAATTTCAACGATTAAAGCATTCCTTAGTTAAAAAGCATTGTTAACTTCAACAAACGACTTGGAATTTTTTTTACCTACGTTATCCTGGCTTTAAAGTTAGTTAAAGTTTTATATACCTGCCTGTACGGAACTAAACAGATAAGCAATACCAAAGTACATGCAGCCACTAGAATTTCCAAACTCCACGCTTAAATTCAAAAGCGTACCACAAATACACAAACGATAAAATCCGGTTACAAATTATTAAGCAAACACAAAGCGTTTATAGTTTTATCTGTAGTTTCCGACGAATATCTTAGGTTCTTTGATAAATAAGAAAAGAAACGAAATATATTGTAAATATAAAGAAATATATATATGTAAATATACATACTGTAACACGAAAAGCTCCGCACAACTGTTTATTTTAACCATAAGTATTAACCAAATATAAACGTACAATATTTCAAATTATATCAGGTTGTTACAAATGTAATGTCCGTTTTTTCCTTCAGTCTGAACTGAATCGCACCTGTGTGAAGACGTGTATATTTTTGGTGAAAATTATTATTGTATTTGTACAAAAGGGTATTTATTTTGAAGTGTGTACCTGTTCCATTTCTTGGAAAGATTAATACACCTGTCCTTGTCTCGCCTATGGAAATGCTGTCGGCAAGAGATATTCGGGCAATTTACCTCTTTCAATTTAAAAAGGGATTAAATGCAGCTGCAGCAACGCGAGAAATTAATCAGACGTTCGGTGAAACCACGTGTAATGAACGCACATTACGGCGATGGTTTAAAAAATTCAGCGAGGGAAATTTTGATTTGGAAAATGAGCCTCGCGGATATGGGCGTAGCACCGTTAATGAGGACGAGCTGCATGTAGAAGTTGAAAGTAATCCGTCGACAATAGTGCGTAGCCTTGCAGAAACATTTCAAGTGTCCATTGCCACCATTAGTCGTCACCTTTCTTCGATTGGCAAAGTGAAGAAACTCGATCGATGGGTGCCGCACCAATTAACGGAAGCCAACAAGCTCCGTCGATTAGAGGTGGCTACCTCTTTAGCTAATCGATAGAAAGTTGAACCGTGTCTTCATTGAGTGGTAACGTGTGACGAAAAGTGGATACTTTATGATAATCGGAGACGGTCAGGACAATGGTTAGATCGAGGTGAAGCACCAAGACAACATGCACGAGCATCACTTCACCCGCGAAAGATTATGGTGACTGTATGGTGGACCAGTAAGGGTATTATTCACTATTCATTTTTGCAACCTGGTGAAACCATCAGGGCAGCGTCCTATTGTGCCGAACTGGAAACTATGCATGAAAAATGGAGCCCCTTGCAGCCCCCACTAGTCAATAGACATGGACCCATACTTCTTCATGATAATGCAAGACCTCATGTTGCACGACAGACAATCCAAAAACTTTCGGAATTTGGTTACGAAATTCTCCCTCACCCACCTTATTCACCTGATATTTCGCCAACTGATTTTCATTTTTTCCGAAGTTTAGACAATCACTTAAAAAATACGGACTTCCCTGACCGGGAGTCTGTAATAGCAGTGTTCGAGCAATATGTGAGCCGTCAAAACCCAGATTTCTTTTCAAAGGGAATTTTTCAGCTTCCAGGCCGTTGGCAACAAACTATTGATGTAAATGGAGACTATTTTGCAGAATAAATATTTATATTTTTTTAAATTTACTTTTTTTTATTCCTTATAAAATGGGACATTTCATATGTAACAACCTGATAGATTTGGCAATTTGGAAGACTCTGTGTTTGTGTAAAACCGTAAATTGTTAGTTCAAAAATTATTTTAAATTTTAAAATTTCTTCAAATTCCATAGGCTTCAAACCCTTCGCCGTATGATCGTTATATCGATGTTTCATTATTTATGCTGCCAGCTTAACCGTAGTAGATGCTGGAAAAATCAGCGGCATGAATAGCGAAACGTGGATTATTTTAATGATAACACGGTAAAACCCGAAAGAAGACTGTATCATTTAAAATATCTTATTATAAGTATATAGAAATACAAAGTTGTACTTTCAGTTGAAAATTAAGAGAAAAATGGTTATTTATAAAATAGTTGTAAATTTTACTATTACGAAATCTGATGATGTATCAGAGCTCAACTACTGCTACTGTCTGTCGTACTGAAACTATTTCAGTACGACAGAAAGTAGCAGTAGTTAAGCCCTGAAGATATCATATACGAGTGGGTACGAAACGTTGGCAGTCGGAAGCCCAGAAGAACATAGTATGGACCACGACCGCGAAAGTCTACGTATCAGTTTAAATCTTTCAATTAGAATATTTAGAAACTCTATTATTGACTTGTCAAAATTCAACTTAAATTCTTAAAAGAATTTATATTAAACAATTATACTTTAATATTTCCCTTTTAAATTTCACTAAAATACTTTTACTTCTATAGAAAATATTGGTTTTCGAAAATTCCATAAATAAATTACCTATATAACTTATATTCTGTTTGTTTGATTTGAGTTACCTTTTTCTTTATCTTGTTTTATACCTTTAAAATAAATTCATTTCGACAATACTTCCTTAAATGATTTTTAAACTCACATCTAAAACCATGTTTCAAAATATTATACAAAAATATTATAATTTAAATTGATTTTATTATTTATTATTTAAACTAGTTGATAGATTTTACGATTACTTTATACTTGTGACATGATATACAATTATTGTATTTTTGAATTGATTTCAAACGTGTATTTTTTTAGATTCATGGGTTCTAGGAGTGACTATATTTAAGGATACAATTCCCAACTTATATGTGGCTTAAATGTTTTGAATTAAAATAAAATTTTATCAAATAATAGTATTATTGTGTTCGATAGTACGTACTTAATTTACTTCTTAATGCGAAATATAATTAATTATATACATTTAACATTAAATTTACTTCCTATATTTATTATTCACATATGAAAATTTCTGAATATGTTTACGACTATCTAGTGATTTACTAATTAAAATTTCTCCTGTATTTACATCATGGCAATATGTATGTACATATATTGCAGGCTTTTAAAATATATTATTCATCATAACTGGGATCTGTATAATGTACATATACGATGGTGGTCCCAGAAGTACCCGACCCAACAAAGACAACACAAAAATTTTGGAAAGATATACATTTATTTTTCAACATAATCTCCTTTCAGCTCTATACACTTTTCCCAGCGACGAGCAACAATTTCGATACCCTTTTCATAATACGAACTGTCTTGCTCCTCAAAATAGCCATTAACGGCCAACATCACGTCTCCATCCTTGGAAAATCTTTGACCACTGAGCCATTTGTCAAATTTAGGAACAGAAAATAATCCGAGGGGGCTAAATCTGGCGAATAGTTTAATTTTGGCCATTGCAATAATGGATTTATGAGCTGATATGTTGTTTTGATGAAACAACTTTTTCGTTAGCTAAATGCTGCCATTTTTGCTTCATTTCTTCGCTCAAACATTGCAATAGGTTCGCATAATATTCGCCGTTGATAGTTTTTTTTTCCAAGATAGTCAATGAAAATTATTCCACGCACATCCCAAAAAAACCGATGCTATGACCTCGCCTGCAGATGAAACGGTCTTCTGCTTCTGTGGAGCTGGTTCTCCTTTTTGAGTCCATTGTTTTGATTGTTCTTTTCACTCGGGTGTGAAGTGATCGACCCATGTTTCATCCATGGTTATGAAACGGCGCAAAAATTCTGCTTTGTTGCTCTAAAACTTCGCTAAACATTCAATTCAAACATCTTTATGATACTGTTTTGGCTCGAGTGTGAGCAAACGCGGCACCCATCTTGCACACAGCTTTCTCATGTCCAAATTTTCAGATAATATGCAATGCACCGCATTTTTTGAAATGCCTACTATGTCTGCTAGTTCCGGTATCGCTTTGTGGATTTTCTTCATCATTTCTAGAGTCATCGCCACATTTGGTCGACCACTGCAGTGCTTGTATTGGCAACTCGTACAGCTACGTTTAAACTCTGCTACTCAATATTTTACTGTTGTAAACGAAGTAGCAGACTCACCTAGAGTAGAATCCAGTTCAGGTTTTATATCGGTCGGGCTGAGACCTTTCAAATAAAAGTATTGTATCACGTGACGATGACCAATTTTCTCCAGATTTACAAATTCACTAAAAACGTTAACTATTGATGGCTGCCAAACTTGAAACATATGCTTTATAAATTGTGTACTTTCTAATACAGTGATATTTTTCAAACAACTACCGTCATCTCTAGGTCAGGTCGGGTACTTATGGGACCACCCTCGTATAAGATTTTAGTTAATTTTCTACTCTTAAAAAAAGTATTGAATAATGGTATGGGAGAAATGTTTTTATTAGGCCTACAAATACCGGTTACTTCTTTACCATTTGTTTTATAAATTAATATTTCAAGTACCATACATTTCTTCAAAAGCACTGAAGAATAATTTGAAGAAAACGTGGTCATTCTTATGAAACAACATATAAATGAGGGACGGAAATTGGTTTCAGTAAAATATAAATTACTTTTTCTGTACCAATGTCGTCGTATTATTAAATTTATTAATGTCGTTATAATAAAAGATGCTCGTGAATTTTATTTTCAACTATATCCTGTATGGAACTAATGGAACTAATTTAAGAAGACTGAGTAAAATAACAAGAAAAATAACTAACGTTCTCTAATTATAGTACAGCAATAGCGATACAATGAAGTCAATATTAGTTCTGTAGAATTTTAATTTCAAAATTAACTTTTCAGTCATTTTGTAAATGTTAAGCACCAGAATTTCAATTGGATTTTTAATCAAATAAAAATGGACAATATTAAAAAATTACTAAACTCATGAATCCCGAACATATCAATAATTTCTTATCACAGGATCTAAATTAAGTCTTCTTTAAAGCCTTTCTTTCAACAAATTAAATTCCATTACGGTACGGGTACCCGAGTTCTTTCCCTCAACTTTTATATACTTTATATATCCGCTCTTTATTTTATTTAAAATACGACCCTAATCAATAAATTTTATTATTCTGCAAGGATGGTTCAGTAATTAATGAGACTGCCGAAAGATGGAGGCACTAATAAAAAATATTATTTATTTCTTAACTTGGCAATTCTTCAAAAAGCAACTATCAAACTTTGCGTTTATTCCGATCGTAAAGGTACATGTTTTTTGAATAAAAGGTGAACTGCTTTTAACTTGTTTCGAAACACGGAAAGGCGGAGTACCGATTAGTGATTAAATAAACTATTAATAATTACGTAGGCTGCTTTAAAGATTTCGCGGGTGATACAGAAAGAAATCAATTATTTTTACAATTGTTTTTACATTGTTTTTCAAAATATTGACCTTTATGATCTATGCATTTCTGCATTCCGTGGAAGCAGTTCAAAAGACATTGCTCTTCAGCCACCTCAGATACAAAGTTTTCGTAGACTTCCACAGTTGCTTTCGAGGTATTAAATTTCAATCCATGCATTTTGTCTTTTATGTACGGGTATAAAAAGAAGTCACAAGTTGCCAAGTCGGAACTACAAGACGAATGAGTCAGCAATTTCGTTCGTGAAGCGGCTAAAAGCTCTGACGTTTGAAATGTGTTGTGTATTGGTGCATTGTCTTGAAGCAGAATGATTCGTTTTTTGGTCGTTTCTCGCGCACTTTTTGGAACACAATTGGCAAACGAATGGTTGTATACTATTCAGCTTTGACTCTGCGACGATCTTCTAGCAAAATAGTAGCAAGATGACTGATGTGACCGAAAAAAGAAGCCATCATTGTTTTGCTAGAGCTTCGCCCACACCTCACTTTTGTGGAGTTCTTTTCGTTTTTGAAGACCCATTGAGGCAATTGTCGCTTGCTTTCTGACTCGTAACAATAAACTTTTGTCACCTATAACGATATCGTGCACTGATTTTGCTGGGCCTGGATTGAATTTTTTAAGCATTTTTTGCACGCGCTTTTTTTGAGCTTCCGTTAAATTGTGTGATATCCGTCGAGCGCAAAGCTTCTTGACGGCAAGCTGATCGTGCAAGATAGTTCTGATTTGGGTCATACATATGCTCAATGATACCCGAATATCTCTTAATGTGCAGAGGTTGTCTGTTTTCTGGAGTGACTGCAGTGGGAGACCGTCTCTCACGGCGCTCGACTTTGAGTGAAACACATCCACCATGAAACTCGTTATACCACCGTTCAACAGTCGCTAGGGATGGTGTTTCGTCGCCAAACAGTCGCTTAATTTTTTGCAAACATTCTTGCCGTGCGAGATCGTTTTTAAGTCGTGGAAAATCATGGCTCGAAAATTTTCGCTCGTTAATTCCATTTTTCAAAAGACTCTCTTTATTTTAAAAAATATTAAAAAGAAACAACAACACAATCTGTAAATGCTATTCGGACTAATAAATCTCAGGGAATACGATAAAGATATTTCCGACAGCGCCACATTACACGATGCAGCTGAACCGCAAAACTTTGAAAGCAACCTACGTATTAACTCCTTTAACATCTTTAATCAAAGAAAGGTAAATAAACCCCTCTCCATATTAATATTCGTATTTTCAATACGTATTTTAATAACTAAGTTATCATCATCAGCAGATAATTAATCGCAGTGTCCTACCTGTATCTGCGGTTTTTGTATAATATGATTCGCTCCGAGTTTTACCTCATCTTTTTCCCCTGAAGCTGTTTTATTAATACTATAGCATTACGTCAAGAATTAGTCATGACTTGTACGCTGACCGAACTACTATTATTAGGTTTTCTTTCTTTCCTTTTGTCATCAGATTTTTCTTCAACCCATACTTAATTTATGGAGGTTTTTTTTTATAACAAATTAATCGAGACATAGTAGGTCCGTTTTATTTTGTGTTGTTCATCACGCCTGCACTCTCTTTTGGCACCCGGAATTCTTAATATCACCCGTTTTGCCGATAATCGACCAGTCTTCAGTATTAGACGCGTGTGAGAGATCTTTTAACACTATGGCATCCCATGATTGCCATCGTCTTGTCGCTCATACTTGAAGCAGACTCAAGACGAGTGGAACCCTTAAACGCGTCAGCAAGTAGGTTCTAGAGGGGTAGCGTTGCAACCCACGCAAAGTGTATTTTTTATCATACTTTTTTGCATTGGATAAAGTCGTAAATGTTTCTATGATATGTTTTTAATAAAAATTAATATACGTCACTTGATGGCAAACCTAAAAATTCAAATTTGTAGGCCGGTGCAATCGACACAATGGACTAATGCTGGCACAAGTGATTTAAAGATTACTGGTTTTTTGGGACTGTAGTAGGATTCTTCTTATCGTTATCTTTAAAAAATGTAAAACGATATCATGTATCTCTCTTAGATCAATTACACGATGCAATACAACGTAAAAGTCCCAATCTAAAAAAGAAACCATTGACATTTCTTCAGGATAACGCATGTGTTCAGAGTTTAGCTGTTTCAGTAGCAAAAATCCATGAACTATATTTCGAATTTCTTCCTCAACTTATTCACTAGATTTTTCCTTTCCTTTTCCTTTCCTCTTCCTTTTTCCTAACCTCAAGATATGCCAACAGAGTTGGGTCGAATAAGGAGGTAACCATTGAAACGAACGCATTCTTTATTTTAATAAAGGTACTTCTCTGAAGGAATGAATAGACTTGAATAATCATGGACTAAATGTAATGATATTAATTGTTTAAAGAGAACAGGTTACGAAATATTTTAAATTATTATTTTTTATGGATCGGTTTTATAACTTTTTTAAGCATCTGGAAATATTCATCTGCTGCACACAACTAAGCGCTCTCTTAGCAGACGCAGGTATTTCATCTTAAATATACTTATTGTTTTTGCAGACTCTATAAGATCAATGCGATATAAGTATTTATAATACTAGACGTTTTTTTTATCTGTTCCTGAAGTTGTTATGCTACTCACTTGAAAAGTGTTTATTCATATTCGCTAATGACATCAAATTTCCTTCTCAAATGAGAAATTTTACACTTCACAGAATCAAGAAGGTTCTACAAATTTATTGATGTACCGTTTCGTTTAGAAATAGCAGAACATACGAAGCGATGAGTATAGCACTTGACCTATATAATACACTAGGGCTACGCAAATTAAACTTCGACGTAAATGCCTATACAGTAGTTAATAAAATGAAATATTTTGAGAATTTAATATTTTAAATGGAGCCGATGATACTTTAGGAATTACGGAGATATTAAACAAACAAAAACACTTTATAACGCGTAGAACCAGGGCCTGAAATAATTGCCGACACGCACGGAACGAATGAGCTAAATAATCTATAAAAAAAACAGTTACAGGCTAGAAGTGATACAAACAAATCCAGATAGTTTTACAGCCATGAAGGAAAACCTCCTTCCTCTAGCTTATCATCAGTCACATCTACTACCTTTGTAAAATTAGAAACAAACCTTAAAAGTGTCTTGAACATCTAAAAAAAAATGGGCTACATATTAGTTGAGGAGTAAAATATGACATACGATAATTACGATTCTGTTTTGATCTAAATACAATTTACATTAATCATATGCTTGTAAGTTACCATTCCATTGTATGAGGTGAAATACGATTTCGAAATATTTGTCTATTTGAGAAAATTACAAATTTAAGATACAGTAATAGTGGATAGATTACTGAAAGATTATATACAAAGCTTTGAGGGGACTAAAAAATCTCTCACTGAAAAGGACTTCATCTCGATTGATATTTTACTGACAAGTTAGTGGTTTATAACTCGGATTTGAAACCAATGTCGCTGTCTATAAAGATTTTTGTCGTTTTTCTTCTTTTTCCGATAGTCAAACATCTTCAGTATCTTCATAAGCACAGCCATAATATCTCCTGGCCTACCAATTGCTCTTGTATCTGGCGTCAATTTATTGGAGGATGTAAAAACATTCATTACCAAAAGTCAAGGTTTCTCAGACAAGTATTAATTCAGCGGTAATATGTAACTACAAGATTGGACCATAAATGTCAACAATGCGTAAATGTTATGTAAAATAACACATGAGCAAAGACTTTTTGAAGGAATTAAAAGCAATGGCGATATGGCGTAATTAAGTGAATGAAGAAATTCAGTCAAAAGAAGGAAAATGAACTGTGGTACAAGAAGAGAGAGAACTCGACGCAGCATAAGTAGAAATGAATGTGGATGTGGAATATTTGGAGAAAAAAATTATATAGGAGCAATTATAAATTATAGATTTCTCTGAGGCACTTCACCTAAAGTTCCTTAAGTCTTGAGAGTTTGCCGCCATGGTCTATTATACTAAATTATATACTCCCTTGTTATTAAATTAAAGAGGCTTAACGAATGGTTGATATCAGAGAAGGTTTAAAATTATTTGAAGAAAACAAACACCGAAATTTCAATTGAGAAGAAGGTTGTAACCCAAATAATTATAATAATTGTAAGCTTATTACGACGCTATTTTTCCACCTCAATATATTTAAAATGTTATTTCATTTTATGCACCCTGTATACTATATATATATAACTTTTGCATTGTTTATACTGCATTTTCGAATTTCTATGTTTTACCAGTTTTATTTTAAATCCCTTTGCTAATATAAATGTAGTTCGTTTTCTTTTTTACATTTTTAGTTAATGGTAACGTCGTATTTAAGTTAAATTAGGAATGCTTTCCGATCACGTGACCACTGTCGTATGAAATAAGATGTCGACAGGAAGTGAGGATGTTAAATTAACTACTATACTTATATTGCTGTCAGATGCGATAATGTATTATATACCTAACTCGTAAACCTGTAAATAACAAATGTAAAAGTTGCCTACGTAGGTTACCTAAGTGTACACTGACAAGAATGATGAATAAATATGATAAATTAGCTGTTAGAACAACGAATAACAACTTCATAAGTCAAAAGTCAAAACACTATGTTATCTGTACTATATGTAACACATGTGTGCATAATACACATGCTCTGCATACGTCTGCTGCTATTTTTTCACGATTTCTTGCGCCCTTTCTTTCTTCAGCACATGTGGCTATCGATGAATTAGACAAATGCCAGTATATGTTTGTATTTTGTAGCGTTATTGATATACCGACATATTTTGGTGATCCCAACAATAAATATTCTCATCCTTGCCTAGAATTATATTTTCTTAGGTATTTCTGTCATCTACATAAAAGTTGTCAGCGACATTCTAGTTTCGAGTGACGTAAGTATTGTCGATTTCTGCCATTTGCCATTTTATTAATTCTTAGCTCGTGTTGATGTCCGTAATTACTATGAATTACATGATGTGGTGATTTATATGATGAACATTAATTACACAGTCTTAACAATTATTTCGTGATTCATACCATTCAGGGCTATGGGAGACTGAAATAAAGGCTGTTTCAAATTTCGCGGTTTTTTTAAAGAACAAATAAAACACATAATTTGCATTCACTTTCAAAACCTTTTTATTGGTAATTGAAGTATCAGTTATGACATTTATATGCGAGAAATAATATCTGCCAAATGACCTCCTCTTGCAGATCCGCAGACGTCCACTCTTTTATTAAAATTTTCAATGGCATTTTGAGATTACATGTCCAGGAAATTTTTCTCTCAACAAATCAATTGATTCGTGTGCAAAGTGAGGTGTAGCGTCGTCCTGTTGAAACCACATATCCTCTAGATCAATATTCATTAATTCAGGCCACAAAAATTCGGTTATCATGCGACGATATCGATCACCATTGACAGTTACAGCTTCACCGGCAGCGTTTTCAAAGAAATAAGGCCCAATTATACCATCTGACCATAATGCACACCGAACAGTAACTCGTTTAGGCTGCATAGGTTTCTCATGAATAACTCGTAGATTTTCCTCAACCCAGATACGGCAATTTTGTTTATTAACATAGCCACCAAGTTCAAAATGTGCCACATCAGAAAACATTATGTTTTGAAAAATATCAGCTGGTTGTTCATTGATGAAATTGACAAATGAATGACGTTTTAAATAGTCTAATGGCTTTCGTTCCTGTGTTATTTGATGCTCGTATGCTTTCAAAGCTAAATCCTTGTGTAAAATACGCCATGTTGTTGATCCACTAACTCCAAATTATTGCGAACGACCACCATGACTGTATTTTTAACTTTTTTGATCTTCCACGGAACCGGTCTCTTGAATTTTTTTAATAATTCGACCAATAGTGCTTTCAGATGGACGATTATTAAAACCATAAAATTTACTTAATTTTCTAAAAACTCTTTTCACAGAACGCTGATTTTCATAAAATAATTCAACAATTTCGACGCGTTATTGTACCGTGTACGAAGCCATTTCTATAAATGTCATACATTACACCTTACCTTACACCTTTGAAACACCCTTCAGTTTCGCTTCGTCGATTACCACTTTACATATGTGAGCAGATTTACTTGATTTGATATATGCTAATTTTAGTTTTCGTCAACACGACCACTCGTTGACCTGTTGAACATCTTAAGTAAGTTTTGTATTTTTTCTGTCGTAATTTTGCTATTCTTGTTGCGTATACTCTTCCTTTAGGACCTTATCTTAGGCTTAATGTTAGTCATAATTTCAGTCTAATAACAATTGTGCTGGCTATCTTTGAAAACTGACGAGCTTATAACTGTGTCTGCATCCGGAATCATTGTAATTAAACCTACGTAGACAGAATATCCACCTTGATATCGAGGAAACCTGTTCTTCAGTCCATTTGTGTGTTTCGAGATAGTGACTTTTCACTATTTCTGAAATGCCGAAGAAATCAAACAATATCCAAGAAGTACACAGAATTTGTCATTTTAAATTATAATCTATGTCAGGTCGGAAAAGTTTTCCTTTATCTTATTAACTAATTTTACTAAATGCTTAAAAACATTATTAATAGCTTATCTCCTTTTTTTTTGTTTTATGTTAATTACAATATTTTTATGTATTCTTTGAAGTAATCTTGGAACATCGAAATGTATTCATTAATGTAGCAACATTAGCAGCATTAATTTGTTTGTATCTAAAGTCATTTCCTTACTTATAATGTTTCTTTATTATCAGGTTGTTACAAATGTAATGTCCGTTTTTTCCTTCAGTCTGAACTGAATCGCACCTGTGTGAAGACGTGTATGTTTTTGGTGAAAATTATTATTGTATTTGTAGAAAAGGGTATTTATTTTGAAGTGTGTACCTGTTCCATTTCTTGGAAAGATTAATACACCTGTCCTTGTCTCACCTATGGAAATGCTGTCGGCAAGAGATATTCGGGAATTTACCTCTTTCAATTTAAAAAGGGATTAAATGCAGCTGCAGCAACGCGAGAAAATAATCAGACGTTAGATGAAACCACGTGTAATGAACGCACATTACGGCGATAGTTTAAAAGTTCAGCGAGGGAAATTTTGATTTGGAAAATGAGCCTCGCGGATATGCGCGTAGCACCGTTAATGACGACGAGCTGCGTGTAGAAGTTGAAAGTAATCCGTCGACATCAGTGCGTAGCCTTGCAGAAACATTTCAAGTGTCCATTGCCACCATTAATCGTCACCTTTCTTCGATTGGCAAAGCGAAGAAACTCGATCGATGGGTGCCGCACCAATTAACGGAAGCCAATAAGCTCCGTCGATTAGAGGTGGCTACCTCTTTGGCTAATCGACAGAAAGTTGAACCGTTCCTTCATCGAGTGGTAACGTGTTACGAAAAGTGGATACTTTATGATAATCGGAGACCGTCAGGACAATGGTTAGATCGAGGTAAAGCACCAAAACAGCATGCACGAGCATCACTTCACCCGCGAAAGATTATGGTGACTGTATGGTGGACCAGTAAGGGTATTATTCACTATTCATTTTTGCAACCTGGTGAAACCATCACGGCAGCGTCCTATTGTGCCGAACTGGAAACTATGCATGGAAAATTGAGCCGCTTGCAGCCCTCACTAGTCAATAGACATGGACCCATACTTCTTCATGATAATGCAAGACCTCATGTTGCACGACAGATAATCCAAAAACTTTCGGAATTTGGTTACGAAATTCTCCCTCACCCATCTTATTCACCTGACCTTTCGCCAACTGATTTTCATTTTTTCCGAAGTTTAGACAATCACTTAAAAAATAGGGACTTCCCTGACCGGGAGTCTGTAATAGCAGTGTTTGAGCAATATGTGAGCCGTCAAAACCTAAATTTCTTTCCAAAGGGAATTTTTCAGCTTCCAGGCCGTTGGCAACAAACTATTGATGTAAATGGAGACTATTTTGCAGAATAAATATTTATATTTCTTTAAATTTAGTCTTTTTTTTATTCCTTACAAAATCAGACATTTCGTATGTAACAACCTGATACATACAATATCATCCAAAATTTTATTACAGTTTTATGCAATATTTAATTTGAAAAATGTTTGCAAACAATATAGTTTGAAATTAGGCAGTACATAAGGAAATAATTAATTCTGTCATAATGTCCTAGTTCCCGTGTTCTCTTTCGTTATCGTCGTTCTTTTTTTTAATGTAATCCAGCTTAAAGTAAGCTTGTGATTTGCACCTCCTACTATTACCAAACCTAAGTTTTTGTTACTAGAATCAATTTACCTAGGACTAGTTTTATTGTAACGAAATAGCGCCCACTTTAACAATTCACTATTCAGTTTTGCCTTTATTTAAACTTTTGACAGGTGAACTACTTCCGTTCGCGAGTCTAACCAGCGCACTGCAGCCCTTTTATACTCACCACCGAAACTCATCTATATATAGGGTAAAAAGGCAGCAATTGTTTTGTCTTACTTCTCGGGAGAATAAAAAGCTTAAGGGATCATATCAAAATGCGAACTTTGAAAAGCGTAAAAAAATTCAGAGAAAATTACCCCTGCGTCATAATGCGGAAGGGTAGCGGGAAAGGTACCAACCACCTCTAAGACGAGAAACAATTTTTTAAAAATCGCAGCACTCTTGAAAAGCGGTTCGAACCATTGCATTCTGTAGATAAATATATGTTCAATATACGTTCAGAGCTCTTACTACATTCGGTACCCCGACGTAGTAATATTTAACAAAGTAATCTAATAAAACACAATTGCTTACAACGGTGTATGTGTATGCACACAATATAAACTTGACATTGACATATAACCATTTAATAAACGACTGCGATAATATTATCTTGTGTGTAGAAAAGAAAGATTGTTAGGCTTAAAGTCTACCAAACAACCAAAAAGGTTAAGTCAATTAAAACACACATGGATTTTAGATTGGTAAATTAACTAATTTACAGAGATACGAGAAGGAATAGATATGAGTGTAACATATGTAAACAAGAAAAACATTTATGGGAAAGCAATAGTTAACAATGCTTTTACGAAAGCAATTATACGTCGCAAACACAATAGGATGTAAAAAACTTCCAGTATACAAGATCGACAAACGAATGCGAGATTCTAAATTGTAGATGTTTAAATTTTAAGCTACATGATACGACTGAATGATATAAATATATACATATATACAAAGGGTACTAGGAAAGTTTTGCAATATGACGCAACAATGAATAGTAGGAAGCTGCTTGTTGCTGCACGCTGAGACATATTCATACGTGTATAGTAGCCGCCGCGTTATGTCGATGGGTTCAGTTATTCATTAGCAGCGAGAGTGTAAAGTGCTTGCGATGGCATCGTGGTCACGATATGTGATAAAGGCAGTTTTGCGTTATAATTTCGTGCGTGGTTGAAACATACACCAGTGCTTCAAAGAAATGGCTCTTGCACTAGGTGATGTTTGTTTACATCGCACAACGATATTCAGGTGGTATAGAGAATTCCAAAGGGGAAATTTAACTGTGGAGGATGCTGAGAGGCTGGAAGGCCACGAATATTAGTTACGGAGGAAAACAATTGCTTTGATTCGGCATGATCATTTGTACATGAAGACACTTTGTTCTCTTTGGGTGCCGCATCGACTGACTAAAGAGTAGATGACACGACGTGTGACTTGGTGTCGGGAGATGTTAAAAAAGCTTAATAAGGGACAATCTCGGTATGTGAACGACATCGTGACAGGTGACGAAACTTGGCTGTACTATTACGATGTGCCGACCAAAGCTCAAAATAAAGCTTTGGTTTTTGATGATGAGGGCGCACCCGCAGTTGTCAGAAAATCCCGATCTGTAAAGAAGAAAATGCTGGCTGTATTTTTCAAATCGAGTGAAATGGTGGAACGCGTCGTTTTGGACACACAGAAGTGGTATACTGAACAGTGCCTGCCTAAAGTCATTGGATCTATGAAGAACCTGCGACCTAAGTCAAGAATGGACAACTGGTTCCTCCATCACGATAATGCTCCACCTCACCGCGCCAAAGCCTGCACCGAATATTTGACCACGACCGGATAGAAACTTCTCGAGCACCCTCCCTACAGCCGAGATCTTGTTCCCTGCGTCTTTGCACTGTTCCCGCATGTGAAATGAAGCTAAAAGGGAGGCGGTTTTCCAGTGATGAGGACCTTCTGCGGGCTTGGGCAAACGAGTGTACTTTACTCCCTAGTGAAACTTAGCAGAACTGGTTTAAAGATTGGTTTCGGAGGATGGAGAGTTGTATTGAGTGCAGAGAAAATTACTTTGAAAAAATTAAATAAACAAAGCTGTATTACAAAACTTTCCTAATACCCTTTGTAGAGAGAGAGAGAGAGAGAGAGAGGAGCAAAAGAAGATATAGCTAACAGGAGTAATCACGACTGGGACCAGTAGATATAAGAGAAATATCAAATAACAAAAGCATTACACGACCACAATTAAGCGAATAACAGCCTACAAGACTAATACGTAAAAATGTATTAGATTACTTGGAAAAGATTGCATTGTACTATTGATATTCAATGGGAGATATGATCAAACAAGAAGCATCATTCTTACTTCAGGTAATAGCTATTATACTAAAGTTTACATTACACTAAAAGTAATTTGAATTAGTTTGGCAAATGAAAACGTAACAATATATTATTATACTTGTTACCTTATTTATATGCGTACCTTTTTCGCGAAGAAAGAAAAATTAGTTCATCATGAACAATGTGGGAACCGTTTATAGGCGAATCAGCTCGAATATAATCTGTTGCAGCTAGTTCTACGTAACATGCTTGGTAGTTTCGACTTGATTAAACGTAATACTGGAAGATGCCAATCAGAAGGTCATAAAATGAGAGGAAGTTGCAAATTTAGAAGAAGGAATATGACAGAGAGGAAACTAATGTCACGTCTATCTTACTCAATTCATCTCCAAATCAAAACATAGC
>JAVIWB010006098.1:0-89279 GCA_031893035.1 Dermolepida albohirtum
GAATGACCACACATAAAACCGCCCATAAAGGAGACAAATAAAGACGTAAATTAGAATAATTAAAGGAAGGAGATGGGTCAAAAATTTCTCAAATGTAGACATTTCCTTCTTGGAAACTGGACTTCTCCTAATTTCTTTTCAATTTATCGATAAACAAGTTAGAACTCAATTTATATATATATTTATTATATATGCCTGTGGTTTTGTAAATGCAAATTTTCAGTGTTTTACAATGTATGAAGGTATTATGTTATTACCAAAATGAAGTGAATAGGATAATTATTATAATAAACATACAGTTATACATAATATTTAGTAATTGATCTTCAGGTACCACATTAAGATGAATTATTATTACTTTTTATATATCTTTCTAAAACTTGTGGTAAATAAGTATTACTTATTCAGAGTATTTCTGCTACACACAAAGTCAAACATTTTTAGAATAATTAATTCTAATACTACTATCTGGATTTATTAAAGTCAAAAATGAAAATTTTTAGTTTTAACGTAATTTATGTTTCTTTAGTTCTGTCAAAATCAAAAGCTACTTTCATGCTATGATTTGTATAATTTTAAATGGGCCTTACGGGATAGTCTGAATGTTCTGTTGAATGATTAACTACCGTCCACATATCAGGACCTTCTCGATCTTGATCATTCGGAAACCGTCTTAAGTGTGACCAAAATAAACAATCCCTTTGACTCGCAGGCCATATTCGTTTATGTGTTTGTTGGAATATTAACGTATCTTCCGATATTGTTTCTACTACTTGCATTGTTTCTAACGTTGCTGCAAACAATATCGTGAGAAAAGAATAAGACCACATCACATAATTTACTTACTTTCCCAATCATACCTATATTGAGGACTAAAAAAGTAATGACAAACTTCGTGTCCCGTGATACCTTTGACAACGTGAACGGCCTTTAATGGATCTACCACCATTCCATCGATTTCTTCTTCTCGTCTGTACATTCTCATTTCACCATCTTCGGCAAATAATTGCCAACCTGTCCCACATTCACCAACGCCGAGCCTGGCCATCGCCACTTCTTGCTTAACTATTTGATCTATCTGAAAACCAATTATATTCGCTTACTTTAGCAGTAATTTATCTCTAGGTATGTAAATATTTATAGTATGTGAATATTGATTAAATTATAACGTGAATCGAATTATTAAATAATATGAATGACAAAAACAATATTGTGAACACAAATTGTAAATACTTAATGGAAGAAATAGTCGCAATTTTGAAATATATCTTTCTTGATGCAAATTATTGTTTTTTAAATTTTTTGGGTTAAATGTTTTCAACTTGGAATAGTGCTGTTTTTGTACTTTAATAATATATATTTATAATAAACTTAATAAGAAGGTAGTTACGTAATATTATTGCTTGTCTCATTTCTTCGATATATGTATGTATGTACATATAATTAGTAAATCAAAAGTATATGTTATATATGACACCAGTTTCATAAACTAATAATAAAAAAAATTGCAGTAAAATGTTTATATTAGTGGAACTTTTCGTTATCTATTAGTATAGTTAGAAAGCCTATGTTAGATATGATTTAGTTGTAGGTCGTATAAACCTATGAAAATTTTGAATTCATATATGTTTATTGTCGTTTATTGATTGCTATTTAGCAAAGCCGGCGTAAATATCTTATGTAATATTCGGCCGAAAATTATTTCTTTTTTCTAGTTAATTGATAAAACATACTTAATGAGCAGTAGATCTGGTATGCTAAAATTCAAGGAAATTATAATTATAATATATAGTAGCTATACGAGGGTAGTTTGAGAAGAAGAAAAAGAAAAACGAATTTTTTAAATATAAAATAATTTTTATTTTTCAATATATTCTCCTAAAAGAGCAATACATTTATTCCAACGGTGCTCCAATGCCCTTATGTCATCTCTAAATTGCGATTCCGGAAGGCTTGCAAAATACTCGTTTACGTAGATTCTTTCCACCTAGTGCCGTTTTCAATTTTGGAAAAAGGTGGAAGATCCGGGAATGCGGTACTAATTGGAAATGCAACGTGGATTTTGGAATTTTTTTCTTTGCAATTCCTGGCCGTTTAGCACGAATTTCAACATTTAATTTTTGTAGAAGTTCTGCATAATATTGTCCGTTTATAGTGGCACCTTTCTGAAGGTAATCAATGAGCAAAATGCCCTTTGAATCCCAAAAAATTGATGCCATCACCTTGTTTGGCGATAAAGTGGTTTTCGCTTTCTTTGGAGGTGCAGAACCACGTTCTAACCATTGTTTCGACTGTTGTTTAGTTTCGGGTGTACTGTAGTGTATCCAAGTTTCATCGCAAGTAACAAATCGCCTACAAGATCAACCGGATTCCGCATATAAAGGTCCAAACACTCATTGGAAATGCGCAAACGAGTGAACTTTTGATCAGTCGTAAGCAATCGCGGCACCCATCTTGTCGAAAGCTTGGAAAGGCCCAATTCTTTCGTTAAAATGTGGTGTACGCGTTCTGTTGAAATGTTTACCATATCTGCTATCTCTCTCACTGTGAGTCATCGATCTTGCGTAATAATATTATGGATTTTTATAATCATTTCCTTAGAAGTCACGATTTTGGGTGCTCCAAAGCGCGCTTCATCAACACAGTTTGTTCTACCACGTTCAAATTCATTTACCCATCTACTTATTGTGGCGCATGATGGAGCAGATTCACCTAATGTATCCCGTAACTCATCTTTTATTTCGGTAGCTTTCATACCCTTAATTACGAAGTATTTAATCACCGCACGATACTCTGCTTTTTCCATTTTAACAAAACGACGTGTTGCTTCTTTTTCAATCAGCTGTCAAAAATAAACTAATCAACCGATTTATCTAAATATCGGAGTGTAAACATATAAATAGGCAACCTAAATTACAGTGCATTTGTTTTACCAATTAGAGCGCCACCTATGTGTCATTCTCACTACATGTCAAACTATCCTCGTGTACTGAATCTCTAGGTCCATCTACAATATATCCTTGCTACAAATATTGTGCATTTTACTCCAGGTAATATAATCGAATTCTATTAAGTGATAGTTAAAAGACTTTTAGAAGTTAGAATATCCGTAATTCGATAAATAATAATAATAACATAATAAGGTATAAAAGGCTTGCCGTTTTTGACTTTAGTATATTCTTGGAGAATTATATAGTTCGGCTACATTTAGCAAGTAATGGGTTTAGAATAAAGATTTTGTAGTCATCATTTATACTGCTAAAGATTATTTTAAATAGAAATAGAAAAAAAATAGAAGAAGAGCTAACATCTCAGGCGGGCTTCGGTTAGGTCATTCTTAGAAAATACTAATCTACTATTTACTGATATTTTGTATTTTCATGGAACTAAATGTACATTTATTTAGTTATGTAAATATATGCTTAAATAAATTTAGGAACAATTTGAAATTGAATGAAAATATAAAATCAAACGTCCGAAAAATTTCAAGTAATTTAGGACACATACAGTTACATAAACATTGTATTATTATTTTAAAGACATTTTTACCTAAGAGTGTATTTAAAATAATTCCAACGAAATCATTAAAATAAAATAAATTTTAATCTTGGTGTATAGCACTGTAAAAGACAATAGAAATGGGATCAATTGATGTGACTTCGAAAAAACAGCAATTGACTGGGGTTGTTTCAGCAAAGTTGCTTGTGAAAAGTTTGTAACAAGAATTGCTAATTTCTACAGTGCACATTTCTGTATGTTTGCCGTGACAATCGACCAAAAAAGAATGTAAAGTTATTTAGTCTTATTTGGATTGTATCTGTTAAATTGTAATAAATTATTATAATTATTACATTTAATCACCATTAATATTAAAATATCATCTTCTGTAGTTAACAGACCATTTTATTTATACGAACAACTTAAACTAAAATTAGAAAAATCCAAATTTAAAATTACAAACGATAACGACTATTTTAACTTGACTTGGATTATTTTCACTGAAATTACTGTATAAGCCAAAGATTGAGGAAAAAACATATTTCTACGACAACTAATATCTTCGATGTGTTTCAGTATCGCTACTCCTTAGCACTGAAAGAGGACGCCAACTACCTGGACTAGAGAATTGACATGTTGAAAGCGTAAATTCTCAAAAGTAAGTAGTTATGTTCCTAGTTTACCAGATTCGTAAATTTATTAAGAATCCGACTTGCTTATGGAAAATAAATTTCTTGTTTACAAAGTATTGTTAAAATTTATATGAGAGTTACGGAATACTATTCTGATGATCTGTTCTAATATTAAATATTAGAAACATTTCAGTCGGAAGTACTTTCTATGATTACCAATGGTTTCTGGTATGTCACAAATAATATTATGATGAGTTCATGACTTGGAAATTAAAATAGTGAAGGATAAAAATAAATTTTCTCTAAAGATTTACAGAAAGATTGAGTAATCACCAAAACTCTCTCGCAATTAATAAAATGACTTGACCCATTGGAAAACGTAAGTTTAAGCGGTACAACCCTATTCATCTGACTGAGAGATTTTAATCATCTGCAAGATCCATAATCTCTTTAATGTAAATAAATTTTCTTAAATTATGCTATAAAAGAAAATGTAAATGAGCGGTTTCCTACATTTTACAATATATTAAGTACACAATTTACATGTTCTACTACCTTTGTACAGATAATAAGTAAATCTGGATGTTAAAAAAATTTCAGTATTTTTCAAATGGCATTCAATGCCAAAATATGAATATTGTACACAGCCTAGGAATGAAATATGTGTCCTTTAACAAGTGTACAAATTAAAAAAAATTTTTCCATTAGTCAAGTAATGCTAATGTGTATGAACATGTACACATGTTTATAAAAATAATTCTCTTGTTATTTATAGGCATTAAATTCTTTTCAAGTAATATATTTACATACGTTCAAAACAACTGTATTTACAAATTTAACTACATCAATATAGAATTTGATGATGCTTTTATAGATCTCTGTTAATTTATTTTTTCAAATAAAATTAATGTAGAATTAGTGTCCATTATTTTTTTAACAAATATTTTCAAAAGAAAAGATCTGTAAAATTTTTGTTTCTAGTTTTTTCGAAAAATTGGCGTATACGTAAATACATATATGCTTAAATAAATTTAGGAACAATTTGAAATTGAATGAAAATATAAAATTAAAAGTCCTAAAAATTTCACGTAATTTAGGACAGATACAGTTATGTAAATAATGTATTATTATTTTAAAGACATTTTTACGTAAGTGTATTTAAAATAACACTAACGAAATCATTGAAATAAAATAAATGTTTATACACACCAGGGATGTTCTTTTAATATTAAGTTATTTCTTGTTTATAGCACTGTAAAAGACAATAGAAATGGGATCAATTGATGTGACTGCGAAAAAAAAACAGCAATTGACTGGGGTTTTTTTCAGCAAAGTTGTTCGTGAAAAGGTTTGTAACAAGAATTCCTAATTTCTACAGTGTAACTTCTACACACATTTCTGTATGTTTGCCGTGACAGTCGACCAAAAAAAAATAATATTATTTCCCGTTAGTGCTCGCTCACTTATCGCTGCTCGCACAATGGATTAATTAAAGAAGCGAAACATTGAATTTAAGTAATGTAGAAAATTTGACAAAGTGTAGTACAATTTTCAATACACTAAGGTGACAGTGTTGAATTAATAAAATCCGAGAAATTGTTAATTATTTAAATTCCAAGAAACAGGGATAATTACTTGTTTTGTGTATAAAACAGATAAACAAATTAAGAGGATTTAATCTGAGTTTAGTGTTATTACAACCATGTCACGACAAAACTCGATCGCTATTGCCAGTTCAGTGAAAATGGTCGTACCAGGGTGTGGAAATGTTCATTTAGACAACTGGACGACAAATTTTATTCAAAACAGTGAAATATGGCGGATTCGTGTCATGGTATGGAGTGCAATGTGGCAAGGCGAAAGAGCACTGCTAGTGATTCGCGAGAAAATTATTAATGCGGTTAAATATATTGAAATTTTGACATAGGAACTTTTTTCAAGGACAACATTCTTGCAGAAGAAAAAGTTATTTTCATGGATGATGGTATGCCCAAGTTCATGGAAAGTGGAACAGCGGATTAGGGCCAGAGCTGACCTGACATGAATCCAATTGAAAATATGTGGCACATAATCCAGAAAAAGTTGAACTTATGACGGTCGTTATAGAAGAATGGAATAATGTACTCGAAATTAATTAATAATTAATTATAACAATTAACTGATACTATGTCTCGACGAGTGGACATCCCTTACGCAAGCAAAGGTGGTTCCACCAAATATTAAAAATTTATATAAACTTCCTGTTGTGTAGCAAGAAAATGTGCAATCTATTTATTTATTGTTGTCTAAGCAAATATGCTAATTAAAATATTGTCAAGGCACTGCGTTTAAAATAATTCAGCTATTCTTTAAATGAATTGTAAAAAGAAACATCGAAATGAAAAAATACTAATTTTTGAAATTAATTGTGTAGGATATGTAAGTACATACACTTACTTACACTTCTTAAGAATTATTGATAAGAATTGTTTCAATAGTAATACTATATAAAATGTATGTGATAAATAAATAAAAATGTATAGAATGCTTCTTTAATTCTATCAGCGATTTTTGCAAATATTGATGTTTTTCTTGTTTAATAAGAGCGAAACAGAAAGAAATAAAGTTCAATTAATCCAACTTCGACTTCAAAATCTATTATAATAAGAAAATATATTTTTACTTACTTCTTTCCATAACCAATGTTGGGCGGCAGGTGATGTTGGAGGTGGAGTGACTGGTATTGCTTTGCCATTTTTAAGCCGTTCTCGGAATTCTTGTTCTTCCTCAATTTTTTCCAAACCAGATTCCACAGCATCGTAAAACTCATCGTCTGCTATAACACTATGCGGTCCCTCCTGCAATGAATATTTTGCATTGTATAGTTCCGAAATTTTAATTAATATAATATTTTAAATATTTATCAAGTAGCTCAAATAATATTATAAGTAGCTAGGGTATTTCTTTGAAAAGATTTTCTTGTTTTAGGAAAGTATTAGAAGATGGGATATTTATTTCCTTTCCTATAGACATATGCATCATAATTAATTTTAAAATGTCTACTATTACAGACTTTATACATTTTTTAGCACGGTAATGTAATAAGAATGTAGACTTCTAGTTAATGTAGCATATGACTACGAAAACAAATATCCACTATGTGATTTGTAAAAATTAATGCAAATCTTTTTTCGTGGGATGTCTTTTAAGTTTTGCATAGTGGGACAGAGGGCGCTACTAATTAAATGTCAGTACTAAAAATTATCTTCCATCTTTAGTTAAAGTTTCAGTGCGATAGGTGTAGCGTTCTAGCTACAACGAACTGTCAAAGTTGAGAAGTGAGTTGAAAAATAGAATTAAACCAAGAACGTTTTCGCAGAATAATTTTTTATAATTTTCGAAGACAATTTTCTCAACGACAATGCTTCGCCGAGTTGGTTTCTGTTTTCGGCAATGGAGCGCTACATCAATTATTTTTCGTTGATTTAGAGAATTCAAACGTGGACGGATTAGTCTTAGCGACAATCCAAGAGCAGGTTCACCAAAAACAGTCACCCAGGAAAATGTTGATGCTGTGCGCAAGATCATCAGCGAAAGTTGGCATGTGACACATTGCCAGATTGTAGCATTATTGGGGATTTCAAAGACTTCAATCCAAAAAATTTTGCATAAAAAAAAAAATTAAAAAATTACTTTCCCGTTGGATACCGCATCTGTTGACCGATGAACAAAAAGTAGCTAGGGTGAATTGGTGTCAAAAAATAGATCACTTCAACGCCGGAAACTCTAAAAACGTGTACAACATTACCAGTGTTGATGAATTTTGGATTTACTCATACGAACCAGAAAACAAACGTCAGTCGCCTGATTGGGTGTTCCAAGGTGAAGAAAGGCCGACAAGTCATCTGTTCTTGAAGTCTCTCCAAAAAGATGGTCGCGACATTTGTCTTAAAAGCAGGTCATGTAGCAACAATTCTTCTACAAGATCAAAGAACTATATACCGATTGGTATACAGTCATTTGTTTGTCGCAAGTCATCGCCGAGCTTCGAAAACCAACCCCGAATCATCCTCCACCAAGACAATGCAAGTTCGCGCACGGCACATAAGACAATTGAATTTTTAGCGCAACAAAACGTCGAATTACTAGACCATCCTCCTTACAGTCCGGACCTAAGTCCCAACGATTTCCTTACCTTTCCGAAAATCAAGAACGAACTGTGTGGTCGGGGGTTTCAGTCGTCAGAGCAATTTTGACTGTACTAACAAACGAGTGGAAGAACTGCTTTCAGAGCGTTCGAGCGCATGCAAAAGCGCATTAATCTTCGTAGAGAGTACTTCGAAAAACAATGAAGTCTTTAAAAGCTATCTATTGTTTTATTCCAGTTTTATATGTAAAACTTAAAAGACAACCTACATAGTTAAATAAGTTAACCTATGTTTATTATTCTAACAGTAAAACATTAAAATAATTGAGGAGGTATGAAAGATTGTAATACGTGCTGTAATTACACTAGTAAGAAAAATATTTTTCACAGACTTTCATCTGAGGCTCTATTTTGTACTAACCGTTTAATTAAATTGCGCATCTAATTTAAAGATATAATTTGTCCGAGATCATTTTTTATGTCAATTAAGTTAATAGTTAATGGTGTTTTACTATTAATCGTTCTTTATGTTAAAATAAATAGGCAAATTTTTCTAAGATTTTAGATTCAGGATTCCACTTTAAAGAATTTTGCCTATTCGCTTTCGACGGTAAAAAAGTGACTTGCTGTATTTAAACGTGGTCGAAGATCCATTGTAGATGAACGCTCAGAGCGCTCAAAATCTACTACGATCGGCGAAATCGTCACAAAAATCCAAAATGCCATATTAAATGATCCCAAATGAAGATATGAGATCTTACTGATATTGCAAAGATCTCGATTAGACACATTGCTAAAGGCAAATTTTACAGATATTGGTTTTCTTTATACAAATATAAATTAAAATATTAGAAACATACATGAGCCTATAATATATTTGCCAGTAAAATTTATTCTACCTAAGAATAAAATTTATGGGAAGTAAGTACATGGTTGCTATATATTCATTTCTAGA
This sequence comes from Dermolepida albohirtum, assembly GCA_031893035.1. Taxonomy (NCBI): domain Eukaryota; kingdom Metazoa; phylum Arthropoda; class Insecta; order Coleoptera; family Scarabaeidae; genus Dermolepida; species Dermolepida albohirtum. Next base: position 9,212 of record JAVIWB010006098.1, read on the forward strand.
GAGTTTTGAGAGATTTCTAACTTTTAGATACATATGTCATTTAAATTCAAAAGCCATGTCATTAAAATCTTTTTCATTGTATTTTTTAGGACTTACATACATATACTAAATACTTTTTCGTGGCTTTATAAATAGGAAACTCATTTATACCTCAACTTAGCAAATAAACAGCGATTAACAATACTACTACTATTATTAAGGAGCGACTAGCGTTTACGATAATTGACAGCGTTAGCACGTTACAGTGAAAATCAATCGTACTTCATAGTTACCAACATAACTGAGAGCTGTAAATGCTACAACATAGCCAAAATTAAGATGAATGTGTATGTGTATTTATTTATATAGATTTGTGGATGAAGTGTGAAACATTGCCAATAAGACTGCACTTCATACTGAACCTAGAAAATAATTTCAAAATCAATAGAAACTAATTCTTGTCTCCTTTCTCTGAAAATTTTAAATTTGCATCTTTACAACTTCTGAGGTAAGTGGAAATGCCTTGTACTACATAAAGAAATGCTACATTCAAGGGTGATTTTCATTCTTTTAAATTTAAATTTATATCATTTGGAAGAGTTAATAGAAATAATTTAAGTAGAATATAATTACATACATTCATTTATTTGGAAAATAAAAACATAAAATTAGAGCATTAATAAAAGAAAATCAATTTGTGAGAATGGCTAGGATAAGCATACAATTACTTGAAAGAAGATATATAAATTTTGGATTTCTATTATACACAACATAAACCTTAGGATTGTTTCTTTTAATTATGAACTTTTTTCCATTTTCCGTCGGATTTCTATTCTGTTTCGAGCTTGGGTTTCGCACTGTCCTAGTCTTTACCCCTTTCATTAATGTGACACTTCACATGTTTTGCGAATATTTTCGTATTCTCTACCTTCTTGTTTTCTTTGTTAAATTTCAGAATATCGACATTTCTGCAACTTGAATCTTGTGATTTTCTTTTTATTTGATACACGTTGTCTTTGTGTAGGTCCAGGATGTCCTATTGTTGCTTGATAAATTCTACTTTTTAACTTCTAGTAATACTTTGGACTGCTTAAACCTCTCATTATTCTTGTTACTTGTTTTTCAATTACTTTACTACATCACTATATATATATATATATATATATATATATATATATATATATATATATATATATATATATAAGGGATAATAAAAAGACGATCATGTCAAATGATGCAAACGATGCTGCAAAAAATTAATCATGGATATTCTAAACTTACATCATCACTAAGGATGATGGTTCGTGGATATATTCTTACGAATCAGAAACAATGCAACAATCGACAGTATAAGAGTTTCAAAATGATTCTATGTTTTGTAGCCGATTCTATTCATATTAGTAGAATTACTCTAGAGCATCGTCGTATAGTGTAAATGTGGAATGGTATACAACAATTGCTTGAACAAAGTCATTGATAAGTGGCGAAAAAACAATCCTAAACGTGCAATTATTTTTCAGCATGATAATGCTATACCTTACACCGCTCACACAAGAATCGATTATTTACGAAGTAAAGGCATTGAATAACGAGTTATACAGCCAATAGTACTGATTTGTCCCCAAACGTTTTTCTGCGTTTCTCACTGTCAAAAATAAAATGCAAAGCCACCGTTTTTCTTATTCTGAAGCTGTAGTCAGGTCATACATTTTGAGTATTTCAGAATAGAATAAATGTTTCAATGATTGGTTTTGAATGTATGAAAAAGTGCATAGAATGTAATGGTGAATATTTCGAAAAATAATAAAGCCATATGTATTTGCAGAAAAATTGTTTTCTTCGTAACTACTACCAAAATTTTCCGACAGACCCTCGTATCTTGTATTCATTCATAAATATTCTATTATATAGTTATTTATGTTCCCTATTTAGCTCTATATTATTATTATATACTACAATTAGTATAATCTATTATACTAATGCTTCATAACAGGTCTTGCAATTATACTTGATCAATACTATATTTACATTTAATTTATTGATATGAAAAGTAAAATTCCTATTCTTTTAAATAAATGAAGCAAAAATTACATATTCTTACATCAAATTCTAACTGTCCCACATATTTATGTTTGAGCACAGCTATATATTCTACATACTTTTTAAGTAGTATCCTTATATAGCGTGTTCGAAAATTTTTTGGTCTGAATATAATGACTTAGTTATTTAGTTATAACAAATATGTACTAATTTCTATATATCTGAAATTCTTATTCTTCGAACTTAAATTGGCAGTTAAACTAGTGACAGTGTTGTGATATCAGGTTATTTTTTGACAAACAATTACATACCAACATCTCAATTGAAAAAAAGAAAGTGCATGAGATTTTCAAAGAATTCATGGAATAATTCCATTGTTTTTCCTGTCTTATGGGTTGTTGACGACTTAATCATGTAAGTAATTTAGAAATGGTTATAATAAATTACACACACACACGCGTGTACAAATGCAAACATATGCGCACGCGCGCTCGTATACTTACATATTCAGCTATTTGTCAAAATAATCTGAGCTGCCAACGGTGAATTTTTAATTACTTAATTCGTTTACACCAACTGAAGCGAAAAAACTTCGGACTTTCTAAACTATGAAAAATTTCATCAGATGGTATATTAAAATATCTAAATAAATATATGCAGTTGATTATACCATATGTATGCATGTAGTGAATTACTACGAAATTAAAAGTAAAGTTTCTTTTTTGAGAATAAAATTTTCGGTTGGCATTTTTGTTATAATATTTAAATTAGGTTAACAGAAAGAATAAAACTATGTACCTTAAAATAATTCGCCAGTTTTCGTACACTTATTTATAACAATGCATTTATTTTCTTGTCATTAAAACGTTAAAACAATGCGTTTTAAAAGTTGGTTATAAATCTTTATTTATTTTTTACGTTCTTGCACGTTTTAAATATGTTTAGAGGCTTTACGTATCTGAGCAAAATAATTATAAATATATGTATACTAATGTCGAGTCTTTCATTTACTTATGCGTACTTTAAATAGTTATATTTTTACATAACAAAGGCTATAATCATAATATGGCCATTCCTCTGTACAGTATATACACATATATTAAATTATTACCATTTTGAGTACTTTATCCAACATAATAAGTACACACAACTGAGAGAATGAATTTAGTAAATGAGATAAAATTATCGCCAAGAATTGATTTTTTAAGAGGGGATGTTGCTGAGCCAAAGGTTGCTGATAAGTTCCACAGAAAAACGTAATTATAAATTACAGAGTTAGCAATATTTAAAATATACAGTATGATAAAGAATGTCTGTGTTGGCATATCCGAAAAATTAGTGGTTTTTGTGATACAACTATTCTTGCAGGGGCATACAAATAGTACATCCATACAGGACGGATGTACTATTTGTATGTCATTTACTGATATGGAAATATTAACTGTTTGAACTGTAAGTGTACATAAAAGCACTGTTATAGGTCTTAATATAATCATGCGAAAGAATTTTAAGCCGTTTTCATTAGATAAAACGAAGTTCAATATATATTTTTTAAAACTAATAGAATTAATTTGACTAAACACGGACAAGATTCCGACAACAGTATATTTGAAAACTTTTGGTGACTGATTCACGATAAATTTAATAAGCAGAAAATATGTATTTCCGAATTTACCAACTTCGTCAGTCATTTTTAATTGGGGCCTATTTTTGTTATACAGAATGTGACAAAAATATGTGACACTAATAATAAACACAATTTACTAATCGCCAATGCATCACAAGCAAATCTAAGTGAGAATTCTGAAAATAACCTCGAGTTTGTCTTATTATATTCCAATAAAGACTTTAAAATCCTTAGATGAGATATGTTTACATAAACTTAATTAACAGTTGTATTTAATTTGCAAGAAACAAGGAGTTTATAATAATTCCAAAGAGAGAAAGGCGCTTTATGAATTGTCATTAATGAAAGATGAACAAAGAATCAACATTAAGTTCTGTGTTCGGAACACTACGGAAACGCTTCAAATAATTAAAATTTCTTATGTAGGTAATTTTTGATTAGAAAGAAGTTTCAGAGAAACACTAACGATTCGGAAAAGACCAGGGATGATGTGGATGATCAAAGAAAATATCTGAAAAAAACGAGATTTCGTGAGATGTTGAAAAATGTACTAAAAATAGAACTTACAATGCCCGAAGCAACTCAAGGAGGCGAAAGCTTAAAAACGATTGTGCTAAAGTGCTGAATGAAGATTACCAGATGAAAGAAATTAAAAAAAATCTCGTTTGAAGAAATTAAAAATCAAGGGATTATTCACGAAGAATTCGTTTTAAGTGGTATAATGGTTATCAATTTTCGGCTTTTTTTTCGACAGGAGAAAAACATTAACCGAAAATTCCGATGAGCGTAATAGTTGTAAGAAAACTAAAAATCAAATTATAGGTTTATTATTAGCTAATGCTATTAATGAAAACGAAAACCCACTTAAATTCAACAAAGCATTTAAGGACTTCGAATGAAAAACAAAAAGACTAGGAAATTAAGATGTATCATTTAAATAACTTAAAAACTGGGAAATATTATGTATATTGCGAGGTAACATAAACGATCGACTTCTTTATAGAACCATAGTGGCTTTCTTTAATTATTATAAACAAAAAAAATTAAAGTGCAATGATGTCCAGAATTTAGAACGTCTGGATAGAATTTTTACATTTTTATTTCGAAATATTCCTATTCACAAACAATACATGAACACGCTGCTATTAGGTTCCTAAAGTTCAACTTTTTAATATTAAAAAAAATAAGTTTTTCATTAAATAATTAGTCGAGCAGTTTCCATTTGCAAATTACGTGTTCATTTAAAAATAGAGTTTAAAATAGTAGTAAAGAAAACCTTAATAATGTTTACTAATGAAACAATATGTAATAAAGATAATAGACCACCTTTTCAGTATAATTTAAACAGGAATTTGTTTATTGAAATATCATTTATGTTCTATAACACAATAGTATTATATTGTGTATATGGAGGCAAGGTTATGATTATTGGTTTGCTGAAAAAGAAAATATAAATCTTCCGCGTGGCTTAATGATTCATGATAATCAAATTTGCATTTTATTGCACTTAATTGTTCTTAAATAGGTATAAATTTAATAATTATAAATAAATTATAAATAATATGCATAAATACAAGAGAAAAAAGAAAATATCGATTTTAACAAGTATTGAATATGTTCTAGTCTGTAACTTAATCTGGAAAAGGTACCGAAGGAAACAATGATGCTACGTCGTATGGCACTAAAATTTCCACGTCTTCTAATTTACTATCTTTAATTCTTTGAATAAATTCCATTAAATTAGCAGAAACTTTAAATTATTTAGAAGAATTTCTTCTCTATAAAAATAAGATTGAACCGGAAAAAGTAAAGGAATATGTACGATTGACAACCCTATGTATGTCCCAAAATTATTTCCAATTCGAAGCTAAGTTCTATGAACAGAAACAGGGAACAGCAATGGGCAATTGTCCATGTATAGCGGATTTACTCACGATTTTAAATATAACGTTAAATATTTATTCGGAAACAATCAATGGATTAATTAGGAAGGCTAACATAAAAGACAATCCGGGATACCACATGTCTGTCACCTCAAAGCAATTTATATGGTTACCATTTCATCCTTTGACGAAAAATTTAAAGATTGTTTTCAAAGAGGGCGGCTTGCAAGTAACATTTCGGTCCACTAACTCCTCTAAGGAAATGCGAAAGACAAAGTCGAGGACAATAAGAAATTGAAGATTTACGAAATTAAATGTCTAGATTGCAATAAACAATATATCAGTCAGACAAAACGTGTATAATTACCGTGATTTAAATATCTATGAAAGCATACATGTATATTTCGAACCCCAGAAACAATGTGTTAAACACTGACGCGGGACCCATCAATAACTCATGTCTGTTTGACCTCATACAAAAGTAATATACGAGCAGGTACTTTAGGATGTGTATGGTTTAAGACTGGAATACCATTTACATTATGTGAAACGAATCTACAGTGTGTGTTTCGCTTTCGACGATGTAGGTTTAGTACAGACTTTGCGTGTCTGTGTGGATTTTCCCGTGGTACCAAGTGTGACACTGTGATTACTTATCTGCTGATGATGACAACTTAGTTGTCGAAATATGTATTCATAATGCGAAAATTATCGTGGAAAAGGGTTATATTAATCTTATTTGATTAATTTAATCAACCAGTCTCCATCTAAATTTACCAATGTGTTATTTACTTGACCCCTTCAGGTTCTTCTATATTACGGTTCTTTTAATTATCTCTGAGCACCTGCCCGCAGCATTTTAGAGCCGCGTGTTAAAAAATCTTAGAAAGACAGTACACATTCGTAATGGAGTTAATACTAATTCCATACATTGATTCTTTAAGTTCTGGGGATGTTGTTTGCAAATTTATGCAAGATCGTGCACCATGCCACAGAGCAAAACTAATAAGATATGGGTTCCAACAGCAACTTGCAGATCTTGCCGTGACCGGGCAACTCTCTGGAGCTAAACCCAATCGAAAATATATGGAATAGTTTAAAATAGATTGTTTACTCAACTCCAAGTCTAGATATTGATCAATAAGGTTGATATATAACCCCTTTCCACAATTAACTATTTGTAAATTCACACAGTGCATGTCACAGTGCACATCTTGGTTTGCAACGGTGCGGATCGCGTACGGAGTGTATTTTTCGTACAATTTCTTCGCCGTGTTTTACCAGGTGCGACACTTTGAAATTATCTGCTGATGATGACAACTTGGTTGTCGAAATGCGTATACAGAATTTACAAATAGTTAATTGTGGAAAGGGGTTATATATCAACCTTATTGATCAAGTCAATCAACCACAGGCTCCATCAAATTCAACTACAAGTCTAGATAGTTTCTTTAAAACAAAATATTAAGGATACTTGGTACAATAATCAGGATTTGAAGGAACTAGCTGCGTCATGTATCAGAAGCATGCCGAGAAGAACTGATGATGTTATCAAAGCAATACGTGGTTTAACAAAATATTAGTTCATGCTATCAGAAATATTATATATATTAATCTTTACATTTTAATGTTAATAAATTCACGTGAAATCGGTATTTTGTCTTTCTTATAAAAATAAAACCAAAATAATTAATTTACATGGTGGTCCTAATTTTACTGCACAGTATTATATATTTGATAGTTTGCTCGTCCTAACATTGACAGATTTAATAATACTAGTCGTGTAAATGAATGGAATGTAGTAATACTAATAAATTGTATTTCGGTCTAAAAATTTATACGAATAGACATGTTATGGGTGGTAATAATGATCATATTGGTGTTTATATATCTAAAGATTACATGAATGTAGACCATGAATCTTTAATGATGTTTGTCTTAATAAATTATCATTGTGCTGTATGGACACAAACAGAATTACTTATTTAAACAAGTTTAGCGCCCTAAAAATGAATGACTATTGAGAAAGGTCATGAAAAGATTGTCGTATGAACATCTAAGGCCAATAATATTTAATTAATTGGAAAACATTCCTACAAAATCTGACGTATTTATGTATGAATAATATTCATAATAAGAAAAAAACCAACGACTAAATTATACCATACATAAAATACCTTAGATTGGAAATAATCGCTACAGAAAATATGTTTCTATGAGATAGCAAGGAAAATGAAATAACACACAGAGAGAAATAAGGAAATACGCGGAAATGGGAATCAAGGACCAATCACCAAAAAAATCGTGAAAAAAACATAGACACATAGAATGAATACTCATACAATTGTGAACAGAATAGGAGAAACCGAAAATAATGATAAAAGGGGAAGAAAAAGGTTACTAAATTCTGGAATGGAACGATAGAGGAAGTAGAAATGAAGAGAGAGAGAGAGACAAAATTGGATGGAATGAAAATATTTGCTAAGAAGCGAGTGGAAGCACAAATAGGAAGAGTACGTTAATAAATGAAAAAGAATACGAGGATAGCTTGACACATAGGTGGCGCTCTAATTGGATTGAAAAAGAAGCAAGTTTTGTTAAAATGGAAAAAGCAGAGTATCGTAGGGTGATTAAATACTTCGTAAGAAAGGGTATGAAAGCTATCGAAATAAAAGATGAGTTACGGGAAACATTAGGTGAATTAGCTCCATCATCCGCCACAATAACTAGATGGGTAAATGAATTTAAACGTGGTAGAACAAGCTGTATTGATGAAGCGCGCTCTGGAGCACCTAAAATCGTGACTTCTAAGGAAATGATTACAAAAATCCAGAATATTATTAAGCAAGATCGACAACTTAAAGTGAGAGAGAGATAGCAGACATGGCAAACATTTCAACAGAACGCGTACACCACATTTTAACGAAAGAATTGGGCCTTTCCAAGCTTTCGGCAAGATGGGTGCTGCGATTGCTTACGACTGATCCAAAGTTCACTCGTTTGCGCATTTCCAATGAGTGTTTGGACCTTTATAAGCGGAATCCGATTAATTTTTGTAGGCGATTTGTTACTTGCGATGAAACTTGGATACACTACAGTACACCCGAAATTAAACAACAGTCGAAATAATGGTTAGAACGTGATTCTGTACCTCCAAAAAAAGCGAAAACCACTTTATCGGCAAACAAGGTGATGGCATCATTTTTTTGGAATTCAAAGGGCATTTTGCACATTGATTACCTTCAGAAAGGTGCCGCAAGAAACGGACAATATTATGCAGAACTTCTATAAAAATTAAATGTTGAGATTCGTGCTAAACGGCCAGGAATGGCAAAGAAAAAGATTTTGTTTCACCAAGACAACGCTCTCTCGCATACCAGCACAGTTGCGATGTCCAAAATCCACGAGTTGCATTTCCAATTAGTACTGCATGCGCCTTATTCGCCGGATGTAGCCCCTTCCGACTTCCACCTTTTTCCAAAATTGAAAACGGCACTAGGTGGAAAGAAATTTTCGTCTAACGACGAGCTTATCATCTTCGTAAATGAGTATTTTGCAAGCCTTCCGGAATCGCATTTTAGAGATGGCATAAGGGCATTAGAGCACCGTTGGAATAAATGTATTGCTCTTTTAGGAGAATATGTTGAGAAATAAAAATTATTTTGTATTTAAAAAATTCCTTTTTCTTTTCCATTCTCACTACTTGTCAAACTACCCTCGTATATCCGATATCCTCTTATAGGAAAAATATGAATTTAATTATTTTAAATTAACTATAGGTAATAAATATGGCTATTGATAAATAGATTTTATGTTAGGAAAACATTCTCTAGAAATCGATATGTTTCGTCTGTTACTAACTGGTTATTGAATCTACCAATATTATGAAAACACTATTAAATTCCATTATATTAGACCTTTATTCATCTGCAAATTTACGCTCTCATTTAAAATACCGAAAAATCTCGAAGAATTTTTTGAAAAGATCTACTACAAAGTGATGTCTTAATTTACCTACCATTAATTACAATGTTATACCATAAAGATTAAAAATTATATATACATATGTGGACGTATGTATAGTTGATCTAACATCTTCAATTTACCTATCGCTAAATATTGGCCAATTTTATTTAAAATTGCCATCACTGGTTGTGTTAATAAAATATGCAATGAGAAGAATTTAATTTTAAAGAGATAGTCGGTAAACCAATATATGCTAAAAAAATACTACTAAAAATGTAGGTTAAAATTATTACAATTTTGTTTTGTAAATGTAACCTAAGTACATATTTAGTGTAAAAATCAAAAATTTCTCTTTGATATCTATTTTTGGAATTTATGTAGACTGTAGTAATAATAATATAGAAATAAATAATATTAACTCTAGACTTCTAATTCTTATTTAAATAATTTTTATTTGAAATTTAATTTATTCAATTATATATACCAACTTAAATATTTTTACACAAGCAATGTATTTATTACAAAAATAAAAATATGATATATTAATACTAACACCCTAACAAATAGTTTGCAATGAAATTAAATCATTATATTTAAGGTAGAAATACAATATAATAAGAATGTAGGTTATTTTTATTACGAATTATTTGGATGAATAAGTAATTTTGTAAACAATCTCTAATAATTCCGTGTATATGTAAATTCTTGAAAAGAGGTTTATATATTATTAAGTTTATATGTTTTAAAACGAATTTTCGTAATCTTGGCATTTGTTGAAATTCACAATTATAAAAGTTTACAAGACACACAAATACCTGAAATAAACAAATACCTGTAACTATAAGAAAATACAATAGTTTCAAAATTCTTTTCTACATAAAGAAATCAGAAGGTTGGTGCACATACATAAAATATTAACGACTACTTTAATATCTTCTTCATTAAAAAGTTCTTGTCTTTAAGAAAGCATGCATGCATATGTTTCAGGAAAAAACTCCTGGACATAAATATGGTGAATATAGTGACAAATGTTTAAAATTTATTGCTTGTAATGTGTTGGGTCTTGGTAGTATCATGTAACAAAATAAGTCCTTACCTGTTCATGGGATCTGGACACTGTATTTTTACCTTTTGTGAATTTGTTTAATTTGTTACTGGTTTATCACACCGGACTCTTAGATCCGAATCCGAGACCGCTGTTTGGAAATTTTTCTGTGGCTTTTCTGTTCGTTGAAGGTAACTGATGTTAAGTTGTTGGGCGATACAAGTATGGATTATCGTCTAAAGTTCTTATGGCGGTTTATCGATCGAAATTTTGAGCTCACGTTGACGCACAAAAGGAAAAGCCGACATTTAATTTGCATTCATCTAATATATTAAATTCTCTTGTGGTTACTCTTTGCGCAATAGTACATTCGATTTTACATTTTGCATTGTGATTAAGGGCAAACTAATGTCGTGGCATTTCTCGAAGAAACCTCTTCAGTATTATTTAGTTAGTTACTCGTTTCACTAATGGCATGTCTATTGAATATGAATGATGCTAATCAGCTTGATAGGTACAATCGATTTGTATCTTGCTGAAATTATTCTTAAATAAATTAACTTAGTTTATTTAATTTGACTGTCTTTTATTGAACTAGTAAGATCATCCTTGATTAACGGAATCCATCATTTAACATAACACATGGATCAATAAGTCCCGAGACTAACCCATAGATGGCGCTCGTAGTAAACCAGTAACCACGTCTTTCTAGAGTACTAACCTTTGCTTGAAACGTGTCAAAATTTTAAGTCGATCGGACCAGAAACAGCTGAGTTATCGAGGTTGGAGTAAAGTCGTTTTGTAGTTTGTTTAAACAATGGAAAAAACCGAGTTTCGTGTTCTGATAAAACAGTGTTTTTTAATGGGTAAAAACACCACGCAAGCAAAACAATGGATTGAAAAATGTTACCCGGACTCTTGTCCATCAAAAGCAACGATTTGTCGGTGGTTTGCCGAGTTTAAACGTGGTCGTACCGACACAAATGACGCGGAACGCTCGGGTAGACCTGTGGAAGCCGTTACACCGGAAAATGTCAGTGAAGTCACAAAAATTATAATGAAAGATCGTAAAGTGAAGCTCCATGAGATTGCTGAGATGACACAGATATCATATGGAAGTGTATTTACTATCCTTCATGAAAAATTGAGCATGAAAAAGGTTTTTCCAAGTGGGTGCCGCGATTGCTTTCGATGGAACAAAAACAGCAACGAGTCGATGATTCAGGAAGCTGTTTATCGCTATTTACTCGCAACAAAAAAGATTTCTTGCGTCGTTACGTGACCATGGACGAAACATGGATACATCACTACACTCCAGAGTCGAAGCGGCAGTCATCTGAGTGGCGCACAGCTGGCGAAAGCCGTCCGAAACGTCCGAAAACGTAGCAGTCAGCTGGCAAAGTCCTGGCGTCAGTTTTTTGGGATACACATGGCGTGATTTTCATTGACTACCTCGAAAAAGGTAAATCGATCAACAGTGATTATTATATTGACTTACTGGTGCGTTTGAAGGAGGAAATCGCAAAAAAACGACCGCACATGCAGAGAAAAAAAATCCTTTTTCACCAAGACAATGCACCCTGCCACAAGTCGATGAAAACAATGGCAAAATTGAACGAATTGGGTTTTGATCTGCTTCCCCACCCCCCATATTCGCCAGATTTAGCCCCCAGTGACTACTGGCTCTTTGCTGATCTTAAAAAAATGCTCCAGGGAAAAAGATTTGGCTCAAATGAGGAGGTCATCGCTGAAACTGAAGCTTATTTTGAAGCGAAAGATAAATTTTTTTATAAACATGGTATTGAAAAATTGGAAAAGCGTTGGAACCATTGTATCACCCTAAAAGGTGATTATGTTGATGAATAAAAAAAAATTTTGCAAAAAAAATGTTGTTTTCATTGTTAGTCTCGGGACTTATTGATCCATGTGTTACATACATTCGTAGATTCTTCAACTCTGTTGGTAGTTCGTTGTTGTTTATTGCAGAATCTATCTATGATATGATCACTAAAGGTTGATATATAGCCAGAACGTACACTGCGTACGTTTTGGCTTTCAGCGGTACGGATAGCGAGCGGAATTTGTTTTCGTACGGATATTTTTACAGTAGTTTTCCAGGTGCGACACTGTTCAATTATCTGCTGATGATGAGTTGTCAAAATACGTATACAGAATGCGAAAATTATTATGGCAAGGGGTTACCTTCAGTGATCAAGTTAATCAACCACAGGCTTCATCAAAATTACCTATCTATGTTATGTCTTTTATATTATAAATTAAGCTTCTCAAAAGCATAAATTATTTAGGTAATTCTTAAAAGTGGTTTTAGAAAGTCTTCTGAAATTGCAAAGCGTGTATTGTTACAATATAGTACTATATGTATGTATATGTATATGTATACAAAATTACTTATAATAATATATAATTAAATATCTTTTAAAAAATTTACAGACGCGAAAAATTAAAAAAAAATCTAGTTTTTTGTTTCACTAAGAAGCTGCGATATTTTAATATACTTTTTTTGTTCTTTTACTTTCCTTCATGTAGGCAGCACATATATATGTATATGTATATATATGTATACATACACACTGTATATATATGTATACATACACACTGTATATATATGTATATATATGTATACATACACACTGTATATATAACCACTACATATATATATAGTGGTTAAAGCCGTTAATTTCATAAAACACAACAACGATCTACGGTTTTATTATTTGATACATTAACTAGTTATTCTATATATTATACTATGTAGTTATTCTGTAAAATAACGTAGTTATGTATACTTAAGTATGAAATACATAAGATTATAACTTGAGGAATTAGAAGATAAGTTCAGTAGCTAGTAATTAATAAAAAAACAAATTGTCAAAAACAATAATTATTCTTTCAGAATGAACGTCAATCAATGCATCTTTGGAACAAAATTTTTACTAAAGTAATAAAAAATATTTGTAAAATTCGCGTATATGAAATAATTTAGCAATATTCTTATCATAAACAAAAACATGTTTCAATGTACAGTTGTGGTATGCTCCGAGTTATTCAATCTGTTACTTTCACATAAACATTTTTAGACGTTATTCTAACTTGCGCACACCTGGATAAATTTGGTTTCCAAAATCGTTTATTTGCATCATGATTTATAGCATAATTGATGCGTCGCATATTGTATAACCGTCAACTATAAAGCAACGTACAGGCAGATGCAAAAATATTAAAAATTCTACTAAAGAACAGGTTCCCATGAAGTGTGAATCAAATAAGTTATGAAAATACGGTCTCCCTTAAATACAGACGTATAAAGTTCTGTCTGTTGCAGAATAATTCAACAATTTTTAATAATCTATTTCTGTTGTAATATGGGGCGAGCAAAATATTGTTCGCGGGAAAAACGAGCAACTATACTCGATCTATTTAATAAAGGCAAAAGCTACAAGTTTATACAAAATACGCTCTCATATTCTGCGATAATGATTGCAAATGCTAAGAACTGGAGAAAAGTGAAAGAAAATCATATGTAAAAAAGGAAAACTAGCCCTAGAGAAGACAGAAACATAATAACCTGTGCAAACAAGGCACCGTTCATAAATGCTGTTCAACTGCAATTAAAAGTGAGTTACACCTCTGTATAAGCTACTCTAGTATTAGACGAAGATGGATTTAAGGAAAATTGCGTGCAAAAAGGTCCAAGAAGGTACCATTATTAAATAAAAGGCAAATACAAAGTAGATTGTCGTTTGTTCATGAACACGTACAATGGGACGAAAAAAGTGGCGTAATGTAGTGTGGTCCGATGAATCGAAAATAGTTTTATTTAATTCTGTTGCATACCAAAAACACGTACGAAGACCACTATTGACAGCATTTAAACCCCAGTACACCAAAAAGACGGTAAAATTCGGAGGCTCAAGCGTCATGTTGTGGGGGTGTTTTTCGAAGTACGAGGTAGGCACTTTACACAAGATGGAAGACATAATAAATGCTGATGTCTATGTGAACATATTACAAGCTATGCTTCTACCATATGCAGAGGAGAAAATGCCATTAAGATGGTTGTATATGAAGGATAACGATCGGAAGCATGTTTCTCGTAAAGCGAAAACATGATTTCGAGATAATAACTTCCGAGTTTTAGGATAGCCGGCACAATCACCAAACTTAAACTAAATTGAAAATTTACAGGTGGAGTTAAAAAAGACTGTATCTGTTGCTAAGCCACAAAATATTAACGATATGTGAGAACATGCCAAGTCGAATGGCAATCAATTTCAGCAGAGGCATGTAGGCAACTGCTGAACTCGTTGCCACACAAATGTCAAGAGATGATAAATAGTAAAGATCTAGCAACAAAATATGAAGTGTTTCAATCCAATTAACGTAGTAAAAATGACATTTGATTAATATTTTGACATGACTGCCAGTTTAATGCACAATTATTTTTTTTGTCCTAGAATGTGAACAGTTTTATTTCCTCTTTAGTATTAAGAAAGCTATTTATTTATTGTTGTAGTTATGTAACATGTTGGAATAAAGATTTCAATTAACTTGAATTTCTTTTATTTAACATAGAAATTTTTAGTATTGTTTTGTAATTAATGTTTGTTATAATTGAATATTGCTACCAAAAAATTTTAATGTTACTAGATCAAAATAAAACATTGTTAATGAAATAAATTTAATATAAATTATAAATAAAATTAATTAAATCTGACATTGCAATGTAGTTTTATTAATTAAAAACATAACTGCAAAATTAATATTCTAAATTTATTTGGTTTGAATTTAAATTTTCTATAAACTAAATAACTTAAAATATGATTATTAGGAAAATATAAATACATATGTATATAAATATGGTTACTTAACTTCTTCTTGAATAATGTTCTAAATGTTATTAAATAAATATACAAGTTGTTCGATTTAGAAAACATAATAATACATTTTTAATATTTAGAAAGTTTGGTTTAATAAATTATTTTTCAATTTATTAAAAAATACTATTAGAAAATTCAGATAAATAAAATATATATGAAGGTAATTATCCGAAGAAATACTAATACTTACAAATTTTGTTGAGCAAGGTAACGCTATGAGAAATGCCATAATTATTTTTAAAATGCACAGAACAGACACATGAAAAAACACTACTACACGTTAAAACAGATTCCGAAACTACCGAAATAAAATTTTAGAGAATAATTGATTAATTTCTTGAATGTGGTAGTATAATATTTCGTCAGAATTATTCTAAGAATTCAGTATATATTTTAATGTCCGACTATTATCGCGTTTCATAATTCATCAATTTGTATTCTAGTAACAGCGTATTTATATCGACACACATTTTTTATATAATCGCTACCCTAAGTCCATTTAAATATGCCTTCTTCTGCACATCATATAAGCCATTACCGCGGTGCGACTTCACGTTGAATATGTATCGCTAATCTATTTAGTGTTAAGTAATGCTAATTTTCGGTGAGGGAAATACTAGCACTGATTTGTGTTATGATATAAAAGTTGAATTACTCTAAATTATTACTTTGTGGATTTAATAATTAAAGTCACGTACATAAAATTGTGTTGCGTTTAAAAATTTAAAATATTTTATGCATGGCTTTCAATAACAGTAAATTAAATATAAATATTTTCACTAGAATACTAAATGCATTACTACTTAATAAGTTATGAATGGTTCTATTTAATCTTTGTTTTAATATTACGAATACGTTGGATATTTTAAATAGTTTAAAATTCACTCAAATCACATTTATTTATGAATATGTTGTACCGAATTTTTGTGAACAGCTAATAATTTGTATAAATTGCTAATTGACAACTTTGGTATATAGATCGACAAAACTATAACTAGAATTTTTTAATAAGAAATAATTGGAAATATTTGTCTGTGATCAGAGATCTAAAAGATATAATACAAAAAATGATTTTCGTATTATTAGAAATAGTATAAACTACATATATTCGTAAAGAATAGTTTAGAATATTGTCACTAAGACGGAAAGAAATCCGTAATTTATTAAAAACTAGTCTAGAGCTTTTAATAAATTTCGGATTTATTTTTGTCTTGGTGGAGAATTACTCGCAATCGACTCAGTGCGCATGCGTATCTAGTCCCAGCATGCTTTGCGCGCATTTAGACGCCATTTGCAGCCGTATCATTTGTCTGTGTGCTGAACTGCAGTTTATAATGTTTAAAAAATTGATTCGCCCGCCGACTGTGAGATACGAACTGTAATTCGATTTTTGAGTGCAAGAAACTTACCAGTAGCAGAATTTAAACTCCAGATTTGTGAAGTATGCGGTGATAATGCTAAGAGAATAGTGAAGTTCAAAAGTGGGTTGGACTGTTCAAGGACGAGTTAATGTGCATAATGAGTCACGTCCAGGTCGATCTTCTTCGATTTCTGAAGATTTGGTTCGTGATGTGGACAACAAAATTCGAGAGGAGCGACACTTAACGATTTCAAAATTATCAATTGATTTTCCACAGAATCCAAAGTCAACTGACTTTGGATTCTGTGTACCATGTGTACCAAAAATTGTGTTGGCGGTGGGTCTCAAAACCTTTTTTTGATGATTACCAAACAAAAAGATCAAGCTGTTTGATTGTTTTTGACTCAATTCGACCAGTAAAACAAGATGAATTTTTGGACCACAGCCTTATAGGAGATGAGATTGGGGTGTCTAACGTAACTTCTGAATTCAAGCGACAGCCAATGGAATGGCGATACACATCGTCGCAAACTAGAAAATTTAAGCTCAAATAATGGCAACTACCCTTTGGAACACAGAAGGGATTTTGTTAGCGGATTTTATAGCGAGATGCGCAACAATCAATTCAGAAGCGTACTGTGTGCCTTTTCAGAAAACTCCGGCCTACCATCTTCCGGTGTGATTTTGCTCCATGACAATGCAAGGTCACATGTTTCTGCTCAAACACAAGGTCTAATCAGGTCTTTCGGATGAGAACAACTAGATCATCCACCATAGAGTCCATATTGCACCCAATGTTTTTCACCCGTTTTGATACTTAAAGGAGTTTCTTAGTGGTCAACGAAGAAGTGAAAACTACAGTCACGGATTTGGCTTAGTCATATGCGGTAGTTGCCAGTAGATTCTTTTCGGCACAGTGTTTGTTCCCGTTTCCGTTTTTTAATTATAAATATCGAATTTCTATTAACATTAAAGTAGGCAGACTACTCTCATTCACCTACCTACTAATTTATTTAATGTACAGGATTTTATAATTTGTTAATTGACCAGTCATGTCTTGTTTAAAAAATATTTAAGTCGCCTAATTTTGAATATTTTTTAACATTTGTCGTTCACATTGGTAAATAATGTAGAAGTATTAGTTACACTGTGGAATATCTCCGATTCAAGATTTATATGAAACGAATTGTATATAGTACACACATAAATCGATAACAGATTCTTTCATGTCACTGATATCTGCCTCTCGGTGAGTGCCCGACATTTCCATCTCCTCCATTTGAAAATTAGAAATAGAAAGTCATTTCAGAAATTTTTACCTTACCTATGAATTGAAAAGGAAGTTTTAAATATCAAATTATTAAATGTCATTACTTGATCACTGTTTAATTAATAAATGTGGATAAAAATCAGAACAAATTCAACTGTGTATTTAAAAAAAAGTGACGGTTAAATCCATATTTATTATGAATTGTAACTGATAATTTTAAAAATTAAATGAGAATAGTAATATGATGCTAATATGTTTCACAGTTTATATTTCCTATTTGACATTGAATGGTAGCGAACATGGTGACTAGTTAGATCGCGTGTGTGTTCAAATCCTACCAGCCTACTTAAATTAGGAATAATAATAATCTTTATTGCCAAATAGTTATTTGTATATCAATAACAGAACAATATTATAATAAAATTAAGTCTATATGAATGGGAATTACTTCCGAGCAATCAATTGCATTTGTAATTAGGATGGTCTTATGCACATTGCAATTTAGTTGGGAACACTTAAGTTAAACGTAATCAAATGCTTATAACTGTTAATATAGTGTGGTATCAAATTTTAATAATCACTTTTAGCAAAGTATTGTAAGGTAGCATAACCTATATCTACTACTTTTCACTCTTTGAAAAACGCTACCAACGGTGTCATTACTTAGTAAGCAAGTAGTGATATAAACTTTGTGGTAAAACGCAAAACAGCCTACTCCAATTATAAATTGAATCGCTCTCATGATTACTTTATATAAACGCAAAATTGAATAAAACAAAATAAGAAAAAAGAATTAGAAGTATGTATTATAGGAAATATCTAATGAGAAAATTATAAAATAGGAAATTACAACAATAAATATTATGATTGATATTAGTAAACAGCAAAATGCCTTTTAGTGTTGATACATATTTGCGCAATCGGCGCTTTCTTTAGAATGGTAATTCTTGCTCTACGAATATCAAATATATTTGCAGAATAAGTTAACCGTAACGGAATAAAAAAAGCTAACTTTAAAAAGTAGAGAAACATAATCTATGTTATTTGTGATGTTTGATTAAGAATCAAGTACTTCTTGTAACTGAAAAGAGCCGTACAAGTATCCGTTTAAAAGATTTTCATACACTGTATGCATCAATTTTAAAAGATACAAATTTAGGAAATCTCCTGTTTAAAATTAAGTAGTTCTAATAGTAATGATTGATGTGTACTTCAACCGACATAAGACAAATGCGTAATATAATAATATTAAAGCCAAAACATTAACGAATCCTCTGCAGGCACAGGTGATAGAATTTAAGAACTTAGAAACAGCAATAGACAGCAATATGCTGAAAAAAAATTTAACCTAAAGTAACACCAAGTGTTTTACCGTATTATCCCTTCATAAATCCAACTAAAACATTAATATTTTCATAGAAGTTTATAATGTTCTAGCTAAATTGACTAGTAATTGAATTTAATAACAAGTATAAAAATCTTAGTATAGGGCACAACACAGCATTGATTTACATTCAATAAAATGTTTTCGGAACAGCTATTATGAATACGTAAATTTTCTTCAAGATAGCACGCATCGTGAAATTGTTAATATTTGCAAATGTCTTCAAATCATCAAAGTTTTGTAGTGTAACAACGGCCCATATATAGAGATATAAAAGTAGTAGTCTAATATTCTTTCCTTATATAACAAAGAATGGAGAGGAGCAACATTATACGATATATGAAATATATTTCGATATGATAATAACAAAGCTAAAGAGTGGTTATAGAAGTCAAAAACATTTAGTCCTAATAATTTAAGGATATCGAATCCTTATAGACAAGATCAACGTTTTTTACTATCAATAACCTCCTTCATGAATTGCGTAATTTACAAAAAAGTTTTTAATATGGTATTTTGTGTGTTTTTAAAATAGGGAAAAACCATATATAAAAAAGCAACATTCTGATTTGGGTTTCCTTTAATTGCAATATTCATAAAAAGATTTAAATTAATAGACCGAAACATCACAAAATTCAGAAATGTTGTTTTCCATCTTAGCCAAATAGAGACTAGAATTTTCTCTAGCAAATAATATTTATTCAATGATCATGATATCCCTGTTTCTATTTATATATCGAAGTGACTAAAATAGTTTTCTAAGAGCTCTGATATTACAATGTTGTCAGAGTAGTGAATCACTTTCGCTCACTTCATAAGAATTCACATACATTTTCTTTCTCTATTTTACTTGATATTCTAAAAGTAAATATTGTTAATTTTATATAAATTATCGTCAATTGCAAGCGAAAGCAAAATGTATGTTTTGTATATTGCTTTTAATTTACTGTTAAATATAACAACTTATTTTCGTTTTGAATTAATTTGTGAATTAAATACAGAATTTGTTTTCGCTGTCACTATAGTTTTAGTGCTAATTTTATTATTATTATTTTTAATTTATATGCATATATATATATATATATATATATATATATATATATATATATATATATACATGTTTTTTTTGTTATAAAAAATATCAACGAAAAATATCTCGAAAATCTTAATAGAGTATATAACACTCATGTTTAATTATAACTTCAAATAGTAATATCGAGGACTTTATGTTTCAACTTAATGTTATCAGTACATTAAGGTGGTAGTCTTTTGCTATAATTTTTTCTATGAGGTACAGGGATAGCAGATCTCTCGAAAGATTAGAGGCTCTACAAATTAGGTTATCATGTCTCGAATCCTCGATAAGAATTGAACACCCCCAGACTTTTACTAAGTTCCTTATGAACATTATATGTATATGCATTCATGAAATTTATTTGTAAGAGTGGCCAATAGCAGAAAACTATATAAAACTTTAAGTATGAAACCTAGAATGAAAAATACAGATAAAATATGTTTTGGATCAATTACGTGGATAACTTACCTAACTCAAAATTAGAAGTTTTATTGATACGGTGAATTCATTGCCTAACCGAATATTTGACTTTCAACAGCTAGATGAGCGGCGACAATTACGAAATTTCGATTTTTAATTCATAAGTAGAGTAAAATGAAAACGAAAATAATGTTTTAATAATTAGGAGATGGTAAACCAAAGTATCTACTATTAACTAGTTTTTTATTTGACTTATTAAAACTTCCGCACTCGAGTGCAAATGTTGCAAGATTTTTTCACAAAGAAATATGCCACATAAGCACTTTCACAAATAGATTAAAATGGACCACGTTAGAAGGCACATCTTTTGTTTTTGTTAACAAGAACCTTAGTTCCAATACACAGGAGTAGCTATAGTATTTTAAAGAAACATCAAGTAACACATGGATCAATAAGTCCCGAGACTAACCCATAGATGGCGCTCGTAGTAAACCAGTAACCACGTCTTTCTAGAGTACTAACCTTTGCTTGAAACGTGTCAAAATTTTAAGTCGATCGGACCAGAAACAGCTGAGTTATCGAGGTTGGAGTAAAGTCGTTTTGTAGTTTGTTTAAACAATGGAAAAAACCGAGTTTCGTGTTCTGATAAAACATTATTTTTTAATGGGTAAAAACACCACGCAAGCAAAACAATGGATTGAAAAATGTTACCCGGACTCTTGTCCATCAAAAGCAACGATTTGTCGGTGGTTTGCCGAGTTTAAACGTGGTCGTACCGACACAAATGACGCGGAACGCTCGGGTAGACCTGTGGAAGCCGTTACACCGGAAAATGTGAGAGAAGTGACAAAAATTATAATGAAAGATCGTAAAGTGAAGCTCCGGGAGATTGCTGAGATGACACAGATATCATATGGAAGTGTATTTACTATCCTTCATGAAAAATTGAGCATGAAAAAGGTTTTTTCCAAGTGGGTGCCGCGATTGCTCTCGATGGAACAAAAATAGCAACGAGTCGATGATTCAGAAAGCTGTTTATCGCTATTTACTCGCAACAAAAAAGATTTCTTGCGTCGTTACGTGACCATGGACGAAACATGGATACATCACTACACTCCAGAGTCGAAGCGGCAGTCATCTGAGTGGCGCACAGCTGGCGAAAGCCGTCCGACCGTCCGAAAACGCAGCAGTCAGCTGGCAAAGTCCTGGCGTCAGTTTTTTGGGATACACATGTCGTGATTTTCATTGACTACCTCGAAAAAGGTAAATCGATCAACAGTGATTATTATATTGACTTACTGGTGCTTTTGAAGGAGGAAATCGCAAAAAAACGAACCGCACATGCAGAGAAAAAAATCCCTTTTCACCAAGACAATGCACCCTGCCACAAGTCGATGAAAACAATGGCAAAATTGAACGAATTGGGTTTTGATCTGCTTCCCCACCCCCCATATTCGCCAGATTTAGCCCCCAGTGACTACTGGCTCTTTGCTGATCTTAAAAAAATGCTCCAGAGAAAAAGATTTGGCTCAAATGAGGAGGTCATCGCTGAAACTGAAGCTTATTTTGAAGCGAAAGATAATTTTTTTTATAAATATGGTATTGAAAAATTGGAAAAGCGTTGGAACCATTGTATCACCCTAAAAGGTGATTATGTTGATGAATAAAAAAAAATTTTGCAAAAAAAATGTTGTTTTCATTGTTAGTCTCGGAACTTATTGATCCATGTGTTATTACCAAAAGAATGACCAGTAGTAGCAGCAGATTTTACTTTTGAATAAATCCAGGTTTTTAAAATCTACCAATTTTCCGCGATTTTTTCAGTATATAAAATTTAAAAACCCTGATGAGATTTACTACACACGTGTTCACTCTGTCAGCAGTCAGTTTGATCGTTCGTATTTACTTTTGTGTAAGTTGAATTTTTAAAACCGAAAAAATATCAACAGGTAAAGTTACTTATTTATTGCTAATGTTTTTGATTTAAACTTACTGATATTTATTATTATTGAACTATGGAAATACAATAATTATTTTAATATACAAAATATTTTTCATTACAGACTCTACTTTTCAACCAGATGCTCTTCGTGGTTATATGGCTTCTATTCGTGAAAAATTTTATATTTATAATCTAGTAAGTAATGTAGTAATAAGCAATGTTGCAGAACATTTCAATAATTACCCTAACAAAATTATAAGTAGTATAAAAGAGGTATCCTATTTTTATTTCTAATCGTTGTATTTCTTTTTAATTCTATTTAAGTTGTAGCTGCATGCACAAAAACAATTGCTTCTATAAGCTTTTTATAGAGAATCCACAAGTCGCGCCTAGATGAAAGAAGAGTTAATTAATCTTGAGTCATTTTAAATATATATTAAATTAGATCACTGAAGGTTGATATATAACCCCTTGCCTCAATAATTTTCGTTTTCTGTATACGCATTTCGACAACTAAGTTGTCATCATCAGCAGATAATTAAACAGTGTCGTGTAAATTGTTTAATATTTATTAAATGAATGGAATGGACTTCAATAACATAATTATAATTTACTGACGTTCTATTGACATTATGACAAACATTTGCAGATTTTCTATTTATGTTCGACGTTCATGGTTTACAATTTAGTCATCGATTATTGGTGCAAAATAGTCTATTTTACATAATTTTATTCCTTGATTTAGTGTTTTTTCTAGTGATACATAAATATCTGAGTCGAAATGAATCAGAATAGTATTTTTTTAAATATGTCAAGTGTTTTATAGTAAATGTCAGATAAATATATAAAAAAATAATCATTTGCTATCTAATTTTTTAATAATCGAGGAGTATTTCGCCTCAATAAATTATTATATATTATTTTATCATTCAAAATGTAATTCTAAAAAAAGGTGGTCTAAGAGTCCGAGTGCGCCTTTTATCATAATTTATCATCTCTTGGTTTTAAGTAGTAAAAAATTTAAATAAATAAATGTGCACAAAATTCTAAGCACAACTCAATATTAAAAATTATTACGTTACTTTGAGGTGCGAACGAGTAAAAATGATAAAAACTGCGTTTCTTAAGATAAATGTACAAATTTATAATAGAAAGGTGATAGAAAATAAGTAAACATAACTATTTTTAAAGATTCACAATTAAAATGTCCAGATCCTGTGAAACATAGACTATTATTATTTCTCCAATTCATTTTTGTCACAAAAATTATATCATATACGAGGTTGATTTGACGGAAGTGAGACTTGACTGTTATCATCTTTTGAAAAATTATATTTTAATTCTGACATTTTTACGATAGCATAAACGCATAAAATTGCAATATGTGGTCTAATCAAATATTCTTTAAAGAACTTAACTTATTTGATATTTTGGCTGATTGTCAACCGAAGTTTGCTACAGCTTTGGGTGACAATCAGTAAAATTAGTATTAATTTGGACGACCGAAGAATTGATGCCCAGGAGATAGCTAACATTATGAGCATGTTGACTGAAGAATATGCCGCATTTTACGCATAGAATTAGGTATGTCTAAACTGTCAGTTTGTGATCAAAAATATGAAAAGAACAAGTTGATTTTTTCAGATTCGCTACGATTTACTAAATCTGGCTGCACCACTGTGATAACAACATTAAACTGTAACTTTAACATAGAATACATTGTACATTATTTTACAGAGTCAAACTGGTAGCCGTATTATGTTGCACTATAAACAAATTGAAGAATGCAATTTATGAAAAATGACCTGATATGGTCTATTACAAACTTCTTATTCATCATGACAAAACGCCTTCTCATGCCAGTGAAATTTCTCCCGAAAAATTAATTAAACTGAGATTTCAGGTTGCGCCTCAAGCAGTCCATTAGCGAATGGACTGCTTGAGGCTAGCTCAAAATGACTTCCACTCATTTCTTAAACTCAAACAAGAAGTTTCGGTTAGACGAAGAATTTATTGGAGCACCGGAGCATTACTTTCATGATTTTGAGAAAAATCATTATATAAATGGTATAATGACATTCCATTATAGTTAGTCCAAGTACGTTGAAATAGAAGACGAATATGTTGGAAAATAAAAAATTTAATGGTCCAACTCATTTTATTTCTAATCTTCCTTCTTGTCAAATTGTTCTCATATGTATGAAATTTATATTTTATGTTTCGAAATCTCATAATAATTTATGAACGTTGGATCAATCACTTCCAACTGTGAAATAAACATAATTTATTGCATATCATGATATACTATATTCACATTGTATACTCAAAAATTAGTACTTTAATGTATTGGAAAATGCATGTTTGTTTTATGAAACGTGTTTGGTATTATTTGCTGCACAGAAGAAATTCATATTAAAAGCAAAAAGTAAAGGAAAGTACCAAAATTATGTCTGTAATATATACTACTTTTTTTCCTTTATATACGATATATGTATATATATACGTTGATACAATTTTCTTTCTCATGGTATATTTTTATTACAAAAATAACCAAACATATAATTTATATTACTATATACAGTACTATTTTTTTAATAAATCTTAGTAAAATTAAATATTAATTTTAAACAGTTACATATATTATTCAATTTAGACTAATTTTAATATATTTGAAATATTTTTTATTTTCTCTATTTATTTCTTAAATTTATCTAAATATTAGTCTTACTATATAAATAATTCTTAGGCAATATGTTTAGTTTCAATAATCGTATTTTAGATATAAAAACTATATATTTTTTAAAAGATCAGAATCTGCTAATGTACAGAAATAACAAGCAAATAAGCTAAATATTACTTACTTTTAATTTTGTTTTGATCCCTACTAAAAGAACACTATTATTATTTCGAAAAATGAAGCCGTACATGTCAAAAAAAAACTGTCACACAAAATAATGATGTTACTAAGCACCACTACCTGAAATAGTTTGAAGATACATGAACTTATACAAATATATGTAAGCAAATATATAAATTCACATTTGAAATACAAGATAATGTATTTTACATATAAATAGTATTAAAATGTCTTATTTATTTTCAACATAAAGCTGCTCACCATTTTTATGATATTTCTTTCAATGGTTAAAACATATTCGCAAAATATTTGCTCTTAAATTAACGTTGGAGGAAGATTTAGTTTAGTTATAAAAACAGCATATTTTTACATATCCCGTGAATTTAATAGAGAACGATTTATTTTTGAAATATAATTTTAAAGTTATATTTACGAATTTTTATGCAATATTAACCATGTAGTAGTATAATATATAATTAATTTTGTCAAGCATTGTATTTTTATAACTGTCCTTTTTTATATTATGGATATTGAAAAGATGAAAGCAGTTTACTAATTTGCTAGATAAAGAACCAAAAGACATCTAATTATTTGTATGATACACGAGAGTGGAGAATGTGACTGTGATAACCATAACCCAATTACTTAAAATATTCATTTGACATAAACAAAAACATATTCTAATAATTTTCTGTTTGATTTCTTAAAAGATAATTACTGTACATTTTAAATTTCACTGTTTCAATACAGTGGAGTGTTCAGTATATAGCATCTTAAATAAATTGGCAATCTTATTGATTTTATAATTTATTAAACGAAATTTTAAAACAAATTGCAATAGGAAAATATTATAACTGTTTTGAATGTGGCTCAAAAACGAGCTCCAAGTTGCTTTCAGTATTTGCCAATTATACATTCTAATTTGAATAATAATCATACTTTGAAATTTGTCTCCAATATATACTTTGTGAGTGAACTTTGTGAGTGAACAACGATAACATCGAAGTTTTATTATTTTTAGTAAATCAGTCATAATATATTAGAAAATTAATTAGAAATGTAACCTCACTAACCAAACATAATTAGATAAGAATCATATTGTTTATTGTACATTGATGTATGCAGTTAAATATACCAACATGCATTTCTTAAAGAATGCTCTTTTATTATGTCTTATGCTTAATACTGCATCTTATAGTATGGCATGTCTTACCATATTCCAATCTGCATTCCATAGTTAAAAACAGCAAATACATTTTTTGTTCTATGAATAATGCTTATGAAAAATGAATACTAATGTTTTCCTATATAAAGAAAATTATTATTTTGGGAACATTTAGGAATATTAATACAAAGAAGGGTAAGTGCAATGACATATTGATTTATTTGAAATAAATAAAAAATTTATATATGAAATAAGCATACCTCCATATCTGGTCCAGGATGAACATTACGAACCTTCTGAAGTTGATCAAAGTAACTTTTTGAAAGATTTTCAGTTCTTTTTCTTCTTTCAGTCTCTCTTTCTAAACGTTTACGCCATGACTCTTCCCGTTGCATAACGAGATCAACACAATGGGCAAGAGTGTCCAACACAGCTGCTGTAGTGGTCCGAAATGTTATTGCTTCACCTTTGAAGTCAATAGCCGGCAAGTTAACTATAAAATATGTATATGAAATATCAATGTACTTAAAACTAAATGTTTTACCTTTGGCATTACTACTAAATTTAACATCACTTTGTATATCATTATCATTTACATTAGCACTTTCTGCACAAATATCAAAAAATTGCTGAAGAGTATCTATCTGTCCACATAATATATCCTTGAAGGTATCCAATTCTGCAAGTTTCTCTCGTAAATTGCGACCTGTTCTTTTAAAACTACTGCTTGATGCAGTACTGAATGTTGTAGATTGTAAACTGACAGTTGATCCATGTCGTTTTAAACTATTTTCTGAACCTGTACCATAACCTGATTCTGCCTATATACATAACAAGGAGAATATACAAAATTAAAATTCAGTTCTTATAAATACAATATTTACCTTATAGGATTCCAAAGCATCAACCCAAAGTTGTTTACTTTCAACACTATCAGCTCTTAAATACCAAACACAGTCATTTACTGACACATCGAATCTACATTCATCAAATTCATGAGGCTATGACAAGAAAAAAGTAATGACAGATACAGTGTAAACAATGGAGTATAAACACACCTTAATGGTTGCTTTTGCTAATGACAGCGCTCCTCGACAACCATAACCTAATTCCTGTTCACTTTTATAATATGACAATGTGCCGCTTTTTAGAACAATATACCGGTCTTGCCACCCGTGTATGTAGTTGGTCCACTTGTGCAAAATACCATGTAGTTCATTATGGCTTTCAGTATCCGAATCATCACTACTATGTTCATCCGCCATTGTAAATTATCGCCCGTGATGTGTGCAATAAAGATAATAATCAAGTCATATTGGTTGCAATCGTATTAATTTATATGTCCCTGCACTTCTAAAAAATAATTTATCACAATATTCAATCTAATTTATCTATTTTTGCGATTACTGACATCTTTACTGGTAACTGAGTTCGCCATCTAACGTTGGTTTTATTAATTTTTGCCAGCAGTTTTCTACTAGTCTCATTCAATGGATCTGTATATAAAATTGCCTAAATAACGTTCTATATCAAATCAATTTTATTGTTATGGTAATTATGAAACGTTAGAGCTTTTTTGTGAAGAATCAAATTTTGAGTTAGTAGATTTCTCGTAATTGTAAACATAACCTTTTTTTTATAAAAAAAACTATGATTTTGTTAAAATCCACTAGCATGCCTTCATTTTTTATACTAGATTTCATTAAATGTACATACATAACACAATAGCTAAATAAATTCGGTAGTTGCAAATTGATTTTTTTATATGTAAAGTACATGTATGTTAATATTTTATAGTAAATTTTGTAATATTCAAGAGTGATTTTAAAAAATTGTCAAATTATTCTTAGTGCAGAAGAAAACGAAAGCTGCCATTATAAAAGCTAAGATATATAAATAGCCGATAATACCTACACTTGATCATTTAAAAATGGGTACAAATTAATTCTCAAACAATATATGAAAGAAACATATTTAAAATAATATCTATGCTATTTTTTATTTGAACTTGAAAATATCTGTAGTATGCACACACGCATTGTACGTATATAATATATGCATTTACAGATATACAAAATATAAAATATTCTTAATAAAAATTTATGGTAAATTTCGTTCTTAATAAAAGCTTAAATTTGTATCTATACGCTTACGACAGTATATTTTAGTTTCGTCTATTACCATTGCAAATCGTTTTATATATGTACTTATACATGTGTATTATTGTATTATTTATAGAATCATTGTCAGCAACTCAGTGTTAACACATGAACTCATGAGGTCACGTGGGTCTCGGACATTAACATACACCCGATACTTATACATGTGTATTAAACTTTATATTTTTTATTATGATCTACTGGCAACAATTCATTATAATGGCGAATTCTCGAGTTGATTGGCATGGGCTAGCATGAATTAAAACGTTCAGACGATCTTCAAGATAATCCAATGGTCTGGAGATTGAGAATCGTTTGTGTCAAAATGAACTGAGAAAATCATTCCCCAATTACGTTTTCTCTACAAACTCCTCTGTTGAATCAATATAAGTGCTCGTTTTTTTCTACTTAACATCTAGTTTTCTTATATCAAAATAAAACAATCTTTGCGCAAATTCAAAAACGATTCAATTATGCAATAACATGAGAAGATAACTTTGACATATCCCTAGTAATTTTCTTTTAAGGCATTCTCATCCAGAAACCATAAACGTTATAAACTTACACATTAACCTGATATATTTTTAAG
Source organism: Dermolepida albohirtum (assembly GCA_031893035.1). Classification (NCBI taxonomy): domain Eukaryota; kingdom Metazoa; phylum Arthropoda; class Insecta; order Coleoptera; family Scarabaeidae; genus Dermolepida; species Dermolepida albohirtum. The sequence continues at coordinate 38,871 of JAVIWB010006098.1, forward strand.
ATGCGTAATATATATATATATATATATATATATATATATATATATATATATATATGTAAGGTTACAGTATAGATTATAAAAATATGTTCAACATAATGTATGAGTTAGTTATAGAAATGTTTTACTTATGCCTAATATAATGCTATTAAAAAAGATGTTACTTACTTCAGGAAGCGTAGGACTTTATCCAATATATTAGAGCGAGGCTGATACATTTTTGCAATACGAATCTTATAACATATACGAACATTTAATTTGTACAGCATTATAGGGATTTGACGGATTCGTTTACACATGTCACAAATGAGATTTAGGACCCGTCACAAAGAACAATGACTTCACAACAAAAATCTATAGTAACAGTTTTACATTTTACATGTTTGTATTAGGTTTTTAAATAATAAATTTTATTAAATGTGAAATATAATGCTTAAAATTAAATTATTCTTGAACAGAACCAATTTATTTATCAAAAGTTGGTTATATGGCTTCCAATGCAAGTGACACGATTTCAAATGGAATATAGCAATAACTATATTACGTTCGTAGATATAAGACATTCTTCTCATTTACATTCTAGCAACAAAATCGAAGGCTTCTTCATAGTCTACAAATATAAGCAATTACATTGGCGTCTATTAACCCATCCATTGGGTTGGCAACTAAGTACTTTCGGTTTTTACTGATCGAGAGCGTTGCTTTATTTTTTGTATAACGTATGTTAGTGCTGTACTTTACCGTTTGCCGCGTGATACTAGTCACATTGACGTAACTTCAGAAGCAAGTAGTGCGTGATTATTTTTATTAAAGCTATTAGTTGTGGGTTAATTTTAAATGGAGTGCAGAAACGAACATTTTCGACATATTTTACTATTTTATTTCCGTAAAGGAAAGAAAGCTGCTGCGGCTCACAAAAAGATATATGAAGTTTATGGTGCTAATTACTTAACAGAGCGCACGTGTCAGAATTGGTATAAAAATTCCGTTCTGGAGATTTTTCCCTCAAAGATGAGCAACGTTCTGGTCGGCCTACTGAAGTTGATGATGACCAAATCAAAGTCATAATTGAAGAGGATCGTCATATAACTATTCGAGAGGTTGCGGAGAGGCTACATGTATCGCACACAACAATTGTAAAACATTTAAAATGTCTTGGGCTAGTTAAGAAGCTTGATATTTGGGCACCTCACGAATTGAAAGAAATTCATTTAACACAAAGAATCAACTTTTGCGATATGCACCTTAGACGAAATGAAACCGACCCTTTCTTAAAAAGAATCATCACTGGTGATGAAAAATGGATCCTGTACAGTAACATAGTTCGAAAACGATCATGGAGCAAAGCTGAAAGCTGAATTGCATCCAAAAAAGATCATGCTGTCAGTTTGGTGGGATTACAAAGGTGTTGTGTTTTTTGAGCTGCTTCCAAGGAACCAAACGATCAATTCTGATGTTTACTGTCAACAATTAATAAAACTGAATGAAGCGATCAAAGAAAAACGGCCAGAATTGTCAAATCGGAAAGGTGTAGTTTTCCACCAAGATAATGCAAGGCCTCACACATCTTTGGCAACTCGTGGGCAACTATTGGAGCTTGGCTGGGAAGTGATGCCACATCCCCCATACAGCCCTGATCTAGCACCATCTGATTACCATTTATTTCGAAGTTTGCAGAATTCTTTGAAAGGTAAAAATTTCACAAATGACGATGACCTTCACTCGCACCTGGTTCAGTTTTTTGCTGATAAGGACCAGAAATTTTATGAGCGCGGAATCATGCAGCTGAAAGAAAGATGGCAAAAGGTCATTGAGCAAAATGGAAAATATATAATTGATTAAAAACTATTCTTTGTTTAAAAAAAAGTGTTTTATTTTATACTACAAAACCGAAAGTACTTAGTTGCCAACCCAATATAATAATCAGGAATGTGTTCTCAAATCGTGCATAATCGTGTTGCCACACATCCTTATCGGCTTTTCGCGTATTTTAAAACATTTATTAAGCACAATTATATAAAATAATTTATTGACAGTAATAAATGAGAATATCCTTGCCATTTATCACTTATTTTAAGTTATCTTTCTTAATTTGGTACGTAGACTTCCGCGGTCGTGGTCCATGCTATCTGCTTCTGGGTTTCCGGGCTGGAACCGCGTCACTAGTATATCTGCCGACGTTTCGTACCCATTTGTATGGGACATCTTCAGGGCTGAACTACTGCACACTGATTGTAAACAGTTTCAGTGCTGTAGTTCAGCCCTGAAGATGTCCCATACAAATGGGTACGAAACGTCGGCAGATATACTAGTGACGCGGTTCCAGCCCGGAAACCCAGAAGCAGATATCTTTCTTAATTATTTTAACTATCAAACTTGTTTTGTAATTCCGAGGAAAATTAAGCTACCGGCTAACTTGAACTATTGTTTATGAAAATAAAGAAAGTTTTATAAACAACAGTTCAAGTAAGCTTGTAACTTAATTTCGCCAGCTTTTTATTCGTTGCCGATTGGGTCTGTCTTTCGGGCTTGTCACATTTTAGTGTCTTATATACGTTTTCGATACTTAAATTCTGGCACACTATTTATAGTTTCGCTACATTTATTAGAATTTTAAAGTATTTTATCGTTTCACTTGCTCTTTGATTGTTGTTAATATTTACATTTTTACCCTCAAAAATGTTGCAACTTCATTTGCCTCCATTCGATTTTTTTAATATTCATGTATAATGTTTTAATGTTTCCCATTTCATGTACTTTATAACATAAGCAAATAAATATATTCTTCACTTATATTCTCTATAAATTGGTTTTGTTTTTTACATTTTCATTAATTTGCACTGAAACTTCTCTGTATTTTTTGCGCTTTTTAATTTTCTATTTGCACGCAATCTTTCACATAAGTATTGATTGAATAATCGGATTTTGTGATTGAGATATTTTCCAGAGATTATCGCGTAACATCTTCTTTTCGTTACATGTCCATAATTGTCTGGGAAAATCCGTTTTTGTCTTTATCAAATGTAAGGAACACGTACGTAATTGAGTCAAGTTATTTTTTATCAAGTTGACGAAGTACTCACTATTCCTTCCGTAGTTTACATGCATCACTTTGTATAACTTAAAGATCAAAATTAATTTTTAGCCTGTAGTTTGAATAAAGAAAAATTTAAAAGCTTCTATATATAATATATATATATATATATATATATATATATATATATCAGTGGCGGCTCGTGAGTATTTGACATGGTGAGGAGATAGAATAATAAATATTCAAAATTGTTTACAATTGATTAATAAACTCTATATACCTACTACATATAAAAACAGTTTATATATTGGGTCTGGGAAAAAGTTCGTGGCGTTTTTCCCGATTGGTTGCCGATAACTAAAGAACAACAAGTCACAGCGACACCACCGACGGCTCGTTTTTTAGATGACCTTCCGAACGTTAGTTTGAGCGTAGAAACATTGTAATCGGTGCAGTGGTTGGAAAGTTATTCGCACTTGAAAATGGAGAAGAATAATGAGAAATTTCGCTATATTCTGCAATATTATTATGATAAGGGGAAGAACGCTGCGCAGGCTTGTGATAAAATTTGTGCTGTGTACGGTGAAGGTACTTTATCGAAATCTGTTGCGCGGAAATGGTTCGCTCGCTTTCGTTCTGGAAATTTCAATGTGAAAGATGAGTCACGCTCCGGTCGTCCAATCACTGAAAAATCTGATGAAATTCTTGAAAAAGTCCAACAAGATAAGCATATCAGCAGTGTCGATATTGGCATGGAGCTAGGCATTGACCACAAAACTGTTTTGAACCATTTACACAAAGCTGGTTACAAAAAAAACTTGACGTATGGGTTCCTCATGAGTTGAGCGTGAAAAACATGATGGACCGAATTAACATCTGCGATGCGCTGCTGAAACGGAATGAAATCGAGCCGTTTCTGAAACGTTTAATAACCGGAGATGAAAAATGGATTACGTACGATAATCGGAAGCGTAAAAGATCGTGGATAAAGGATGGTGAGCCGTCACAAGCGTTCGCTAAGCCAACATTGACGCCAAAAAAAGTGATGCTGTGTGTATGGTGGGACTGGAGGGGAATCGTCCACTACGAGCTACTTCCAACTGGTCAGACGATTGATTCTCAACTCTACTGTGCACAACTAGAGAGATTACGTCAGGCGATTGAAAGAAAACGGCCCGAATTGATTAATAGGAAAGGTGTTGTCTTCCATCATGACAACGCCCGACCACACACTTCTTTGATGACCCGTCAAAAATTGAGAGAGTTTGGTTGGGAAGTTTTGATGCACCCACCTTACAGTCCGGATATAGCACCCTCTGACTATCATCTGTTTCGATCTCTGCAGAACTCTCTCAATGGAATTAAGTTGGTTTCAAAAGAAGCCTGTGAAAACTACTTGATTCAGTTTTTCGACCAGAAACCACAGAAGTTTTTCACCGATGGGATCATGGATCTACCAAAAAAATGGCGAAACATTGTCGATAATAATGGAGCATATTCGGTTTAAATGAATTCGTCCACGCGCCATGCGGGGACCAGTTGAATTTTACTGAAAAAACGCCACGAACTTTTTCCCAGACCCAATATATTTATATATATATAGGGCTTCCAGTACAAACAGGGCTGCCAGACGTGAACTGAGCCCTATATCGCGCCCCATTCGATTTTTAAGGGAAAACGAAGTTTCAAAGCAAACCCTTGTGAAACGAAAATAAATATTCTAAAAAATCAAACAAATTCTAAAAACATTAATCAAAAATAAGAACTCAATCTTCTAGGATTTAAAAATAAAAAATAAATACATTCCTATTATAATATAAAATTTAATAATATAACAAATATATACATATATATGTATATATATATATGTAAATCAACAACAATCCAATAACAAAATTTCAAAATTACATGCAAAATGAAAATATTTTAAAATACAGAGAATTTCCTTTATTGGCATTGCACGTAGAATTACATTTAATAGATTTTACTTCTTGTATAGCAAAGGTATCCTCCGGTTTTTTGTGTTAGCAAAATAATCAATTACATCATTATAAAATCGTTCATCCCTCGTCATCGTTTTAACCAATTACTTTTCGATTGCAATTAGTGCACAGTTACTAAGTCTTTGTTGTCCAATTGTATTTCTAACATACGATTTTATACGTTTCAATGTGGAAAAACTTCGCTCAACGGACGCGGAAGTTACCGGTATGGTAACTACTATACTTAGCAATTTAAAAAGTTCTGGCATACAGATGGCTAACTTTTGTTCGTGCATAAATCTTAACATTTCACATGGTGTTTTAGAATTACCAAGGAGTTGCATGTCACTATAAATAACAGCTAATTCATTTTTTAATTGAATTTGATCAAAAAATTTATATTGTTCAAACAAATTATTTAAGAGCCTCTGAGGAAATGCCTTCGAATATTCTTCAAATTTACTTTCTGTTAATAAATCAAAAAAAGCAAGTTTTTCTAAATCAATAAATCTAATTTCAATTTGACTAATAAACGTATCTAGAATTTCGAAAAATAATTTTCTATAATTTTGTTTAGTATCTGGAACGTCATCAATTCTACGCCTTTTATGTGCAACAATAATCTGTTTCGAATTTTCGTATACAGTACTGAAATATATCACAATTAAATTCTGTTAAACTTATCAAGCAAAAACGTAATTATTATTATTATTGAAATTTCTGTTAGACTTACCGTGTATTGTAAGAGATTTTGATAAACCAGGGTTTGATCTTGGAAGGTTTTTGACATATAATTGATCTTCTACCGATAGAACAACGAACGTATTTCTTATTAAAAAATCTACAATGTCTTGTGTATTTCTTACATTTTCTAAATCCATATTCACAATTTTTAAATCACTGAAAATATCACTAAACAAATATTAAAATATTTAACCTAACTTTGTTATTCCCCGAGTTTAACTGCTGTAATTTGCGATTCGGGCCGAGAATGTCAGCCTCGAGTATATTCGGTAGTTCGGCGATTGTGATTCGATGAGAGGCTCAGTTTAAATTGGCTTCAGATAATTATTGTATTGTACATACATACATACATTGATATCTAAACAATATCTACTTGAAACAATAAAAATACTCCTGTTAAAACGTAAAACATATTATTTGCGTGGAGGAAATATTGAGAAACTGTACAAGAAGAATGTAAACCTTTAGACATCTTTATATCATTAAATAAATACTTAATTTATCCTATTAATAATGCTTTCTATATTATTAAAAAATTCAAAAATCTCACAATAAAGTTAGAAAAATCTATTAACTTTTTGAATATTTTTTCTTCTTTGTTATCTTAAATATGTAGCTAATACTTTACTGTAATTTCCATAGAAATTGAGAATTTTTTTGACTGCTGTAGTGCGTTATAAATTTTCAATGAGAGGCAATGAGTGGCCGGGCCTCAAATATTCGTGTTTAGTAGGGATATACATAGATCAAGCATAAAGTTGGTCGTTTTTCCCGTATAGATGGCATTGGTTTAAAACTGAAATGATAAATTTGTACTTTGCTTGTAAGGCTCGTTTTTTAAAACTATTTTCTTAGTTTGTTTATAAGATAAATTGTAATCGGTGCAGTGGTTGAAAGTTATTCGCAATTTAAAATGGAGAAATTTTAGAAATTTCATATATTCTGCAATATTAAGATTTAAGGGGAAGAACGCTGCGCAGGCTTGTGATAAAATTTGTGAATATATGTACGGTGAAGTTTTTGCATAAATCTGTTGCGCGGAAATGGTTGTTCGTCTTTCGTTTGGAAATTTCAATGTGAAAGATTCACGCTCCGGTCGTCCAATCACTGAAAAATCTGATGAAATTCTTGAAAAATTCCAACAAGATAATCATATCAGCAGTGTCGATATTGGCATGGAGCTAGGCATTTACCACAAAACTGTTTTGAACCATTTACACAAAGCTGGTTACAAAAAAAAAGCTTTATATAAGATGTACATATTGAGTTCGTATAGAATTAGAAAGATTTGTTATTTTATGATTTTATGAAACGGAATGAAATCGAGCCGTTTCTGAAACGTTTAATAACCGGAGATGAAAAATGGATTACGTACGAAAAACAAGCGTAAAAGATCGTGGATAAAGGATAGCGTTTTAACAAATATATTAAGCCAACTTTGACCCAAAAAAACATTTATCTGTGTGTATTTGGGACAGGAGGGGATCGACACTTTGCACTGCTCCGAGATTCAAATTGAAAATAAATAAAGAAGTAGCACACAACAACCTATAAAACAAGAAAGTGAAAAACGGACTGGCGTAACATAAAATTACGGCCCGATTGTAAAACCCATTAAATAAAAGGTGTTGTCTTCGACATACATACCACACACTTCTTTGATATAAAAAATTGAGAGATTTGGTTGGGAAGTTTTGATGCACACCACTTAGGATGTCACCCTCATGACTATCATCTTAATCATGTCAATTTTTCATTAGAATCTCTAATTGTAAATTGGGATTTCTTTCAGAAAGAAGCCTGTGAAAACTTTATTATTTTGACATAGAAACCACAGAAGCTTACTATTTCATCATGGAATGAAACACCCTTCAACATTGTTTACTAATTATTCAGATGTCTTATCAAAACTCACATTCAGCTACGGCTACTTCATGTGCATTAACATCAATTCCCCGTTGTTATAATAGTCCAAGTCGAAGAACAATTGAACATCTAGTGTATAAAATTTAATTCAACAGAGTGACTTCATATCGTACCCATGTCAGTCAGGCAAAGAATTTCATGGAGTGAAGAGAATATTACAGCTGTACATCAGATTGTTTGTGATGCTCCAAATGTTTCAATTTCAGGCATTGAGTATTTCCTTTTACATGCTTATAAGATTAATTTCTCAAGAATTCAAACCAAAAAATTATTTGTTGAGCTGCAGATTCAATAATTAATAATTTGAAGATGATCTCGAATTTTATCAGAAAATCTTACTTTTAATGGTGAATAGTTTTGCCTCACCTGACCAGGTGAGGCATTTATATATATATATATATATATATATATATATATATATAAATATGTCATTTTCAAAAATATTTTGAATTCGTTTTCATATAAATTATGTTCAGACCTTATACCCACGTTGTAATTCAAATGCCAGATTAATAACGACAGAACACATCTCATTTACTTTGAGCGTAAGGCAATAATCTTCCCAACTTGTGTTTGTTTCTTCTATGTACGCTTAGACTTTCGTAGTACATCCATCGTGTCTCTGGGGCATTTCATCGAACTAACTGTACTGACGTAAATCTTAATTGTTCCTTAATTCTTCATTTTATATGTTGATTTATAGTTATTTTTATTTAACGTAAAATTTTAATTAATTACGTACTTTGATGTTTTCCATTGAATTGTGCTGCTACTTTTATTTGAAGTGATGACGTTACATTAAATACAAAAACTGTCTTTATTGGTTTGCTACCTCACTATATATGTTGATAAACTAAGTGGTTATTTTAATTGATTTTTTTAAAAATATGATTTTATAATGGTTTACGTGGTACTACTACTATTTCCATATCTTTTTATATTTTCGTAACCTTATACTTATAGAAAATTATACAACTTAAACAGATATCTGAAATTTTATGATCCTTTGATGTTCCCGTATTGACAAATTTCATTGTTCTAATAAATTATATTTGGAGGAATATCGATGCCTACAATATGTTTACATTTTTGCTATTTACAATATTTGACAAGAAAATTATATATCCACTAATGGACAATTTTATGGCTGTATACTAGAAACAAGCATTAATAATTTTTATATTCTGTACCAGTTTTTTCCAATGAATCATTGTTTATACATGAATATGATGATAATTTTTTATAGATCCATGGGTCAAGCTTTTGGACAAGGGAAATATTTTATACTGAAGAACATGTTATCTTAAATATGAAACTATATTCGTCCTTAAAATTTTCATTCGAATCTTGATATAACACAAAATTCTGTTTGTAGAGAAAATATTGTATGGCACAGGTGTTAAAAATGCAATGGTATTTGAACGCTTGAGTTTTAAATAACTATTATTATTCTCCCAATCTACTTTGATATTAGAAGTGCCATCTATCATTGATGCGAGCATAATGAGTAGCAATTTCTAGAAATTAAGTACAATTAAATTAAATACAGGTAGGTTGTACTCTTTATATGAGCATTGTAAATGTAAAAATATATCGCATACATAATTATATAGTACTAGCTGTACCCAGCGCGCGTTGCTACGCCACCAACTAAAATAAATTTTAAGGAAAGACGTCACACAAATATTCAATTCATTTTGAGTCATTTTATTGATTTTGTTCATTTTGAAAAAATTGTGACATTGCAGCGTTTCGTTTCAATTCGATATTTATTGAAGTGCTGTGGGATGCACAATATTTCTTGTTTTTCCATTTGGTGCGTAAACGAATAAATCAGAAGGTTTTTTCCATTTGGTGCGTAAACGAATAAATCAGAAGGAACTGCAAACGTTTGAATTCGAATGGCATATCTGTCGGGATTATTGGGATACGTGGCAACAGTACGTCTTCACCTTTCAATTTTCCAGTCAAAATTGTTGCCTCGATAACATTGTTCATTATTTTCTTGACTTGGATTTATGTTTCGAAGAAGAATGATGGGTACGTCAATTTTCAATGTGAGAACACGTGTGAGAATCTGGCAAATCAAGCGAATTCAAGAATTCAGTTGGATAGTTCACAACTTCGTCTTTATTTACCACAGTATCGATGGATTTATATGTTGTCGTTTCGCTGGGTATTCCATTCTGAATGGTGAAGTTGATGGTATTGGCATCGATGTTTTTGGCCGCTAATATAGCCCGCATACTGAGCCAGTGATGATTTTTGTAGTTCTGTGCAATGTTTGGAAAAACTTTTTGTACCAATTCGTCTATGCTTTCTGTGATCTTACAGAAGGTTGCTGGCAAGGTGATACATTGTGTAGATTCATCACTTTGCATTCGTCCATTTCCAATATCCATTAATTGTTTTTGCAAAATTTCCAATTAGAATGACAGTGGTGCCATCTGTCGAAAATTGGTCGTACTAATTTAGAAACCTTCATGGGCTCATGTACAACAACTTTGCTAAAGATCATCACATGATCTAATGCATAGTTTACGATTCTATAAAGGACATACAGACAAACATTATATATATATATATATATATATATATATATATATATATATATAGATTCAATGCGCTGGACTCAACGATAGAGGCTACTTACAATATAAAAGTAGATTGGGAGAAAAATAATAGATATTTATGACACAAACGTTAAAATGCCATCGCACTTCTAACACTTGTGTCATACAATATTTTCTCTACTAGCAAAATTTTGTGTTATTTGAATGAAAATTTAAAGAAAATTTTAAAAATTTTACTGTTAGTGAGTGCTCATAATACATACATAATTGCTTGGTGTAATATACCTGTCAAATGTGTCTTTACAAATATTAATTCTGAAAATATAGATTTAGATGAAACTGTTTTACCAGTGAATATATATAAAAAGCCGGAAGTAAAGCTGCTACTCAATTTATCAATTTGACAATATTTTCTATCTCTAATGTCACGTCTGGTAATTGCTTTTTACGTACTACTTAATAATGCTGCATTTTCAAATGAAGTTAGCTGTCTTAAAATGTCAGTATTTGTAAAAAAATAATTTGGTTGTAGTAGTGGATATTAGATGAGATAAAGTTTTAATTGGTTTAACTGCAATTAGAGTTTAGTGTCCACAAAACAGAAAATAATTAAAATCCAAACAAAATAATATTTTTCTAATAAAAAGAGTCAAAAATGTCAGCATATAAGGCATGGATAACTAAACAACGAGGTAATCCCATTCTATTAATTGCTGCTGTTCTTGGATTTACTGTTGGATTGCATGTAGGTTACCGAAACATTTATGTTCCATGGGCTTATAGAAATAAGTTAGAGGATGTTGAAAAAACCGTTCAATTCCTTTATGGAAAAGAATAGAAATAAGAGGACCTTTAGTTTAATTAATTTTATAAATACGTAATTTATAGGCGTAATTCTTAAATTTGATAATAAATTTATTCCGTTGCATGTATGGTACAAAAGGCGTTAATTGTTTAAAATGACATACATATTGATATGTATTTTATAATTACAAAGTGTTAAGCATATTGTAATGAGCAATACAACAATATAAGTATAAAACGTAGGTGATGTCTGGTTGAAATGGAAACATACATACATTGTACACTAATACCTGTTTGTATTTAACTAATTTTATAAAATAATATTCTTAAAGGCTATGTTTGTTATCATTGTACATCGAAAGGTTAATGTATACGTTAAACTATGTAAATATAGTTTCATGTTTAAAATAATATGTTCTTGAGAATAAAATATTTCCTAGTCCAAAAGCTTGACACATAGATCTACAAAAAGAGTGACGTCATGTTCATGTATAAACGTACCATTTTTGTAGTACGAATTGTCTTTAGCCTCAAAATAGGCCTCAGTTTCGGCGATCACCTCCTCATCCCTGCTAAATTTCTTCCCGGCGAGTATTCTCTTGAAGTCTGCAAACAGGAAATAGTCGCTGGGGGCCACATCTGGAGAGTACGGTGGATGGGGAAGTAATTCGAAATCCAATTCACTTAATTTGGCCATTGTTTTCATTGATTTGTGACACGGTGCATTGTCTTGGTGAAACAGCACTTTCTTCTTCTTTATATGGGGCCGTTTTTTTGCGATTTCGTTCTTCAAACGGTCCAATAACCCTGTATAATAGTCGCTGTTGATGGACTGGCCCTTTTTAAGATAATCTATGAAAATTATTCCATGCGCATCCCAAAAAACTGACGCCATAACTTTTCCAGCTGACTGTGGCGTCTTTCCACGCTTTGGAGCCGGTTCATCGCGTGCAGCTCAGAATCATCAACTCGTTGTTGTTTTTGATCAAATGTGAGCTCGCGCGGCACCTATTTTGCACAGAGCTTCCGCATGCCCAAATATTCATGCGCGATGTGTCCAACACGTTCCTTTGATATCTTTAGGATGTCAGCTATCTTGATCAACTTTACTTTACGATCATTTAAAATGATTTTGCGAACTTTTTTGATGTTTTCGTCGGTGACAGCCTCTTTTGGTCGTCCACTGCGTTCGCCGTCTTCGGTGCTCATTTCACCACGTTTAAACTTAGCATACCAATCAATTATGGTTGATTTTCCTGGCGCAGAGTCCGGAAACTCCTCATCAAGCCATGCTTTTGCTTCAACGGTATTTTTTCCCTTCAAAAAGCAGTACTTTATCAGCACACGAAATTCTTTTTTTTCCATTTTTTTAAATAACAAAAGTAGCTTCACTCTTAACGCAATATCTCAGTAACTAATGATCGGATTGCTGTCAAATTTTGACACGTTTCGTTTGAAGGTTAGTACTATCTAAAAAATATATGGATTTAATAACAGTAACGCCATCTATGTGTCAGACCGGGGACTTTTCAGCTAACCTGGTATGTTCTTCCAAAACAGGGGATCAATTTAAAATATAATGTGTTTTACATTTAACGTAACGACGCCTGTTCTAAAAGAATGATCAGTGTAATATGTAATGTTCTTTACTTTTTTAAAACAACTTAGTTGTCGAAATACGTATACAGAATACGAAAATTATTGTGGAAAGTGGTTATATATTAACCTTAAATGATTAAATAAAAGAAAGGTCAGTAAACCTTTATTATTGAAAAGTACGCACTTAAAAGCTATAAACGTTAAATACAAATTCTTCAAACTTTGTAAATCGCTTTTCATAACTGATACGGATATACAATTTAGCAGTTCGTTTTACTAATATAAATGACTTGAAATAAATATCGAAACGGCTTTTGTTACTATAATAACAAAGTGTGTTAGATAACTATTAATTTTAAATATTAATTTGATTGGAAATAGAACTAAAGATAGGTTTACGAAAATTATTTCATTATCAGTTTACGTTAAGTAGATTATAGTTCAGTTACAAAACATCCCCTGTTTGATTACTAGTATGTTTATATAGTACATATTAAATCTGGTATGGTTGCGAGAAATTAATTGTGCAATAAATATAAAGTTTAATCGGTGTAGGTTGTTTTTGCGCATCACGACGGGGGATTAACTCAGTTGGCGAGATGCTACATGGTTTCGACATTACTGTGATTGCAAAGGACGGCACTGACGTCGGTTGCCCACATATCTGCTGCAGGCGTTCCAATATCGTTTGTCCTCTTCTTCAGATATTTCAAGAAGGGATTATTTCATTGTATAATTTGTTCTATTTTGACGAAGCAATGTTTTATTTTTAACGGGACTGACGTTATTAATAACTGTCTTCTTTACTACATCCTATTTAGCGAAATGGAAAGTTAATTACGACATAATAAGTACGACTGAAATGTGCGTCATCACGTTATATAAAATCATTTTGTGTTAAAATATAGCGGAATTGTACTGATACGAGATAAATTCTGTTGTTTATTTCAAGAATTACGCAAAACGAACAATTGAAATTGATTATAAAAGTAAGTGGTCTTACGTCTACAATTATCCTAAGAATTCTACAAAGATTACCAGCATGTACGAAAATACAAAGTGATTGGAATATGAAGGTGGACATAATTTCAATGGTCAAATTTTTTTAAACTATGTGTTGCATTTTAATTGTGTTTGTAGATGTGTTTAATGTGCTATTAATGTGTGATATCATCTAGACGATTCAGGTGTTAATAGGGTGGAGGTTCGCTCTGTTGGAAAATGTAACCCCTTGAAGCTTTTTTCATTTGACGAAGAAGCTAGTTTTGCAGCATTCTAAGATATGTTGCTCCAGTAATTGTGTTTTCATCAAGAAAGAAAAGTCCATAAATGTTTGTTTATTCCAACGACAAATGCTTTTTCTCGTTAGGGGTTAAATGTTAAACTTACGATAAAATGCACACTGCACAGCAGTCGTTGGACACACTTCTACTAAGTCACGAATGTAAAAAGTCTTGTACGTGGGATGGCTTTCAAGTTTTTACAGTGGGACATAGAGGGTGCCACTAATCAAATGTCAGTACGAAAAATTAACTTCCATCTTTAGTTAACCTAACTTCAAGGTTTCGGTGCGGTACGTGTACTGTTGTAGCTGCAACGAACTGCCAAAGTTAACAAGTTAGTTAGAAAAATGGAATTAAACCGAAAACATTTTCGTGGAATAATTTTGTATAATTTTCGAAAATAATTATCTTAACAAGAATGCCTCGCCGAGAAGAACAGAAAGCAGTTAGGATGAATTGGTGTCATAAAACTTTAGATCGCCTCAACGCCGGAAACTCTAAAAACGTGTGGAACATTGTAGTTTTGGATTTTCACATACGAGTCGGAAAATTAACGCCAGTCAGCTGTTTGGGTGTTCCAAGGTGAAGAAAAGCCGACAAAAGTCATCCGGTCTCGAAGTTTCTCCGAAAAGATGGTCAAGACATTCGTTTCGAAAGCAGGTCATGTAACAACAATTCCTCTACAAGATCAAACAACTGTTACTGCCGATAGGTATATAACCACTTGTTTGCCGCAAGTCATCGCTGATGACCTAATTCCTAACGATTTCTTTATCTTTTATATATATTTTATATATCTCCAATTGTCAGAAGAAGCAGTCGATGCCTTCAAAGACGCAATTTTGTATGTACAAGCAAACGAGTGGAACAACTGCTTCCAGAATAGGGTATTTGACTACATTGAAAATATACCACAATATGTGGTCATCCTATCGGGTAATATCGTAAAAGAACATATTTCACTTTATTTTATACTAAATTATGTTTATCTTTGACAAATTACACAAAAAACAATCTCATAATTTTTGAAATTTTATCTGTAACGGGAACACTATGTCATTAGTGGCAACTCTGGTGACGTCATAGGCTAGCATACACGGAAGAAACAAAGAATGTAGAGATTATTTTAGTGACATACAACAGCGACTATGTTAATAACTTAATTGAAAAGTTAGCTATTTTCTGGAAAACAAATATATATCCTATTTTGTATAGTAACACCAGTTTGTGATAAATAAATAACCATTCTGTATTTCTTGTTTTATTATTTTATTTTACATTATTTAGATATTTACATTATTTAATAAGAGAATCCTGCAAATTTATTAGAGCACATGCAATAATAACGACATGATCAAGTACACGGAGAATGTTATTATTTATAACTGAATGTTGCTTTAGCATATGGAATTCTCTTAATCGCCTTATCACCCTCTCAATATGAATTCGCAGGCTAGCAATTATTTTAGTTTGTCGAACTTCTGTTTTTGATAGTTTTGCACCGGCGTTTACACTGGGTGGCCTTAATAATTGCATGCCTTTTTGATGAAGTGCCTGTTCAAGGTGCTTAAAGCCTCTGTCAGCTAAGATACAAGTTCCCTGTTCTAACCCATCTAGAAAGTTACAGTTTTCTAGTATGGTAACATCACTTGTTCTACCCCCAAACCCTTCTGAAATATAATTAACCAAACCATTCGGAGTGCAGGATATTAAATACTTCACCGTATTCCCCTTTTTGTACTCTGACCATGTCAGTGCCTGATGAAGAGCCTTTGATGGTATTTGTACATCGATTTCTAAACAATCAATGATGCAGCTCACATTGTGATAGTTATGTCTAAATGCAATTGGGAGATTCTTTTTAATTAATTTTTTGTCTAAGCTTATGATAAAGGGTTTTAAAAAACAACTTATTATAGGTATATTTCGCAAAAACAATTTACTAGCATAAGATAGTGATATTCCAAAATTATCCTCTAATTCAGAAAATGTGTTTTTCAATCTAATTTTTTTCAAGCATAACAAAATGTGTTCTACTTTTATATTTGTATGTTTATGCAACAACTGGATTAAAAAATAACATGCTTTGGGAATACCAACATACATCAAAGGTTTATTGGCAATTAAATGCATAGTATGTTTGAGGCACTTCAATTGTTTAATATTTTCATTGGTGTCTGTAACATTTGAATCGGAATCAGTATCCCTTGATGATGTTGCTACAAAAGGTGACAAATGACCAGCTTCAAAACAAGAAATATCACTATCTGATTCTTCGTCTTCGAGAACAATATTTCTCTTAAGTGATTTAACAACTTCCGACTGTGACGGTTGAAGTTGGCATGGTTCAATCTTAAAGGGTGAAGTGGTACGTGATGTTGTAGAAACCTTCAATGGTGAAGTGGAAACACTTTTACTTTGGCATCTTGTTTGCACAGCCTTGCTCCTATAATGTATATATGATTTTGTTGTTACTTGAACAGATTTTTCTACAGTTATGATAGCATCCGTGATAGTTTCCTTGTCTTGAGTTTTTGGTAATTCTGAAAAGATAAAATCCAAAATTAACGACTTAATTTAAATATAAATGCAAACATAATTATATTGACATTTGTAATAATTTCTGGTTTCATATCGTTATTTGTTTGTAAGCGGTAATATACGCTTTGGGTCTCTTCGAGCTAATTGTAACCACATTTTTCGTCTTTTGGGATTCTTTGGAACAGAAACAAACAGTTTGTGTGGACTCTTTATAGATGTATTTGTACATTGTGGCACTACACACCATTTATACCCCATTCTATCCAATAAATTTGAAGAAAACATGAAATTAACTTCAGCGACGCTGTTTTATTCAGGTTTACTTCTTGATTTACTAGATTTACTTATCCCGTCCTAGCCTGTGACGTCACGCATGCCATATGACCAGCGCCATTACACAAACAGCGTTTTTGGCGCGGTCTTGGACGTTTAAACTTCAACATTGATTTTTATTGGTAATACAATAGATATGTCGGAAATATAAATGATATGTCCTTATTATGTAATAAACAATAATTTAAAACAATTTCCCAAAATTAGTCAAATAGCCTATTGGTTCGAGCGCATACAAAAGTGCATTTATCTTCGTGGCGCATACTTCGAAAAACAATAGTATTTAAAAGCTATCTACTGTTTTATTCTAGTTTTATATGCAAAACTTAAGAGACAACCCAAGTACTGTTCCGTAGCTATTTTGATTACAACTGATGCTGCTGCGCAGCGTTTGAGTACTCTAGCAGTAGTACTCGAAATATTATAGAATCCTCTTCCAAATGTAATTGACACAATTGGAATAAAGTATATAATATTTAATTTTTATCAACTGCTTTCAAATCATTGTTCTATATATCAAATATACAGTCAGGATTTTGAGGTATTTGCTTAAATAGATTTTTCTAAAAATATGTTAGGCTTTAATATATGTAAAATTATATTTTGTATTAGCAAATCAAAATATTGTAAGAATGTATTGTCAAAAATGTTTCAACAAGTTTGAACTGTTTCGACATGTTTGCTATATCATATCAACTCAATCACATCCCTTTTTGTTTTACAATTAATTAAAGAATTACAATATATCTGTGCTATGTGGGATTTAGGGGCCTAGGGTGTATTCAAGTCAAATTAAATAAATTTATAATAATCGCACATGTGTTTGTGAGCAATGTGATGTATATATGTAAATAATCTCAATAGGTTTTGTTATGTCTAGGACAAATTCACTGTTCATCATAAGCGAAATATTATAGCTTTAGTAGAGTATGTATATTACCGATATCTTGATTTGAACTTAGAAACTTGCTTGGTGTCCAGGAAGGTTTTCTTAGTTTCTTGAATGCTGACAGCTAAAGACCTTAAGTGGTACCACAAGCGTGGTTGTAACAATAATACATGGTGTACTAATGTCTCCTGTAATTGGCGTAGGCTGTCAGGGTATGTTAAGGAATGGGTTCCTCAGCGTAACACCAGAAAATTTTTCACTCGATTCACATATCTATGGGTTTCAGCTTGTACTATACGTGGTTGATACTGTGGTATTATTTTTTAGGTCATAAAACGGTAAATTAATACAAGAATTATAGTATTTTGGCATAAGGAGCTATATTACTATTTATTTTTTATTATTAATATGCTTTGCATTTAAATTCAGATAAAAAAAAGTTTATTTATTGTATATTCAGAAATCGTCAGATGACGAACAGGAATTCAAAATAACTGTTTTTGCATTACAATAAATAAAAATCTTAAGATCGTTTATAATATATATATATATATATATATATATATATATATATGTATATACATATTTGTGTGTGTGTGTGGGGAGCTATATTTATTGAATATGGGTGTTACGAGTTGATATAATGACTGGCTTATTGTGTGTTATTGTGTGATCTGTGAGAATGTTCTGTTCCAATATATTTTAACCTCCAAATTTTCTAAAACTGTTCGTGGCTCGTATTTGTATGGGTCAAGTGTTTCTACTATTTTGCATTTTGCACAAGACCTGTATATATTATTTTACAGATATTATCATGTCGCGTCTGTACTAAGTTTGAACATGTGCCTGTGATGTGTTCAATTTTTTGCATATGCCTTCGATGTCATTTTGTTTTATGATATTCTTGCTATAGTTGCTGGTTTTCACAACACGATCTTGTATTGCAATTATAATACTTTCAGTTTTGTCCATACGTAATTTCAATGGTCATCTATTTTTTAGTTGCAAGTTCGTTAATATTGTGTTTATGTTATTTCTATGTATTATTTCGTTTTTCCATGATTTTATTTTATTGTTGTTGATTATTATAATATATATTTTTTTGGATTGAAATTTATATTACTAAGATATAGTGGTGAAGTTTTGTTAACTGCTTCTATTATGTTTTGTGAAGGACATTATTTCTCATTGTTAGAAGGTATGTTTTGGAGTTGTTTACTTGTTTGTAGTGTCCATTTCTTATATTAGTGAAAGCTCTTCCTGCTTCTTTGAGGAATGATAACCTTTTAAGGGCAGAATGTCGTCTAACTCTGTGTCTAATCATTTTACGAGTCCGAATAAGTAAATTACAAGTATACATATACATATCATATCTAGTGATGTATCATTTGCGTAACTAAATTAATCTTTGAGTTATGCAAGAGATCTGTAGAAGCATTATCACATTACATATTTGTCTTAATCTGATAAAATCTGAATATTTAACACTATTTAACATTTATATAACTAGATGGTTCTTTTTATAAGTGTATATATATCGCCCAGTCTTTTCAAAGACTCCACTAACGATAATGAAAGATTTTGTATTTTGTATAGTGCATCGAGCATTTCATTGTAATTGTGAACAGTTTGCATATGTGTAAATATTTAAATATCTTGAAATTGTTTCTTTAATAGCTGTGGTATTTTTCGAATTAAATTGTAAAATCAAACTCCTTATTTGTGGAAAATGTTCGAGGTGTGATAATTGGCTGTGGTGATTGAGGGATGCCCCAATCAATGAAATTCTCGAATTCGTTTAGGAAATTTAAGAAAACGCCTTTTGTTTGAGTAATTAAGTCATTCACCTTCGGACAACAGTTTTTAATAATTTCTGTTATAAAATATAAAACATGAAATTTACATGTTACATGTATTAAGTTACTACACTTATTTTAAAGGCAGAGACCCATACATACTGTGGTTGCATCACCATCAGTCATTAACATTATCACTTGGTCTGTTGAGAGGTGAAAGTATATCAATGTATTTAGTACTACTCTCAAAATTACTTCGTTGGTATATTTCTCAAATCTTTTACTAGCTAGTTACAATGACACTGTCGATTTAAAAGGTTCTAGTGTTTGTACTAGAACATTGACAATAGAATTTTTTTCACAATCTGTAGCGTCGCCCGCACATAACCACATTATTTTCAAGTTTATCGCGCACGGAGCCTACATCATTTCGTAATATTGCTCAAAGGTTAAAATTTGGGATTGAATGTAGGCAAGCATTTATGAAATTGTTTTTTAGCAAGTGAGGAAAAGAGTAAATTATAAATAGTAAATATTAAAATTAAATTAAAAATAAAGTCATTACAACCATTTACGCCCGCCATTTTACATATCCATGTTATGCGGTTTTGCCCCAGTATAACAAAGATTTATTGCAGACTGTATTATTTTTGCGTCATTGTGCTTTGAATCTGGAAATCTTATGAACTTTTCGACACCCGACGGCTCTGACGCGCCGCTAAAAATTGCTTTACTCAGAACAGGCTTTATAAATATGTCCGAAGATGTCAGATTTTATAAATGTGTTCAAAAATGTCTGTCACTCCAGTTGTTCTTTTTTTTAAAGTTTTAGTCTCTTAATTGTAAAACACTAACCTTTTCTAGTTATTTCATTTATAACTATACTTTTATTGGAAACCTTTGCTTTAAATCATATGGTGCGATATATACATAGATATACAAGTTTGAGAATGTGTCAAGTTTTGCTTCTTATACCTTGCAGAGGATCAATATGTATTTGAATTGTTATTTGGAATTAAACTTACTTTATCAAAGATTCGTATTAAAGAAAGGAGCGCGTAGTTACCGTTTAGTGGATACCTTATTTTCCATCGTATTATAATTTTTAATACAATAGTTAGTATGAAGTAGGGTGAATTGTACTAACTGATTAGATTGAGGAAGTTTTTTGATAAGATATGGGCACAATGGATTTGCTTTAACAACGTCGACTACATATTAAAGTAAATATATTGCAAAAGTTCGCTAATAATACAGTCAGTGTGTTCAAACGACCATCAAATTGCGGTTAGAGGGTCAGCTTACAAGAAAGTGCACTATACCTGATTAGTTCTCACTTACGCCGCTGTGATACATTGCTCCATTGTCGCCTGTGAGTGTAAACTGCTCATTTCTATGTGCATTTTGATGTGCCCCTATTTAATTTGGTCTGGTTGACACTTCTATGAAATACGTGCGGATAAATTTCCATAAAGGATGAACAAATTTCTCTCACACGTCGTTTAAGCTATCGTAATGGCGTATAATAGGAGGATTAGTCGAAACAATTTGTCGGATGGTATATTTAACTCTACGAACTGTATTAGTTTAATTGTACTTTACAAATATTGCAAACCAATTATTTCTTAATGTATTTCTTAATATACTTTTACTGTTGCTTCATTTATTGAGTTATAGAATTTCTTATAAGGCATTTCCAAAATTATCCTAAGAAAAGTATTTCGAAATACAATATTAATAATATTATTGTAATTGAATCGCTTGACTTGTGTTCTGGTGATTAGTCAATTCATAGATAGAATTTATAAAATTATCGGCTTTTTGTGTACATTTAACCTTGTCACTGATTATATAAATGATTCAGATTTTCAATAAAAACAACTACTGACGAATAAAACAATGGCTACGACGATCGTTCCGCTCAACTCTGGACCTTAGCAAGTAATCTGACCATGCTCAGCAGCTCGACGCACCTGGAGGGTGTTATTGTCAAAACGATAATACTGTTACGCTCCGCATATATAATAATTTTTTTATACAATGTTTGTTAAATTAATTTATCGTAATTTAAAAATAATTCGATTTTGAATTATTAAATTATTATTTATTACTTATTATCTTGACATTGTCCTTTATACAAGCTTTCGGATGCGAGATCTTTTGTTTTCGTCACGTGCGGTTAGGCTGTAATAAACCAATCCCTACCGCGTCATTTTCTAGGAAGCCAAATACCTAAAACTTCGTAATTTTCCATTGACACATTTAATATTAATTCTATATTATAGATTTCTAAATGCAATTGGAGATTCAAATATTAATTTTTCTATTTTTCACACAGAATATATGTCTATTATTCTGTCTAGATATCTATCCGCTAGGTAGTTGTATTGAAATTGATATCGCAATTTTAATTTATGCCAATACCTTTAGCTCGCCAATTTCTAGCGTGCCTATTCTCGTTTGCTATTGGTTAATTCAAACATGACTAGTATCCTACCCTTAGCCTACGGGTTTCTTAAAAGCCCCCGCGTGTAAGACATTATTACCAAACAGGAGGAGGTAATAATACAAAGTAATAAATTATTACTTTGTATATAGTTTTCTCTCATTACATGTATTGTTAAAAACATCCACCATCCACATAGAACTGCCGAGTAAAGCCGAGCTTTGGAATTGACTGAAATGATTGTAATAGTCATTGTTTTGTTCGCATTATATAAGTATATAGGTACGAGGAAAGATATGGGAAGTAGAGTCTCACATGTGAACATCATAAAAATTATGGAACAAAAATGTCAAAAATTAAGCCCAAATGGTAGAGGAATCTATATAATTGTGTATTAGACACAAAAAACATGGACTAACAAAATTTCGTCGGTAAGATGGTGAAGGTTTATTAAAACGAGACAACAAAGTAACATGATCCAAGTTACGAAAAGGATTCAACTTGTGGACTTGAAATAATACAAATTCGCCAAATGTCTAGGTAATTTGTAGTTTCTGTTTTTGCACTTCATAATATGGATTGCAAATTATGCAAGTATATTAAAATTATTATGTGAAGTTTATGGCTTGATACTCGAAAATGATCTACAACTACGAATAATGAAACATTTCTGTTCTGTCTGTTTACTAGCATTTTGAATATGAGTAGAAAAAGTTAAATCGGAATGGAAGTACAGTCCTAAATCCTTTACACACTTCACGCGTTAGAGGGCAGATCAAGAAATACCCGCGTTGAAAGCAGGTGCCGCCACTGAAGGATGTTGGTATAACTATAGTGTATTGCCATCTTTTAAACGACGTCGTATAAAATTTCTGGCAGATCCAAGTTAGTTTCGATTTGACATATCATATCTTTAACAAATGTTTAGTATTTTTGAATAAAATGGAAAAAGAATGATTTCGATTAGTAATATAGCAGACCAGTATTATCATTGTAAATCCAAATGGGAAATTGAAAATGCGCGAAGTAACAGAGCCCTTAGATGTATCGTACTGAACGGTAGTTAATATTATATTATTATAATACAGCAAAAGTTAGTAGTGAAAAAGCTATCGGCTCGATGGGTGCTGCGATTGCTCATAGTCGACGCACACAAGCAGATATGCCATAAATGATTGAAAAATACTTACTCTAGCCTACTTCACCTGACTTACATTGCCATTATTTACAAACGTGCTGGCCAATTTATTCGAGATCAGTATAAAGATGTGAGATAAATTATTAAATGTATGCAAAAAGGTTTTTTGGAAAATATCTTCGCGTGAATTATTGATGATAAATTAGAATATGCCATTGAAAAACGAAATCCCGTCTTGTACGAGGATAGCCGTTTATATTTCGGGAACAGGCAACACTTAGTCTTGCCTCCGATCTGATGATTGCATCGTGAAGTTTGTCATTTTTGACAATATAGTTACCTAGACAGTTTTACTATCCGGTCGCTATTTCTATTGTTGACAGTAACTTGAAAATTTTGTCAGCGAAAAAATGGAATTAACTCGCGAATATTTTCGTGTAATTATTTTTCATAACTTTCGGCGTAGATTATCTCAACAAGAATGCATTGACGAGCTGAATTCTTTATATGGTGATGAAGCACCATCGAAAACTACAATATATCGTTGGTATAGTGAATGCAAACTTGGACGGCGTTCTTTGGACGATGGATTTCGTGAGGTGACATAGCATGAGATCGAGGCATCTCTAGGTATTAGTAACACCAACGAGTATAAGATCTTGTACACAACTATTCGTTTGTCAAAAATTTTTAAGAAATAAGGAAAACAAGCCGAAAACGGCAGATCATTCTCCACCAAGACAATGCGACCTCTCACAGGTCGGCTCAAACAATTGAATAGTTGACTGGGTAAAACATTGAATTGATGAGCCATCCGCCGTAGAGCCCTGACCTAGCACCCTGTGATTTCTTTTTGTTCCCACGCGCGAAGAATAAACTTCGTTGTCAACTCATAATTTGGAGATACCTCCTTCACAGTGGCAGCAGTGCTTTTCGGATTGGTTTAAACGACTGCAAAAGTGCATTGATTTTCAAGGAGAATATTTTGAAAAGCAATAAAATTATTTCGATAATAAAAAATTTTTTTTTGTTTACCATTCCCGAAATATAAACGGCTACCTTCGTATGTACATATATTCTAAAAGCGTTTTGTGAAAAGATATTGTTTTAGATTGACAACTTAAATACTATTTTGTGACATGGAAAGATAATTTTCTATGTACAAAAATGTATTATTATCAAAAAGACCTAAATTTACTAATGAAAATTTAGGAGTACTTATTGTACATATAAATTCTTTATTTTTGCTAAATACATACTGCGGTATTTTGTGTATTTAATCACTAAAATTAATTAATTTCAAACCGCATAATTAATGAGAAAATTCTGAACATGTTTTATTCTTATATTTGTTTAGTAGTATGTATAAAAATACTGCGGCGACATTGACTCTGCTACAATCTCGTCCATTAGAAGCGTAAATATATTTTATGGTGCAATTGGTCAAATATAATTTTGTACTCATTATACGCACTGGGTCGGCGAGAGTAGTTCTTGGTCCGCTTATAACATATTAGATTAATGTGTACTGCCTGGATAATCTGTATGGTGGCTTGACGGAAAAGCTCTCAGTATAGTTATGAGTAAGCAGGTTGAATAATACTAGTTAGTGTTGTTAACGATAACATAAAATATGATAACTTATGATCTCCGAAAGTCTCTGTACGCGTGGCACAGAAAATATGATTTCGATAACTTGATTATTTTCCTTCAATTAAGTCAACAAAGGTAGAATATTCATTTCACTGAAACTTTTTACAGCAAGTAAAAGTTTAAGTTTGAGGAATAAATTCGTAGCTAGATCAAGCTACTAAGATATATGAGACACAATCTGAAACCATAATCGAATCAAGTTCTTACGCATTATGGCTATGAAAGAGAATTTTTTATTGATCGTTCCAGATTATTTTTTCAGAAATTGCTTTCTTCAATTTGTCTAGTAGGGTAATATGATACTAACGTTAATAGTTTTACCGTCAGCAGGTTATTATATTAAAATTAGTCCATTAGAATCCAAAAAAAATCGTAGCCAACAAATTATCCGTCTTGGCTTTCGTTAAAGAAAGAGCTATTTTCATGATGTGTCTACTGTTGAGATTTCTATTTAGATTCAGGAACATAATAGTGAAGCCAGATTTCAACAACCGTAACTAAACTTAACAATACATTATTGCTTGAGATTAAGAGATCGAAATTCAAGATTCTTGGCATTCACCGCGCACAAGTCTAATTCTACGTATAAAATACGATGTTCGCATTCAAATCACTATGTTCAAATTACGCAATTCAATAAATTCTGCATTTCGAAGAAATACGGTTGCCGTACAAAGTTTGGTGTATATGAACCAAAATTTTAGATGTGTTCAATCCTCCTGAAACTTTTCAAAAATCAAAATTAAAGTTAAATGTTGCTTCTTTAACAGGGACAATAATGGGTACCTATTATATACATAATTGAAATCAAGTAAAACGAAGCAAGGACATATTCTTTACAAATTATGTTTTCAGAAATATTTACTCATAATTGTTGAAATCGCCAACTTGAACAATAATATATTTTTTGAAGATTTATTTTAATTTTTGTAATTTAAGATACAAATGATAATGGACAATAATGGAGAATTTCTGAACACGAATATTTTCCATATGCTATAATCCTTCAATGATGGAGTCCAAAAGCGTTCATATTTCTGAATATTGAATAATTTGAGTTTGTTAAAGTAATAAGAAGATATGTATATTATTATTTGTTATGATCTAAGTGATTTAACTGTAGAACAAAACCAAGAATGGATAATTGTAAAATACATTTTCTATTTTACTTGAAATTCATACAATTAATTTTCACTTATTACTGTCAACTAATTAACGGAAGTGACAAGTAAACGTTTCAAACAAACTGAAACAAAAATCAGAACACAATGGGAAGATAATTGAATAACTCTATAGCGCTAGCAAAGTAAATCACCCCAATTCCACTTAATAATAAGTCAATTGAAATCAAAATGAACAGTAGATGAACAAAGGAGCGAGAAGTGGCGGATTCTCGGCTTGTTGCTTTGATTCGGACTGAAGTTCCCCTAATTTACATTCTGGAGCTGCTTCTGGCACCAGTCAATAATTGTTAGTGACGGGGCGCGACGGGAGTTCGAGACTGTGTCGATATTCACTTGCCATCGCATCGCGTCGAGTTATCAGGGGAAAACGGGAAATCTCACAACTTGCACTTTGAAAATTGCGTAAACCGTGAATGTAGCTTGCTCCGTTAACTAAAGACATTTTAAAAACTTTTAGGATTGTCTACATACGTACATACATATGTATCTACAAAACTAATCTCTTTAAATGTTTTGAGTTCTTTTTTTGATGTGTTACAAAATTTAACCCATTTTACTAACATTTTTAAAATTTTTATTTAAACTATATAGAGTGATATATTTCCAAATTACTTAGGGTGTTTAGTTAAATTGCTTAGATTAGTTTATTAGTTTGTCTACGTTAATATTTAAAATTAGTTCATAATTAGAAACTAAAATAAAGTTAATTTATAATAAAGGAATATCGAATGGATTAGAGAGGCGCATTTTTCTCCCAAAACTAGTCGGATGTCTACCTACAACCACTTATTTTATGTACATATGTTATTATAAATACTGCCTATTTATATGAGAAGAATTTCTAAGACGGAGTTGATAACAGCTACTTCTAGAATTTATAAGCGTTAACAATTTGGACTTCACTGCAGAATCTTTTTAGCACCTTTGAGTAATATTTACTTTAAAATTTAATAGGTAAATGGCAATATTGTTGGCTAAATAATGATATGCATATGAGCGGAACTGCTGATTAGCCAGACCATGTGCCATCGAACGGAACGAGTAATAATCGGACGGCGCAATATCTGAGGAATATGGCGGGTGGTGTAGGACCCCCCATTTGAGCTTTTCTGAGTAGGTTTTAACGGGTTTGGCAACGTGAGGCCGAGCGTTGTCATGCTGTAGAATCACTTTCTTGTGCCTCTGTTCGTATTGCAGCCGCTTTTCGCACAGTGCTCGGCTCAATCGCATCAATTGAGTTCGATACCGTTCCCCAGTGATGGTTTCGTTCGGTTTCAACAGCTCATAATGAATAACATCGCCCCGGTCCTACCAAATACACAGCAAAATCTTCGCAGCGTGTATATTCGGCCGAACCGACGACCTAGAAGCATGACCGGGCAGTCCCCATGATTTTGTTCTCTTTGGGTTGCTGTAATGAATCCATTTTTCATCACCCGTAATGATGCGATGAAGAAAACCCTTCCTTTTTTGCCGCTGGAGCAGTTGTTGACAGGCGAAAAAACGACGCTCAACGTCTCCTGGCTTCAAATCATAAGGAACCCAAGTTCCTTGTTTTTGAATCATTCTCAACGCATGTAATCGCTGGGAAATGGCTTGGCGGTTAACTCCTAATGCTGAAGCAAGCTCTTTTTGTGCTTGGCACGGATCTTCATCGAGCAATGCCTCCAATTCAGCGTCTTCGAAGGTTTTTGGTCTTCCTTCACGTGAAAGGTCGTCAACGTCGAAATCACCGTCTTTGAAGCAACGGAACCAATCATGGCACGTTGTTTCACTTAGAGCAGCATCTCCGTAAACTTTTTGGAGTTCTCGATGCGCTTCAGCCGCCGTTTTCTTCGAATGAAAGAAGAAAAGCAATTCGATTTTATATATATATATATATATATATATATATATATATATATATATATATATATATATATATTGTATATCCCACAAATGACGATTATTTGGCACAAAATCAGACATTTTCACACAACCAAAAGTATATGACGCAAAAACAAAATCACTAATGTGTCAAAGCGGTTTGTTTACCATATGTCTAAGCTCGGTTCATGACGTTTTGGATATGTTACAATTGACCAGCACTTACTACTGGAGCCATCTCTTGAAAAACAGCGAGAACTTAGTTGCGCACCAATAATAATCTGTATATGATAGTAAAAATTATGAAATTAAGATGTAAAAGTCAATGTAAAGGGAATAATCCAATTTAACTATTAACTTGATATTAGAAACCAAATTACGAATATAAAAAAAATTATTAAATATTTATAATGATATTTACATTTTAGTCTAAAACTGAGATTCAAATACAAAGTACGGATTAAATTAATTATTTTATGTTAACATTAAAATTACGCACAAATTCATGGCAACCTTCTTAGAATCTTGTCACGCATTGTCCTTCAGGAAAATAATATATCAGTGAAAGGTGTGAAATTAACGAATTCCATTTAATGTTCTTAGAATAACTATCAGAAGAGATAGCTATCACTTCTATCAACCTCATATTATCACACCTTGACTAAGAAACGTGTTTCATGTACATACAGAAAATTGTTTTCTCTATCTTCATGACGTCTTTTGATCATTCGAAGAACAAAAGAGGAAAAAAGGTTGCTCTCGTTCCAGGACAATCGTTGATTACACCACTCTGTGTAGTTTTACAGCGTTGAGTAAGAGCTGAACATAAAAATAGTCGTTATCATCTAAACCCAAAAGATCGAATTCTCCGATAGGTAGATTGTATGGAGATTTGCTAATTATTTCTCCAATTACAACAAATTTCTCTTCTTGAGAAGAAATAGGCTACGAATGTTGTTGTTCATTATTTTTTATCCACTTTCTCCAAAATAGAGCAATTGTAGCGACACTACGTCCGACATGATCAACATCACGAATATTTAATTCGGAGTTTCAGAAACCGATTATTCTATCGAGTGCAAATCAGATAATTGATGAAAATTCGTTGTTGAATAGGAGCCATTCTTGTATACTCTACTGAAACTAATTAAGTCTTCAAGTGTGCTTTATAGTGACTATTAAGTAATTAATGTAAAAAATTTATAAGTTCAATTAACTAAAAGTTTATTTCTAGTTCTAGTAGGTAACTAAAACTTATATTATTTGCCATTATGTCTCACTATGACTGTCGAATTAAATTATTTGTTTAATTTATGATTCATCTAACAAAAGACTTATAGCATTTAATTAAACAACAAAAATTCAGCGCTGTATTATGTAAAAGTTATTAATATAAGTTATCAAGTTTTTAATACTTATATGTAAAGTCTAAAAAAGAGAAAGATGCCGGCGATTGATAAAAAACAATAATTAGTGTTACGAATGAAATATGAAAAATATTGTATAATCCTCCAGTACTACAAAACAAAATAGAGCAGATCCTTATAAGAAATGGGTTAAGTACTAATTGTGTGCCATGGTTTATCATTCAAAAGGCTTCTTTTTTCTGAAATTTCTGCTTACCATTGCTTTGTATAGATTCCATAAATAATTGTAGATTCACATATACAATTTAAAGTACAATCTTAAATGCTGAAGTATATGTCCTCTAAAACCAATTGTTTTTAAATTTTCTAGTAATCCATAATGATTAATGTTGATGTATCCATATAAAAAAACTAACAATTAATTTATTACGTTTATTCCTCTATTTTAAAAATTGCTTTTATTAAACACAGATATTTGAGATATTTATTTACATTCCGTTACACCTTAATACAAATTACAGGGAGCATTGGCAGACTTGGGGTTATTATTAAGCCCGCGCTCGTGGTGCAACTTAAAATCTTTGGCTGTCAGCATTCCCTTGAATGGGAAAGGAAAACCACAGAAAACTTTCTCGGACAGCAGGCCATCGCATTCAGACCTGACTCCCCCCGGTGTGATAAGGCAGTAACTTACCATTCAGCGCTTTATTCATAAGTAGTTAATAAATTACATTAAAATATTAACTTGAAAATTAAAAAACTCTGAAATATGTATCAAGTTATTTTGGGATTCGTAGCCTAATATTTCTTCGCAAAAAAAAACGTAAAAGCAAATAATAATCAATTTTAATAAAAATTGTTTGTTTAAATGACTGATAGAACAGGGTTTTATTATTTTGTTGCAAATTTAATTTATGTAAAATGGATTGTGTTTCAGTTGTATCAATTGACGATATAATAATGAAAAATTCTGTCCTTATCTAGAAACATAGTGTATATAAAAAAGAAGTTTATAATTTTAAGTAAAGCAATCAATTTAAGTTTTTGTGAGGTGGGCTTGCACAACGTATAATACATATACATTATCCCATGCTCGCGTACAAAACTTTATCTTCATATAAACTTTATCGTCATATAAATCAAATAACATCTACATAAAGATTTTCGAATGGAAACGAATCTACATGAGAATGTGCAAATTCTGTAATGAGTTAAGGGAGTCAGCAGGTTTCGTATTGAATGTGATAGTAATGGGTGACAATCTCTTTAGACTTGATTCAATTTGCCAGTGATTTTATTTGACCCGGTAATTTGATCAACTGAAGCATTTCGCTGTTCCGTCTACACACTCTCTGCTACTCGCTGCTTCGACCTTTATTGGTGTTTCAGCAGTTCTTTTGTTGAATTTAAGAGACACGCTGTTGTAAAATTATCGCATTGAATAAAATGCTGATGGAAAGATAACTTACAAAAAAATATAATAGTACGTTCGAAATCTCATTAATTGCGCATTTAAAGTAAATTTCGTTTTGTTAATGAAATAGATTCTGTTCTATATATTTTAGAAAACATAATTATTATTTGCAAAATTACTCAAAGTTTAATACTATTTTGAGGCGGTTAAACAATTTAAAGGAAAGAAGAAAAATGAGAAAAAATAATAACATTTTATTAATAGTATCCTATTTGACTGTTTAGATATGAAAAACAATAAATTGCATTGTGAGTTATAAAACACTAATATATTGTACTTTACTTTTACGTTGTTTTCAGAATATTTTTTCTTAATATTGAATAATTAAGTATAGTAATTATAGAAGCTGTAACTAAACATAGCTTATTTTGAGACAATAGAACATAAATAGAATTGTGATAATTAAGGCACTTCTAGGCGACCATAAATAACTTTTATGTTTTGGTAGTAATTTCTTCGAATATTGATAATGATATACAAAAAAATTGATTCATAATTATGTGCACAATTATTTTTCAGAGAAACCACCAGTAAATGTAAGCACTGAACTGTAACAGAATAGATAAGATTTTGATTTGGTAACAGGAAAATGGGTTTTTATTGCGAGTGTATGAAAGATTGTAATATAATTAAATTAGCAAACATCCATATTTGTTAAACGCTGTTAAATACATCTTAATATTAATTAAGATTTAAAATTAGTTGAGGTGGTCATAAAGCCTATTCCATTTCAACTTTAGACTTTATGTAGTCTTGGCCTTCTGTTATCAGCTTTTGCACTATAGCCTAGAAATTACGGATCACCTAACGACTAGAGTCTCACTGCCACGTGTGGAAGTTTACAGTTTTAACCGTCACATCTTTATGTATACATATTTATTTGTGTAGATTAAACTGATATTCAAAAGTAATTTATGAATAGAATCGCTTTTGACACTGCCAAAATATCAATCTATTTCCCAAATAAACATTTTTAGATGTACTAGTTTAGGTTAATCTGGTACGTAGACATCCGCTGTCGTGGTCCATATTATTTTCTTTTGGGCTTCCGGGCTGGAACCACGTCATTGGTATAACTGCCGATGTTTCGTACCCACTCGTATGAACATCTTCAGGGCTCAACTGCTGCTACTTGTTGTTGCACTGAAACTGAGTGCAACTGAGTACTGTTTCAGTGCAACAAACAGTAGCAGTAGTTGAGTAGTAGTTATTATTGACCACCGACTCCATTTATAAACGAAGACCGTCTCATGGTAGTGTGTTATTTACGTCTCCGGAACGATGTTCGTACAACATTACTGGAACACGTTTCTTTTAATGTAAGACAACGAATGTGAATATAGCACCATGGCGCACCTCTGTACTTTGGTAGACAAGTAATAGATTTTTTTAATTAAAATTATACGAACCAGTGTTTTGGAAGAAGTTCAGTAGTTGTTTGGCCACCAAGGTTAGCAGATTTAAATCCCCTGGATTATTTTTTATGAGACAGTTTGAAAAATTTGGTTTATGCAGAACGACCTAAAAACAGAGAACAACTTATTTTTTGAATTATGAATGCTGCAGAAACTATTCGTGCTGATCCTGAATGTTAGCTGTTAGCAGAGGTACATCTTCACAATATCTGTATTGGTTGTGTTATCTAATACTTCAAATGCTTGTAGCTCAGATATATATATATATATATATATATATATATATATATATACACAAATCGTTTTGTATACTTATACGAGGGTAGCTCTTTATATTTCGGGAATAGTAAATAAAAAAAAAATTATTATCGAAAATAGTTTTATTGCTTTTCTAAATATTCTCCTTGAAAATCAATGCACTTTTGCATTCGTTTAAACTAATCCGAAAAGCATTGCTGCCACGGTGAAGGCTATATCTCCAAAATATGAATTTTGAATGCCTCAACTGGCTCTTCCGGCATAGAAAACCGTTGACGACGAAGTTTATTCTTCACGTGTGAGAACAAAAAGAAATCACAGGGTGTGCTAGATCAGAACTGTATGGCGGATGGCTCATCAATTCAATGTTTTGCCCGGTCAAATACACGTATTCAATTGTTTGAACCGACCTGTGAGAGCTCGCATTGTCATGTGGAGAATGATCTGTCGTTTTCGGTTTGTCTTCCTTATTTCTTCAAAAACTTTAGGCAAACAAATAGTTGTGTACGATTCGGAATTGACTGTTCTACAACTCTCTAAAGGCACGGTTGCAACGTGACCGGTTTTTCCGAAAAAGCAGACCATTTGTTTTGACGTACTTCGAGCGCAAACAACTTTTGTTGGTTTTGGCTCATTTTGGACTACCTACGCAGTCGACTGCTGTTTGCTATCGGGCTCATACGTATAGATCCAAGATTCATCACCTGTGGCGACTTTATAAATGTTCTTTGAAGCACCGCCATTGTAGTTTTTCTGCATTTCTTTGCACCAATCGACATGAGTCCTTTTTTAAGCAGTTTTCAAATTATGTGCTACCCAACGTGAACATAGCTTCTTAACGGCTAAATGTTCATGCAGGATCTTATGCATGTTGGTGTTACTAATACCTAGATCCTAGACCTACTTAAACAATTTTTCTAGCAGTAGAATTTCTAAATGATATAATATATAGTAATAAGTATATAATTTATTTTGGATTCTACAGCTGCTATGTCCCTTCTCTTCTCCTGGATGGATATTCTTATCAAGTTTCTTTGTATATTTTTGTTGAAGTTTGTGGGTATTAGGTATAAAAACATAAATTAGGCGGATTTTTTTAGAGTTGGCGTAATGTCCGGTCTATGTTATTTGTGATCTGCCGG
Source organism: Dermolepida albohirtum (assembly GCA_031893035.1). NCBI lineage: Eukaryota > Metazoa > Arthropoda > Insecta > Coleoptera > Scarabaeidae > Dermolepida > Dermolepida albohirtum. Next base: position 72,315 of record JAVIWB010006098.1, read on the forward strand.
AATATTTCTGTTTCAGTATAATTTTATCTTCGAGTTTTCGAAAGTAACTTGTGGTTTGTCTACTAATTTATGTGTGTTTATGTTAAAAGACCTCTATCAATTACTTTACGGATATTGTCATATCGCGTTATATATTCTGTCTCTGTTAATGCGCCTGTGATATGTTCAATTGTTTGTGATGTTTTGTGACATTGTTTACATATGTATTCAACGTTGTTTAGTTTTATGTTATATTTACTCTAGTTTGTGGTTTTCACAATTCGATCTTGTGTTGCAACCATGAATTATTCAGTTTTTAAATTGAGGATGTATTCCATGTATTATTGTGTTTTCTAGGTTTTTATTTTATTGTTAGTAGTTATATGTTCTACAGGTCTAAAATTTATATTATTTAGATGTAAAAATGTAACTGCTTTGTATGCTCCTATTATTGTTTTGCGTAGGGTGTTATTTCTCGTGGTTAGAAGATACGTTCTGAAATTGTTTAGTTATTAATAGTGTATATTTCTAACATCAATAAAAGCTCTTCCTCCTTTTTCTCTGGGTAGTGTATACTGTTCAATAGATTGTCGTTAATGTGTATGATTTTTTTGGCAATTTTTTTTTATGAGTTTATTGAGGTAGTTTAAATGGTGTTCGGCAATTTTATGAGTCCGAATGAGCTAATCAGAAGTGGAATTGTGTTGACTGTTTTTTCATAATCTTTAACGTTTAGTTAATAATTAAAAATTATTTGAAAACGCATTACTTTTCTTGAATTTATGTTTTAATTAATATATGATTAATAAAGGATTTTGTGTTATATCAAAATATTTGTATGATTCTTCTTTCAGAAGTCCTTCTTTTGTATCTAATTGTAAAGGTTGTTTCAAATTGCGCGGTTTTTTTAAGAATAAATAAAATATAGATAGCTCACTGAATTTGCCTCGGTATGTGGGCATTTAAAAAGTGTGATATATGACATTTATAAAAATGTACACGGTACGACAACGCGTTCAAATTGTTGAATTATTTTATGAAAATCAGCGTTCTGTGAAAAGAGTTTTTAGAAAATTACCTGAATTTTATGGTTTACATAATCGTTCATCCGAAAGCTCTATTGGTCGAGTTATTAAAAAATTTCAAGAGACCGGTTCCATGGAAGATCAAAAACGTGAAAAATGCAGTCGTAGTGGTCGTTCACAAGAAAGTATGGGTTTGGTTCGTGAAAGTGTTACTGAAGATCCTGAAATGTCCATTAGACGACGTTCACAACAACTTTGACTTAGTGGATATTTTACACAAGGATTTAGCTCTGAAGGCATATAAGGTTCAAATAACACAGGAACTGAAGCCATTAGATCATTAAAACATCGTTCATTTGTCAATTTCATCAATGAATAAGCAGCTCATTTTTCTAAAAAAATAATGTTTTCCGATGAGGCACATTTTGAACTTGGCGGTTATGTTAATAAACAAAATTGGCGTATCTGGGGTGAGGAAAATCCACGAATTATTCATGAGAAACCTATGCATCCTAAACGAGTTACTGTTTGGTGTGCATTATGGTCAGGTGGTGTAATTGATCCTTACTTCTTTGAAAATGTTGCTGGTGAAGCTGTAACTGTGGCCTTAATTAATGAATATTGATCTAGAGGATATGTGGTTACAATAGGATGGCGCTACACCTCACTTTGCGCATGAATCAATTGATTTATTGAGAGAAAAATTACCTGGATGTGTAATCTCAAGAAACGGTGATGTTAATTGGCCACCAAGATCATGTGATTTGACACTTTCTTTGGGGTTATGTAAAAGGTCAGATTTATAAAAACAATTCACAGTCAATTTTTGCTTTGAAATATGAAATTATTCGTGTCATTGGTGAGATAGAGCGTCAATTATGTCAAAATGTCATTGGAAATTTTAACATAAGAGTGGACGTCTGTGGAGCTGCAAGGGTAGGCCATTTGGCAGATATTATTTTTCGCATATAAATGTCATAACTGATACTTCAATTACCAATAAAAGGTTTTTGAAAGTGAATGCAAATTATGTGTTTTATTTATTCTTTAAAAAAAAACGCGAAATTTGAAAAACCCTTTATATTATAACACATCGTCATATTTTATATAATTACGGAACGTTTTCTACATTTATTCAATCCCAACTTCATTTTGATGTCGGAAATAAAAATTATTATTGTCATTATTTGTTACCTCTACATTTTATTAACATTCTGCTACTATACATTTTTTGTCTAGATTAGTAACATCATTCTTCATTATAAAATGTGAATTTCATGCTTTTCAAATAAGAATGTCTCGCTACTCCACCAAATCTGCTTAATTAGCATTTTTTATATCGATACGCCATTTGTAAAAAAAATTTCACGCAGTGTTCCTACAACGACTAAATGCTGTTATGTTGTCATACACAGGGATAATTTAGTATTATTTTCTAATTCTGTTACCTTTTTTACACTGACAAGGAAAATTGGACTAATGTCTATTACTTTGTTTCAAGACAGAATACTGTAAATAAATTGTCTAAACAGAATACGTAAAATGAATACCTTTATTTTTAAAGAATTAAACACATTCGAAATTTTATCCCTTATATAATAAATTCTAAGTAATAATGCTCTTCCGAAATCCACAATTTGTCACTGTGTTGCACAAATGTAGTGTAATATTATAACAATCGAAGATGAGGCGCAATACCATTAAAAACAGCAACAACTCCGGAGATGATTACTCAAATTAATGGTAGCTCTATCGATTATACGCTAATCACATTTTGTATGAAGAATTGGATATGCCCAAGTTGCTAAAAAGGAGAGTACCGAGATTTTTGAATTATGATCAAATGCGCGAAATAATACGAACGACGAGCGATAATTTGCAGCTGGTTAGTAAGAGCATTTGCCACAATTTTTATAATATTTAAACCACTATGTTTTAAATCCAAACAGCAATCATAACAGGGGGAATAACCGTCCTTCGTAGAAGGTCAATGTATTTCTATTCTATTCCATTCTATTTTTGGAATTCAGAGGGGCTAACTTTCATATACCTTGCGAAAGGCCAAAATGAACTATTTATGTTGTTTTCCTAGATAAGCTGAAGATAGGAATTTCTTTAAAGTCACCTGGAATAGTACACAGAAAAGATTTTTTTCGCTAGGAGGACGCGCTTTCTCATATTATTAAAGTTGCTTGCGAAACATGGTATCAATTAAGATTTATCGGTTATGCTTAACACATCCTACTCGTCAGAACTAGCTTCAAGTAATTTCCACTTACATTTCAAATTCAAACATTTCCCGGGACAAGGATATTTTGAATTCATTCATTCCGAATAACACTTAATTAAACCAATTCTTGTTGGTAGATGTTTAAATGTTTCATCTACATAATAAGATACTTTTGTTTTTATATTATTTCAGCAATGAAATATTTTTACCCCCGCCCCTCCTACAATCTCAACTTGTTAAAAAAATTATAAGAATACAAAGTATAGCTCCAATTTTATAAGATTTTAATATTTTAAGAGAAAGAAAAGTATTTATCTGCTGTGTGATGCCGAATAAAAAAATTGGCGATTTCGATCATAGCTTCTACATATTCTTATGTGCGAAAACTTATTTATTATTCAAAAAATATAACAAATCATTACTTTTCAATCTTGGAAGACACCGACAAGACATAGTAAAGTTAAAATAAAACAAAGAGAGTGTTATTCACCTGTCAAAAAGAATAACCCCGTGAAAAACATATGCGAGGATTACATGTGCAAATAATCACATCAGTAAATTTGAAAGACAAAAATGCAATTTGAACGTCAGTTTGAATTCTGTCTATTCGGGTCATCCGCACGTGTCCAACTTTTTAGCGGCAAATCAAAGCTGCTGTATGCGTTCGGCCTGGCAAACAATGGCTGTCCATAGACGTAACGTCAGTAACATGCACGCCACCTGGTGTTATCCTGGCAGGCTAAATATCGACCACATGATATCTGCACGTCCTTGTTCCTATCGTCACATTCATAGCACAAAGAAAGATGGGTAGATGAAGTTTTGATAGTGCGCTTATGTAAGATAAGTCGAATGGTAAACTGTTGAACGATAGAAGAGGGCGTGCCTTCAGCAGTGTGCGAATATTATTTGATTATTTTATATTTTGATATGTGTGTCATAAACACACATCATATTTACTATAGAAAATAATTTAATTTGCAACGATTATTCTATATATATATATATATATATATATATATATATATATATATTGTGTAAATAACATTTTCATATGTCAGCTATGTTATAAGATTCTTATGTGCTGCATGTACTGAAAGTACAAAAAGATACGTCGAAAATATACTATTTATTTATTCTAAAAGAATTATTTCATATTAGTTAACTGATAATAGAGGAACAATTCAGATTCGCCTCCACAAAGGGCTGCATGTACATAATCAAATAATACAATACATATTTTTCTAATAATTAGGTAATCTGTGGTTTTTACCTATCTTCCAATTACTAGTTAATTTTTTTGTCTAAGTTTTTGTATAAGGGTTCAACAACAATTTCCTTAATAATAGGAGATTTATATAAATAGTATATAAAGTTGTCTGTATTTTTAACACATCTATTTTCACATTCTTTTCTAAGAAGAGAATATAGAGTAGCCGAATTCTAAATCCTGTCTGCATTAAGGTGGTCAATTTCTATATTTTTAATAGGTTACAGAATTATTTTATTAACAAGATTTACTTTGGCTGATTGTACAATAGAACTGATGAAGCGTGTTCATGATTTAAACTCGACCTTTTAATTTATGAAAATGAATGCATTCGGATAAAGTTGGATGTTCGGTCGTACCAGTTGATAAAAATTGGCCTTAATTCTTTCGTGAGTATATAGAAGAAATTTTTGTCCTCGATGCATCGTCACGAAAGTTTTAGTTGGTATTGAATTCTTGATAGAGAAACAAAACGCCGAGACTGTGTTTCTCAATACCCACCTGAAAGATCAGAAAATGTCTCATGCAACAGTTATTAAGTACATGTTATTAATCAGTAAGTATATGTAGAGATATAGACACAAAAATTGTCGATGACTTGCCAGAACATAACTCGATAAGAAAAGTATCTCTTAAAGTTGAAAAACAGATCGTGAACTTATCATCGCAAATCTCTAATTTATCATTGCATCAAGGAGCGGCAAAATTGAAACAGGAAGGTATAGATATATCGTACGTATTGAACTCATTTCTGTGCTCACGATTTTAAACGACTCAGTAAAAGTGCATCCTTGGGGTTGCTTCACTAATCTGGCTTTCGGAGCTTATATCTGTTTACTTACAAACTGAATGGTTAGAAAATGTTCGAGATTTATAAGAAATATTTGTTACAGACTACCAAATGATGGTTCATCAAGAAAAATGAAGACTAGATCATGCAAGAAGACAACAATCCTAAATGTCGTAGCAGGTTTTGCATTGAGTATAAATAGATGCAAATCCGATTGAGAAAGTCCTTGCCGTATGAATATTCATTTTGGTCGAAAGCATGCCACAAAGATGTTTAACAATTATCGGCACCGGTGGTGGTTGGACATAACATATTATTAATATAATAGTAGTAATATCTTTCTGATAGAACAAAACGTAGGTACTTATTAGAAATTTTTTAAAAATAAATTTGCATATAAATTAATTCGAACACGCTCTTATTTAATTGAGTGTTAAACTGTTGCCATCTTGGTATGGCTTAAAGGTATTAGCCATTTATGGTTTTCCGGGACTTGTCGTGAAAGATTTATTCTTGACAAGATTCGTCTATTTTTCGGTTGGTTTTTAAAGGTCTTTCAAAACGATTATAAAATGACTCAACGAAAAACATGATCGAGAAAGACTGAAGTCACAATACAAAATATTATATACATATCAGTCCATTAGTAGAAATGTCATACTTTCGATGAGAAAGGGTTATGTACATAGATCTGGTGACTTTATATTATTTCTAGATTTTGTATATAATATATGTAAAATATTTGCGAAATATATCATTTCGGTGATTATTTCATGTTCCACTGTGCTCATATTTCTTTCAGTTTGTTCTATAATAGTTACTGCATCATTATAAATATAAGCCCACGGCTTGCCAATGGCGATTACAATTAGCAGTAAACTATTAGGTGATGCTAAGTCATGGATTATTATTATAATCATATCTAAAAGTGTTATATATATATATATATATATATATATATATATATATATATATATATATATATATATATATGTATATAATAGTTCTGCATGATCTTCATTTTCCCTAATGGAACACTTGTTATATGGTAGTTTAACTAAATATTATTTTCTTCTTTCTTCGGTTACTTTTCTTTCATTACTTTTCAAAAGGCAACACACTAAATAGATAGACTCGTATTTAGTAAACTTAGACGTTCTCCTAATTTAAGGAAGGGAATAAGATAAAGACAGAATTTTCAAAGCACCTACTAGATGGCACCTCCGTACACGAATTTTTAAAGAAGTCACAATATCACTCTCAAACATAGGTGTAGGTGAAGAGGGAAATTAAAAAATCTCTTTATGTTTTCCAATCTCTATCTGTCTTTCTTAGACATTTCTTAATCGATAAAATTTATAGAGAAAAATCTGTCGAATTTTCAAATATATTATCTTAAGGAATGCCTTGGAAATTATTTTCCGGTAATAAAATAGATATAATTAATGAAATTAAAAGTACATATATTAAACTCTGTAATGCTTTACAGCATGTAAATTAGGTATATCAATATGTTCAATATTTATAATCTAAAATTTAATGGATTAAGTTTATTTAATGTCAGATAGCAATATATGAAGATTTCAAATAACTATCGTTTTCAATTTTTCTTAATTTTTTGCCCTATCATTAAGTTCAGATGCAATAAAATATACATATAATATATTAGTTTATATAAACCAAAACTAAAAAGTAAAACTAATATAATTAAGGTTCCTATAATGTCTAATAGAAGATATTGATACCAAGGCAAATTCGCCCCAACAGTTTTCAGATGTGGCGCACCATTATGTCGAATGACATATTCTATCCAATAAAGTGCTGTATCAAGAATAGGAGCTGGTCGATCTCTGAAGAGCTCTGACACTTTGTCGACATTCGCTTTATACCTATTAAATTTAGATTGATGTGTATTGAAAATATATTATGCAAGTAAGTGATTACCTTGGATTTTCTATGAGTAATTTGATAGAAGCTATGAGGTCATCTTCTGTAATTTCATCAAAATGTAACCCTATGGCAATGCCTTTGTCAACAGCCTGTCTAATATTAAAATATTGGTCGGCATAAACTGGAATTCCCAAAATTGGCGTGGCACAGTAAATGGCTTCTGACAAACTTAACATTCCTCCTTGACTAATAAAAAGTTTAACGTTAGGATGACCTAAAGCACATGTAAATTATGAATATAAATAAGAATAGAATACATTAGAAACTAATCCCTATCATTTACTTTGGAAATAATATATTGAAGCTCTTAATGTAGAACTACAAAGAAAAGGGTAAACAATTTGTAATTTTTACGGTTGTACATAAGTATATTCCTTTACGTAAACCATGCATTTCTAGATTACTAGATTCATGTAAAAGTTCTTAAGTTTCGTTGATTATGAATTCCCACATATGCATTTTAATAAGAGTCTTGAAAGTCATAAAAACAATTAGTTTTTATTAACAATAATATATGTAGTCAATCGCAGAGTACGCGTATAATATAATGTAAACAAAATATAGGTATTTTAAAATTGAAAATAGTTAACTTTTGTCTTTTGCAGTTTAATATGTATTATGGTGATATTTCACTATATTATGATACCTCAAACATATGCTATTTTAATACATGTACAACAAGCGAGAAAAGTATTTCTACACTAATTTAACTAAATGTAATTTATTTTAATTAATATTGTTTAATAAATGCAGTTTTATTATACGAATACAGCCAGACGTAAACTAAATTAAATCAACTATCCGATAACATTAATTTAGTTTCAGTAAAAGGTCTGACTTTTCAAGAAAAAAATCCAATACTCCTGCAAAATTTAAAAAGAAAATAACATCTCTTCAGTACAAAATAAGGAATGCTAAGGGAAGTATTATAGATATAATAGAACTATTGTGCATAAGTATGTAGTTCATCTACTACTACTATCTACTAGTAGTGCAAGGTCATAAAATAGTTTTGTAAATATTAAAAGAAATAATAATCGAGGAAAGTAATACCATCGAGAGCTGTATAAAGATGAATACATCAAAATTGCGCTACGTTACGGGAGATTACATTGTAAATAAGTTCAAAGTGAAGCAATTAAAAGATGTTGAAGTCTACGAAATGAAAGCTTTTATTACAAAAAATTTAGAAGCTTCTATTCAAAATAACTTTAAATAATAAAATAATTTTGTAAATATTAAGCACAGGTAATTTTCATATTTAAAACATGTCATTTTTTTGTATTTCATATCTTATAAGCTGCCCTTCGCTTGATGATTTTATTACGGTCTCGTCTTCATATATTTTATTATTCTGGGATAATATTCTTATATAATCTACTAGTTTATTTTCTTAATCATTATTTGGAACTTTGTATGTAGGAATTATAATGTACTTTTAATGTTGTGTACTCCATACTTATGGAATCAGCTGTTTTGTCGTATCATGCAGTGATTTTATAAGATTATTTACTTTAGAATTGCGTCTAATTTGATATAATTTTATTTTCCAATTATTTTGATTTTATCGTAAATTATCATTTGTTTATTAGTATTAATTAATCTCTTGAGACGTTTAGCGTCCTCTAGTTTTATAGCTTTTGGTTACTATTATGCATGTTGGTCGTGGATATAAGTATTGTCTGAAGAAGAGTATTTAATGATTTTCCATTCGCAAATCGTTTCGTATTTGGCCGTCCAGTCAATTTCACACATTTCTCTGATTTAGTATTGTTTAATATTATGTAAAGATTTAATCACTAAGGTTGATATATAACCCCTTTCCACATTAACTTTTGTAATTCTGTATACGCATTTCGACAACTAAGTTGTCATCATCAGCGGACAATTGCAAAGTTTCGCACCTGGTAAACCACGGCGAAAAATACCTGTACGAAAACAAACTCCGTACGCGATCTATACCGCTGACAACCAAGATGTACACTGTGTGTTCGTTTCACAAGATTTTTAAAAATTGTTTTACTTAAACTAGGATGAACGATATTGAAAAAGGAACACGGACACGACCGATAAGTACCTGCATGTGATTTATTATAGTGTTCCTCCTTCTCTGACATTAAGCAGACCGGAAAGGGTCGTCTGGATAGGTCCGGTGTCATTATTAACCACATGGCTTTTATTCTTTAAAATGTGCATGCTTTCATACGTGTCTAATTCACGATAATTGTACACGTTCTTTATCAAATGTAAACAATCCATGTTAACACTGTAGTTATTTTCTAAAACATGCCTTGCTATACCTGATTTTTCTGGTCGGTTGAATTTTATGTGCGCAAAGTGTTCTTTATACCGGGTTTCGATCGCATGTTTTAGAAAATAACCACAGAGTTTGTTTCGTACAGGTATTTTTCGCCGTGGTTTACCAAGTGCGACACTTTGCAATTGTCCGCTGATGATGACAACTTAGTTGTCGAAATGCGTATACAGAATTACAAAAGTTAATGTGGAAAGGGGTTATATATCAACCTTAGTGATTAAGTTAATCTACCACATGCTCCATCAAATTCAACATCAACATTATGTAAGGACCTTGCAGTTTCCTTTCTTCTTTTTTTGATACTATTTTTTTGGGCGGTACTTAATTTCATGCCGTCAAGAAGACATTAGTTCTTACAACTATGAGTTGGATTATGGAAAACTAATATAAATATGTCAAATATTAAGAGGATTGTTAAGATACAGTCACGTTGCATGTGGAATCAAATTCTCCATCTTGGAAACTCAATCTCTCTTTAATCTTAAACGAGATAACAAGTAATTTGGTACGTAGACTTCCGCGGTCGTGGTCCTTGCTAGCAAGCAGAGATAACAAGTCTTTCTGATCCTCTTTACCAACTTAGAGAGTCCATGTATCTGGAACACTGGTGTTCCCTTGGTTAGGCGAATCAACTGAGAACGCTGTTGCAGAAGGGATCGAACAGAATACTTAGCTTGCGAACAAGTTGGATGCAACCATACTATATTCTTGATACCCCGTTACAACCACCTCGATTGTTTGTACCAGGTAACCCCATTCTTTATTGTGAGCGAAGAATATTTTACTGTTAAGAGACGAGACTAAAGCTATACATTATGGAATTGCTTACGTTTTCAATTTTTCGGTATAAATTTTAATTTAACGTAAATGTCAATAATTACTTGTAACATAGCGTAGTAGTATAAACAATTAACGCATAATAATTTGTTGGAGTAGTGGAAAAGAAATCAATAGATCGAGTCTATTTTAGTTGACATTGTGTTAATTTTTACATTATATTTATTATTTTTTTGTATAATATACTTATATTTTTTTCAATATGTGATACTGGGTGTTAATTTGTCGTATTGCAACGATTTCTTTTATCATAATTTATATTCATCGTTTGATTTAGTGTAATAAGAGTCACCTGGTAATTACTGGGATGTGTTGCTACTATTATTTAATGTTCAATAAAAGACTTAGTTATTATTGTTAATTTGTCGTTTATTTCTTTTCCTCTTATTATGACACTTGCTCTTCCAAACTTATAATAGCGCGTATTCTCCTACAATTCATGTGCTACAGTATTACTGTTTACTCCAGGTACTAAAATGCTATGGAGCTCTTTCATAAGATCTTTCCTCTACCTAACTCTTCAAATTATTGACTAATTCCAACGCTAAAAGGAACCAAAGATGTCCTTCAGGTAGGGATTATGGGCATTTTAGTATTAAACTCTACCCCAGTGTGTATACACTTGTGCACGCATTCGTCTGATTGTCTTTTTATTCAATTGTGAAGTTTTTTGGCAGAATCTTGGCACACATCTTTCTCATTTCCAAGTTTTGAGTCAAGATCTGATAAAGGTAAATTGATTTAATGGTAACTCATTGGCAAAGATGCAGAATTCTTTCTTCCAGGCAGTGTCACCGAATTTATACGAATACATATGGTAACTGTATAAACTTATAAATAGTATATTGCGCTATTTATGAGACACTATAAAACATAACAGCATGTAATTGCGTATATTAGGCGACACTGCCGGGAAGGTAAAATCCGGCACCTTTAGTCATTACTCATCATTCTCAATGTTAGTTGACGGTCTGACATTACACGAGTCTTCATTCGTTCCACAATTTTCTTAATTTCTAATGTTGAAGACCTTCCGGATCAAAGTTTGTTTCCACCTGCTTCTCGACCCTTGAGGGATGTTATGTGCCACCAAAAAACTTGTATTCCCAGTACGAAATGCTTCTCAGAGGTTCGTTGGAACTCTCGGTAACTCAAATTCGCGGATACATTAAGCTTAACACAAAATTTGATGGCACACCAAACTTAATACAAAATTTATGGCACTACAAAACACATTAAATTTTGCTTTGCATTTTCTTTAACGCTCTACAAAAACACTTCACTTATCACGTTTACTACGGTTGCGCAATATCCGTACGAAGTTTAAACTTTAAGGGAGCATTTATAAGAGACTGATCGACAAACTATGTGAAGCAATTTTAATAAATACCCAAGACTTGTATTGATTAGGAAAATTATCTGCCATTAACTACTTTTGTGTAAAATATTCGTTTATAATAGTATGTATATATTTGGCAAGTAACACTAAAACTTATGCATTTTTATTTTAACATTTACTTTTCTAGTCGAAACAAGTTTTTGTCAATACTTACATAAAATTCCTAATTGGGGCATCCAAGTTTCAAACTGTATATTGTCAGGGATATTTATGTTTTTAGGAAACCTTTCCTTGGTCGCTCTCCACATTATTTTATATGGAAGTTTCTGTAAAGCTCCAAAGAATGCTTTTAATTTGTCGTCGGACATTGTTTCAGTTAATAGCATGGAACCGAAACTTAAAAAAATTATACCCTCTTTATCAGTTTCCAAAGAATCCTTAAAGTACTGAAACAAATGTAGTCAATTCTGTAAATGTATTATATTTAATTTTTAATAAATTAACTGTTATTTTAGCATTATCAGGTTTAAACAGGTTAGGAAAGTGGAGAAGGTGCAGCAGAAGTGAAAATGTTATAGACAGTTTGAATGAAGAGCCGATTAAAGATCATTTAGTCGTCAAAGGGAAATTATCCACAGAATCAATAAAAAAAATCAAAAAATACATTAAAATATGTATATACAATATATTGGGTCTGGGAAAAAGTTCGTGGCGTTTTTTCAGTAAAATTCAACTGGTCCCCGCATACGAATTCATTTAAACCGAATATGCTCCATTATTATCGACAATGTTTCGCCATTTTTTTGGTAGATCCATGATCCCATCGGTGAAAAACTTCTGTGGTTTCTGGTCGAAAAACTGAATCAAGTAGTTTTCACAGGCTTCTTTTGAAACCAACTTAATTCCATTGAGAGAGTTCTGCAGAGATCGAAACAGATGATAGTCAGAGGGTGCTATATCCGGACTGTAAGGTGGGTGCATTAAAACTTACCAAACTCTCTCAATTTTTGACGGGTATCAAAGAAGTGTGTGGTCGGGCGTTGTCATGATGGAAGACAACACCTTTCCTATTAATCAATTCGGGCCGTTTTCTTTCAATCGCCTGGCGTATCTCGCTAGTTGTGCACAGTAGAGTTGAGAATCAATCGTCTGACCAGTTGGAAGTAGCTCGTTGACGATTCCCCTCCAGTCCCACCATACACACAGCATCACTTTTTTGGGCGTCAATGTTGGCTTAGCGAACGCTTGTGACGGCTCACCATCCTTTATCCACGATCTTTTACGCTTCCGATTATCGTACGTAATCCATTTTTCATCTCCGGTTATTAAACGTTTCAGAAACGGCTCGATTTCATTCCGTTTCAGTAGCGCATCGCAGATGTTAATTCGGTCAATCATGTTTTTCACGCTCAACTCATGAGGAACCCATACGTCAAGCTTTTTTTTTTGTAACCAGCTTTGTGTAAATGGTTCAAAACAGTTTTGTGGTCAATGCCTAGCTCCATGCCAATATCGACACTGCTGATATGCTTATCTTGTTGGACTTTTTCAAGAATTTCATCAGATTTTTCAGTGATTGGACGACCGGAGCGTGACTCATCTTTCACATTGAAATTTCCAGAACGAAAGCGAGCGAACCATTTCCGCGCAACAGATTTCGATAAAGTACCTTCACCGTACACAGCACAAATTTTATCACAAGCCTGCGCAGCGCTCTTCCCCTTATCATAATAATATTGCAGAATATAGCGAAATTTCTCATTATTCTTCTCCATTTTCAAGTGCGAATAACTTTCCAACCACTGCACCGATTACAATGTTTTACGCTCAAACTAACGTTCGGAAGGTCATCTAAAAAACGAGCCCTCGGTGGTGTCGCTGTGACTTGTTGTTCTTTAGTTATCGGCAACCAATGCCATCTATCGGGAAAAACGCCACGAACTTTTTCCCAGACCCAATTATTTCCAATATTTGCCAGAAGACGTTTATTGTTTTGAAAATAGAAATTTGGCTTTATGAGTATAATAGATTTAAATTCAGTATTACATAAGTTATGAGGTATTTCTGACGTATTTTGTGTTATATTAAAAAAGTTGTTTTCATTTTTAATAGAAATCAGAATAGTGACACAATATGCTAAATTAATTCGCCGAATATTCCACATACACGGAGATGAAATATTCGCAATTTATGGATTATTTTAATCACGCTTCTATAAGTAATTGCGACATAGAAAGGACGTTTTCACTTTTCAAGGACTTATCAACTCTCAATTATTAATCATTTCCTTAAAAAGTGCAAAATTAGAAACATATTCAAATACGAAAAAATGAGTTTTATCAACTTTAGAGAAATTATTGTACTATGCCTACAGTACTTTTGTAGTTTCGCTAAGAAAGCAAAGCAAAATTTATATCTTATCTATTGAACCGCTTTTTGTGACGTAATTTCATTTAAGTAGCGCAAGCAGTATATTTGTTTTATACTTGTACACATTTTATATTTGAATTTCTTCAGAAGCACACCCTATTTATTTCAAACACGCGTGTAATACAAACGTAATTTTTGATATATATATATACAATAGCTTTACCAGCATACAGGGTGCGGCGCTTAAATCCGGACAAATTTAATTTTTCATTTAAAAACAAATTTATTGACACAAAATATGAACAAAATTGAAAATTCATTTACAGAAATATAGTTGTACCTGCCGAGAGTAAATTAGTCTATATAACCTCCTTCAGCCCTAATGACCGCCTCTATCCTTGTCCTAAAACGGTCGCATGCTCTCTTTAAAACAGCGCTGTCCATATTGGTGAATGCTGCTTCGATAGCGGTGCGTAGAGATGCGACATTAGGGTGCCTGGACTTGTTAGTAACCCTTTCGACTACCCTCCAGATATAATAGTCCAGGGGGTTCAAATCCGGGCTATTCGGGGGCCAGAACTTAATTTTCCAGAACATGTCCGCGTTATCCGATAGCCAGTTTTGGACTAAATGGCTCGTGTGGGCCGGTGCACCGTCCTGCTGAAAGACATATTGTCTCCCCGCGGCCACAGTTACCATCCACGGTTTCACAACATTTGTCAAAACTTGCAGATAAACTTCTTTATTGATAGTTTGTCCTTTTTCGAAGAAATTGAACACTAGCCGGAAATTTTGTTCGAGCAACAATCGGGACGTCTTCGGGGTCGTGGGCGAGCCAGCGATCATTTTTCCGGTTGACCTTCGCGTCAACAGTGAAAATTTTTTCATCAGAAAAGAATCTATTCGTCCTACCGCCTCATTTTTTAATGAACTCAATAACAGGTTGCAGCGAGCAAGCCGTTTTGTTCTGGCAGCCTCAGACAGCATCTGTCGCACCTTTATTGTGTACGACTTGTTATGTAGGTCCTCCTCTGCAATCCGACGCATGGTTCGCTCGCTGACACCCAATACTGATGCCAATTTCCGCAACGATTGTCCCGGATCCTCCAAAATCAGCGCCTGAGCCTTTTCCACTACTGCCGGAGTTCGTGAAATGCGTTCCCTCGAATGAGTTCTCCTCGCTGGGTTAGAGGAACCTTCCCTTGACTCTTCAGAAGCATTGTACTTGGATGTAATATCGTATACAGTTGATCTCGGGTACCCGAAGAATCGAATTATTTCTGTCGGCGAACGCCCAGCGCGAAGACTTTCGATAATCGCGGCTCTTCGGTTGTACTCCGCAGTTGTACGTAACATCCCGGCCATTTTTAGGTTATGACTATTTACTAGATGCCCATGGCTTACAAGAACGCCAATAGCGATCTCTGGCGGAATGACTATGTGACGGGAAATTCAAATTGAAATTTGTCCGGATTTAAGCGCCGCACCCTGTAGACTTGAGTCAGTATGTTTCATGTCTGTTGCCGTAGCCAGGAGAGAGTGATTTCGTAAGACACGGTATTGTCAATGCGGTGGGGGCAGTACTTTATTTACATCGGAAGATATTAGTATCTTGCACATGCCAGAGGATATACATGTTCTGGTGCAGTGAGAGGGTGTCGCTCCTAGCTGTGACTTTAAAAGAAGTTGAGTCATTAGAATGCATTTAGCTAGTTTATCGTGTCGAGATATTGCGCGGGGTATGGAACGATTACTGACTAGTGCCCAGAAGGTATGGCAAGAATGAAGGGACGCTTCATGCTAGAAAGGCGTCGTATACCATCTTCTCGGCAACTGGTGCAAGTGTGGTTCGTGGGCAAGGAAGGTGTATTGGCATAACAAATTGTACGACAGCGATTGGTGGATAATGGCTGAGTGCATCATGCGTTATGTACGGAGAGGGTGATGCAATGCTGATAATGATAGCGTGTCTTGTTTTTTGACGAATCACGATTTAGTTTCGGTTTGGGAGACGTGCGAATCGTTGTTCGTCAAATACTTAGTGAGCGCCTAATCGATACATGGATTCTACTCTGCCAGGTATACTGACAGTAATGTATAATGGTATGAAGTGTTATTGCATTTGGTGGACGCACAAGTCTAGTACGTATAAAGCAGACATTGATAGATCACCGTTACGTAGACGGGGTATTACCGGCAGTAGTACACTCCTACATGAGACGGCGCATACGTCTGCTTCGCACTCACTCTAACACGCGATTTCTTGTAGTACAAACCTTTATGGAAGAGAAAAACATCCGAGTGTTTCCTGGCCTTAATCAGATTGAATATGGACATAACCCTTTGGAGACTTCCTCTAGATATCATTCAACAGTTGGCATTCTCCATGTATTATCGTTATTGCTGGGATACTAGCATTCCTCTGTAGTATCGCTCGTTCACTCTCCTAGCGAGTATCAACTACGCTAGTTTAGTACTACTTGTATATAAAATTTTATTATGCTATGTTTACGTGTTAGGGATGTGCTCGTGAATAAATTCGAACAATATATTACATTAATAACACCTATTGACTAATAATAGTAATACGCATAAAATATATGGCTATTTCATTAGTAATTATGTATGTATAGTGGACTTTAAATGATACAAGTCATAAGATAATAACTTTGTTTAAAATGTACCAGACGTAGAATGCAAAATCGATTACCGTCGATAACGTTGTATTGCCATCTATATGTATTCCAGCTATTTCTAAGAAATTTGGTACGATTGGTCTTGCTTGATGTAGGCTAAAATGGCTATTAACCATTACAAAGCTTATGTTTCTTGCCAAATCCTCTGTATTTGGTAATTTT